>OY757910.1:103131067-103283567 GCA_963585895.1 Sepioteuthis lessoniana
ATTAGGTTTTATAAAACATTTACTATTTCAAATAATTTTTTCATTAACCCTTTTGATTTTATAATAAACATTTTTGTAATAAATAACACTTTTTTCATTTTTAATAAATCCTTAAAAATTTTAAAACATTTTCGTAATAAATAACACATTTTTCATTTTTTGATTAAACCTTTTAATTTTTAATAAACATTTTTGTAATAAAAAACACTTTTTCATTCTTTAATAAATCCTTTTCAATAAAACTTTTTTATCGTTTATTAATCTCTTTTTTACTTTTTAATACTCCCCTTTTTTTTTCTTTAATACTTATTTCTTATTTTGTAATAACTTCTTTCCAATTTTTTAATAACCCATTCTTTATTTTCAAATAACCCTATTTATTTTTAGTAAACTCTTCTTTTTTCCCTCCTTCGGCTTTATAAACCCATTTTTCATTTTTCAATAACTCTTTTTATTTTTTAATAAATGCTTTTCTTATTAACCCTTCTTAATCCTTTAAAAACCCTTCTTATTCTGTATCAACCTCTTTATGATAACTCTCCTTATACTTTGATAAGTTTTTTTTTCAATAACCTTTTTTTAATAACCTCTATTTTTTATCAACTCTTCCATATTCTTTAATAACTTTTTTTTTAGTTTTCAATAACCCGCATCATATTTTAACAGCCCATTTTTTTTTATTAACCCTTCCTTTAATAACCCATTCTTTATTTTTCAATAACCCTTCTTATTTTCTGATAACCTCTTCTACTTTAACAACCCTTTTTTATTCTTAAATAACTCCTTTTTCAATAACCCTTCCTCACGCTTTAAAAACTTGTTTTATTTTTTGGGAAGCCCCTTTTTTTAATAAATCTTACTTATGTTTTAACAACCCCTTTTTCATTTTTCAATAAACCTTTTTATTTTCTAATAAACCCTTTACTTAATAACCTTTACTTATTCTTTAAAAACCCTCTTTATTTTTACCAATCCTTTTTTTCATTAAAACTTCCTCATTCTTGAATAACCTTTTGTATTTCTTAACGACCCCTTTTTTAATAACCCCTTTTTCAATAACCCTCCCTCATGCTTTAATAAACCTTTTTTTCATTTTTTAGAAAGCCCTTTTTAAAATAAACCTTTCTTATGTTTTTACAACCCATTCTTCTTTTTTAATAAACTTTTTTTTTTTATTTTCTAATAAAATCTTTCGGCTCATTGGCCTAGTGGGTAGAATGTTCGCCAATGGTCCAGGAGACCTAGGTTCAATCCCAGGTCGCGTCAAACCAAAGACTTTAAAAATGGTAATTTATACATTCTTGCTTAACATTCAGCAATATAAGATACGTATCAAGGCTAAAGTGGAGCAATCCTGGGAAAAGAGTAGCGCCCTCCCCTACACCTTGGTGTAGTAGCTATTGAAAAGGGTGCCTTCTGATCGCCCTCGACTTCGGTCACCAACTTTACTTTTTACTAATTTCTTAACAACCTTTTTTTTCAGTAACCCTTCCTCATGCTTAAATGACTCGTTTTATTACTTTATGAACCCTTTTTCAATAACCCTCCCTTATGCTTTAATTAGCATTTTTATTTCTTAATAACCATTTTAATAACCCTTCTTTATGCTTCAATAACCCTTTTCATTCTTAAATAACCCTTTTTTTATAACTTTTTTTTATTCTTTAATAACCATTGTCTATTTTTAATAACCCCCTTCTTAAAAATAACCGTACTTTATGCTTTAATAACTCATTCTTTTTTTTCAAAAGCCCTTTTTAATAATCTACTTTTCTTAAAATACACGCTCGTTTTGTTGATATCTTTTATCAGTATTCTCGGTTGCGATAGTATCATGATCCATTTTCCTTGATCTTCCCACCAAGTAGCAATGTTAACCATATTGCAAATCATTAAATCACATATCTGAGATGTTGTTTGCAAAAGAATTATATTTACCCACAAAGAATGAGCAACTTACGAGAAGAAACGAAACTTCAGTTTAACTGTTTTTCATAAGATTAGATTTCATTTGTTTTTTTTAGGAAAGGGTATTCTAATCTTTAACAGAGAAATTCAAATAATAATCGACAACTATTTATCTCAGTTGATTAGTTTCATATTAAATTCGTGCAATTATGACAGTATTTTATTAAATTTCCAAGAATGCAGCGAGAAAACACACACTCACAAGCGTGAATATATATATATATATATATATATATATATATATATATATATATATACGTGTGTGTGTGTGTGTGTGTGTGTGTGTTTGATTAAATAAGACATACACTAAGAGTCTACCTACTCTATCCTCGTTCAAGTCAACGAATTAGTCATTTGATTTTGGGATAGAATAACTTTAGGAAAGCACCGTACGTTTTTCTAGTACTTTCAGCTCCTACCGTGGCCATCTTCATCTGACGTAGACAATGACAAGTCATATCTACATAAAAGTTGGAGGAAGAACAAGTGGGGGAGGAATTTTCGGAAGATTTGAAATTTTACTGGAGGAATGAAGAATTGGGGAAGAGAATTAGTGAGTATGTGCAATAGGCACATTAGATTGTGGCTGCTATATTCGAAGTTGATCGTGTATAAAGAGGGTTTATGGATATTTATATTGAGAGCTTAAAACATTTGTAGTTTTTGTTTCTTTGTATAATACGGAAGTGTTTTCCGTTAGAATTTTGCTGTATTTAATGGCGTGTCGACCTTAGTGGGTTATTTGATGCTATAGCTATACTTGTGGAAAAACAGTAGTGGTACCCATATTTGGGGGAATAAGGGTATAATAACTTTACAAAGGGTATTAGTTCGAAAGGGAAGGTAAAAAGTATATTAGAGTTCGAACTCACTGATATGATGTAAACTGAACGAAACCAAATTAAACAATTAGTGTTTGCAATACTTGAAACCACTTCACTGTATGCAATTAAACTTTTGATTTCAAATAAAATTATTGATCTTCGATAGCAATACTTGAAACCATTTTATTGAGTGTAAAAAATAGCTCCTACTCATTCAAAAATAAAATTACCTACATACTATTCACTAACAAATAATATGTACAACTTTGTACAAACAAATAACTGATGATAAATTGAACTGCTGATGTTAAATAACCATATTTACCAACCCCTCTGCTCGGACAGGATATGACACAAGGTCAATGTTTAAGCGGAGTTTAACTGGTTTTAATTTAGAGTTTTCCTTCTCCTGGACTAGTTGCCTCACCAAGGCTAAAGAACTTAGTCTGCATTACTATTTACCCATAGCTGGAGGGAGAATAACTGGATTCATACATTTCCCAAGGGTATTAGTGCTATGTGAAATGCAATCATTCTCGTCCAGGATTTGAACTCGTGTCGCCGTGTCCATTTCCTACCATTATAACCATTACACCACAGGCACCTCCATAAATGTTAAATATCAGTACTTCCAACCCTTTAACTGTGTGTAAACAAATGATTAATATCAAATAGAATTTTTATGGTCAAATAGCAATACTTGAAACCTTTTTTTAATTATGAGCAAGCAAATGAGCTTTAGCTCGTTTAAAAATGTTATCCCCAATCAACTCGTGCACAAATTATATATACTGTATATATATATATATATATATATATGTATAATCAAAGGTACTAGATGTATATATGTATAAATTGGATTTAGTATGAAATAATCTACAAGGGTTGATATACCATAAAACTCAATCTGTACTGTCCATAAATAAGGAAATCCTAACAATTTTTTTCAAAAGAGTCAATTTTTTTTCGAAATCAGGAATTTCTAATTTCTCGTCATGGTTTGGTTTGGTTTCTTTATTTAACGGCATATCAACCTTCGTGGGTTATTTATTGCAAAAACCACGATTGGAGAAGAACAGTGGCGTGCTTCACTTTCGACGCATTTTGAGCAGACCTATATATATATATATATATATACACTTGCAGATTTACTAATAAGAGCACGTCTCAGATACCGGAGATCGGCACAGACCAAGGATATCCTTAAAGGAAGACAGGCTAAAGACTAAATGAATTCTATATTCCTTCATTTCAGGAGAGTCATAACTACTGAGCGTCATCTTTCATAAAGAAGAGAAGAAGGAAACAATTAGAACTCATACAAATTTGCCTTACCCCGACACGGGCTTGCCTCAGGTAGATGGTACTGAGCAGTTTGTCTGGTACCACGAAGCCTTCTCCTCAGAAATATTTGGTTTGCAAAGCTAAGGTCATAGCTTGGAATCAGAGGCGCTCCAGTTTAGGGAATACCGAAGGAACCAATCTGTTTTTGAAATAGCAACACATGAGTCTCGTTTCTTGCGTGGTTCTTCACAATATAAGACTATGTTTAACATCCTGGCTTAGAGGAAAGTTAGTTAAATACCACAACTGGAGTCCATTGTTCTATGGCAGGGGCAGGAGAAAACGGTTATACACTTCAAAGAACGGAAGCGAAATACATCGAGAATGGTTTTCAGGAATTGTCATCTGGTTCCCAACAAAGCACCTAGTAAACATGCCCATTCCCTAAGAGAGAGGATTATTCATTGTATCCCGAAATCTTAATTGATCCTCCAAGGGAGGGGACAAACAAGACATGTTTTTCCGTTTAGATTAATGTAAATTCAAGTAACTTGTTCCTTACAATAAAAGAAAATAAAAATAACTTAAAATAACTGTTTCGAAACAGCAATATGACACAAAAATAGTGACATTCAAGGTACCCTTTTAAACAAGATGACACCCTCTTCACATTGAGTGGCAAATCTATGAATTTAGTAAACCTGTTCACAATACCTCGGTAGCAATATCACATCTGTTAAAAGGGATACTAACATATGGATAAGAAAGGCATAAACTGCCATTGACAGGTTATCGATCCAAGAGAAATCTGATCTCTCAAATAAAAAAAAAGGATTTCGTCCAAGCTTTATTCTGTGTCAGTACTACTGCATAGTTGCACTACCCGGAATCTCATGAAATGTCTTAAGAAAAAGCTCGATGGTAACATAAAAATAATGTTGCAATCAGTTTTTATAAAATCTTGGGCGCAGCACTCTACAAAAGAGTCGCTGTGCCACCACTTACCTCACATATCTCAAAGCATCCATGTAAGATGAACGAGAAATACTGGACAGTGCCTACAGAAGTAACGACCAACTCATAAGCGACGTTCTCCTGTGGACTACTACACATGGACACACCATCGTTGGCCAACCCACAAAGGGTTACATACATCAACCCTGTGTGGACACTGGAGCCTTACCAAAAAACATAGTTGATTGGGTTGGATGGCATGAGAGAGTGGTGGGATGCCAAGTGATCAGTAAGACTTAATGATAATGAAAGAACCTCTGTATTGGTTGATTGGGTTAGATGGCATGATATATATATATATATATATATATATATACGAGTGTAGACATATATAAAAATATCGTATGTTAAAAGTTTATTTATCTACTGAACAGCCCAGTCGGTTGGCGGTGTAGAAAACGCCGACTGCATTTCTGCAGTGAAGAAGATTCTCCTCCCAACGAATGTCCTGAATATTACTCAGAACAATCTGATTGTGAGGCTTCATTCTTGAACCTTCTCAGGAATTGTGAGGACCCCTTCACTACCATTACTTCCTGGTCAACTCAGACCCACAGTGGTAGTATCTGTTAGGGTCCAATCAATGGGTCAAATAGAACTGTTTAACCTTTTAACTGTGTGCAAACAAATGAGTGATGTTAAGCTCATAGAATGTTCATAACATATATACATAGCATAGAACATAGGAATCCCAAAACACAAAAACACTTACGACTTCTTAGTTTAGGTACGAAACTTTTTATTACCTTTGAGTTAAAAGGTTTTTCGACATAAGGAGAGAGGCACAATCTTTCTATGCCGGCTTTTCCATCTGCATCCCCCTCCAAAAAAACGTGTGGCACCCGACACAAGGCCACTGGCCTGGCTTCGGCAAGCAAGCGAAATTCAACCGTCTTCTTCTGAGGCAGGACTCAACTAACTCACTTTTTTCAAATCCCCCCAAATCCTCCGCGCACGCTTCTGGTGCATGACGTCATTCACATCTCCAAGTCACAATTTTCTATCTGGGATTTTTATTTTGACATCTGTGAACAACACATCCTCCCCCCGCGTGCATTAACACCTGCGCTCAACTTTACACCTAACTAACCCATGTGCTGAGCAGAAAGGTTCTCAGCCTAACTAAACCCAAAGGAAAGATATATCAAACGAAATCCCTCGGCCATTATATTACATTAACAATACTTGGAACTATTTGATTGTGTGCAAATAAATATTTTAGTATTCGATTGCTATATTTGAAACCATTTAACCGTGTGCAAACAAATAAGCTCTAGCTTGTTTAAAATGTTACTTACAAACTATGTTTATCAATCATATATATTTAATATATATTTATAAACAAGATTTGGTATTAGATAGCCTACAAGGGTTGATATACCATAAAACCCAACTAGTCAACTGGCCAACCTTATCAACAGATCATAATCAAGAATGTATAAACTAGCTTGATATCTATTGTTTCAAGGTTATCACTTAGCTTGAAGCAATTGTATATTTTTAAAACGCATGTCAAACTGCATGAATATCTTGCTATTAACTGTGGTTTCACGACCGAAAATCATAAGTGTTTAGTTTTGCAAAAGAGACAACTGTGGATGCTATGCTCCACAAAATGCACTTATGCTCCACAGATTCGAAGGCAGAAGTCTATCATCTGCGAAATGTTGTTTTGTTCTGTCAACCGTCAGTGAAGCAAGCCAGTAGTTCTGAGAAGATTCGAAAGCTTCCTTACAGTGATATTTTACATACTATGGCATCAAAAAGAATGTTCTTCGAGGTCTAACAATATTAAAACTGACGAATTATATGAACAATTGAAAGCAAATATAACACAAGCGAAACGTTAAATTCTCCTTTGAACATGAAATTTCTATTACTGACCAAGAAAGTTGACAATTGATCTTTCTGGAACACCTGCTCTCAAATTTCATAAGTAATGCAAGTAAAAAGTAAAGTAGGCGACCTTAGTCGAGGGTAACCCGAAGGCTCCCTTTTCAATAGCTACTACAACGAGGTGTAGGAGAAGACGCTACTCTTTTTCCTGGATTGCTCAACTTTACCCTTGATCCTTCCCTTATAATGCTGATGGTTAAGCATCAAGTACCATTTTTTGTGTCTTTGGTATGACTCGACCAAGGATTGAACCCCGGTCTCCCGGACCATTGGCGAACACTCTACTCATTTGGCCAATGGCCTGGTCAATAACCAATGTAGCAAACCATTACGCAGCTGGTTGGATGGTAGATTAATTTTGGAACATTTCAACCCTTGTTGGGATATCTAATGTCGAAGATACAATTATAGTCTCTAATTATATACAATGTAAAAGACTGGGCCATTCGTCTGTTGAGTAGAGTGTTTGCTAATAGCCTTGGAAACCAGGGTTCAATCCCAGTTCATAACAAGCACACAGAAATGATACTAGAAGTTGCCTTCCTTAACGCTTATAAGATACGAATCAAGGGTAAAGTGGAGCAATCCAGAAAATGGAGTTACGTCCACCTGTATACCTTGGTGTAGTAACTATTGAGAAGGGAACCTTCGGGTTGCCCTCGACTTCGATTTTCAACCTTAATTCATATATATATATATATATATATAGTGACTGTTTAGACAGCTAAAATGATAACAAACCTATCCCATTACTTTGAAGTGGAATAAGGTAAAGAGAAGTTCAGAAAAATACATTGCAAACAGTCGTAATACAAAGATGATACTTTGTTGCTTATGAGCATTCGTTTTTGAGAGTGGAGATTTATGTTTACGTTACATGACCGACAGCCATATTTTCTCAATAAGAAATCGCACAGTAAAGTTGAAGAGAATGTGTTATATTGAAAAGATGTAAGCCCAGTATTATTTGATATATCGTGAAATGGATCTATATATTATGTTTACACAATGCAGTTGACATCTACGAAGCAACAATGAACACATGATCACAGGCGTAGTATATCTAATGTCAAATATAAAATCCAGAATAGTGTAAATGCAAAAGTGTATCACGTGGTTAATCCATGTATATATATATAAATTTCCAAGGCTGGAACTTCGCCATCGGATGGTTTAATGTCATATATTGGACACCGGTTGCTGTATTCTGAAATTTCAGGTGACAAGGCTGGCACAGGTAATTAGTACTAGACCACCAGCCTGTGGTGATAGACAATAGAAACGGATGGCGAGAGAGAATCAAGAGGCAGAGCTATCAGCAATATATATATATATATATATATATATATATATATATATATATATATGTATATATTGTAGTATAACAGTGTTAGTTATCACGAAATCACTTTTGGGTTTTTGTCGAACCTAGTGCAAAATAATATGGACAGTGCTCAATATCAAGGATAGAGCTATTATATAATAATATCAAATAAATATATATTAGATATATATATTTGACTCATGGAATTTACATTGCAACCCCTGGGTTTCATGGAGGTTTCTGCAAAACAACAATAATCAGGTAATTAAGAAAATTTTTTCGAATTTCTATTCAATTCATTTCATTTTCTTAACTGCCTGATGATTTTTGTTTTGCAAAAAACTCCTTGAAACCCAGGAGTCGCAGTCTAAATTCCAGGAATTATATATATATATATATATATATATATATATATATATATATATATATATATATATATATATTGTACGTATATGTGTGTGTGTATGCGTGTACAGTATTTTCTTTTTTGAATATATTTGATTAAATTCGAAAGACATTTCGTCAGCAAATTGTATCTTTGATCCGTTCAAGTCGTTTGACTTTTGAATCGAATGAATTTAGGAAGGCACCGCATTTTTCCCAAGTGCTTTAACCCCCCCCCCAATCAAGTGAAATCTAAAATCAGCAAAATCATCACAGCTAATAATTCATTAAATATCACCTCAAACTCAGACACATATTATCTATTAAGTCCTCATTCCTATATATGAGTTAAGTAAACACATTAACCAACTTAAAATATCCAAAATTTCCTGCAAATGCAGCCACAAATTCAGCCTGGAAACCATTTATAATTCATAAGCTTTAAAACCTAACGAACAAATCATACCCTCATTCGACGTCAAAAAACTTTTTCTTAAATGTTCCCATGAAAGAAACCTTATATCTTTTCCCCAATGTCCCCATGAAAGAAACTGTTAAATCTTTTCTCTAATGTTCCTATGACAGAAACCCTTACATCTTTTCTCCAATGTTCCTATGAAAGAAACCCTAAAATCTTTTCCCCAATATTCCCATGAAAGAATCTCTTAAATCTTTCCCCCAGTGTTCGCATGAAAGAAACCCTTTCATCTTTTCCCCAATGGTCCCGTGAATGAAACTCTTACATCCTTTCCCCAATATTACCATGAAAGAAATCCCTAAATCTTTTCCCAAATGTTCCCATGAAAGGAATCCTTAAAATCATTAAACATAATACATAAAACAACTCTACATATACTCCAATAAAAGTTAATTCTAAAATTCTGAGGAACATCCTCTGGCGTCGTACAGCTGAAGTCTCATTGTATGACCATCACGGCAATATATGCATTTAACACAATAGCATTGCAATGAGGTCTGCCTTTCACCCAACAGGTTCTACTTGACGCATTTCAAAAATTGAATTTTAAGTTATCAAGTTTCTTTAAGCATTCTTGCTAAAGATCTGTTCAAAAGGATGGTCGGTTATTTGTTTCAAGTCTTTTAAAGTTTAAATGTTACATTTTAAGATAATTTAAAAATCTGCTGGTAATTTCTCTTATTGTTCTAACGTTAAATTAAAGGTTATTATTTTTCAGCAAAAAGCAACGTAAGATATCAGTGGATCATTTTATTCAAAATACTTTTAGTTAGTTGCAAAATTCTCAAATCTGCCAACTATTCATCATAAGAATATAAAACAATGAAGTTTGCAAAAAACAAACAAACGATACTACTTCACACTATTACGTCTGAGCAACTGGCCTCGATGAAATACTCCCAGGAGTTTGGAAGATCAGACAATTCGACAACATACTGCTCCGACACTGTAATGCCGTATATAATCAAAACCCTATAGACATATGGATGAAGGGATGCATCTTCCCTTTCCCTAAAAAGGGTGACATCGGATTAGCAAAGAACTACCGAGGCTAACCCCTTCATTGAAAGCGGTCAAGATATACAATGCTCAACTACGCAACCCAAAATTGACAACATACTTAGGAAGAACCACAAGGAACCGGAAGAATATATCCACGACGTCACAAATTTTGACTATCTGTCGAATTCTTGAAGGTGTACGGGTAAAAGACCTTTTGGCAACAATATTATTTGTTGACTTGACAAAGGCCTTTGACTCCATTCACAGAGGAAAGATGGAGCAAATTCTACTCACCTACGGCCTACTGAAAGAAACTGTCGCAGCCTTAATGATGCTATATAGAAACACTAAAGTAAAAGACCGTTCCCCAGATGGACACACAGGCTACTTCGACATTGTAGCAAGAGTACTGCGAGGAGACACACTAGCCCCATATCTCTTTATCATCTGTCTAGAATACGTGCTTAGAACTTCTACTGATAAAACCAAAGAAAACGGTTTCAAGCTAACAAAGGAAAGAAGCAGAAGGTACCCCTCAAAAACTACGCCGACTACGCCGATGTCATAGCGTTCCTGGCAAATGCACCTGCCCAAGCTGAAACCTCGCTACATAGTCTGGAACGAGCAGCTGCAGGCATTTACCTCCGTGTCAAAGCTCACAAGACGGAATATATGTGATTTAATCAAACAGGAAACATCTCCACACTAAACAGTAGCTCTCTGAAACTTGTACCAAGTTCACCTACCTAGGAAGCAGTGTCTCCTCGACTGAGTCAAACAACAACACGCGACTAGCAAAGGCATGGAGAGCTATCGATCATATGGAAGTCAGACTTGACCGATAAAATAAAGCGCAGTTTTTTCCAAGCAGCGGTCGCATCGATTCTGCCATATGGATGCACTACATGGACGCTAACTAAACGTATGGAGAAAAAGCTTGATGGCAACTACAAAAGAATGCTGTGAGCAATATTGAACAAGACCTGGTGGTAGCACCCTACAAAACAGCAGCTGCACGGCCACCTACTACCCATCACTAAAACCATCCAAGTTAGACGAACCAGACATGTGGGATACAGCTGGAGAAGTAGGGACGAGCTCATAAGGTAACTACTCCTGTGAACCCCTTCACATGGACGAGCAAAAGCAGGATGACCAGCTCGAACCTTCACACAACACTTCTGTGCCGATACGAGATATAGCCCCGAAGACCTGCCGGAAGCAATGGACGATAGGGAGGGGTGACGAGAAAGGGTCAGGAATATCCGTGCTGATGGCACGATAATATGATGATGATGATGAGATAACTCTTCACCCCTCTTCTATCCCCTCCCACCTTCTTTTCCTGCGTCTATTCTGATTTATTTTATCCATAGGATCTGAAGAAGTCCTGTTAAATTTTTTTCGTGTTTTTGAATTTTTCAAAAACGTGTAACAGGATGGAAATAAATTTATAATTCTAATGTGACTGGTTTGTTGTTTTTTCTTAATGAAATATATATATATATATACGTCTCTATGTGTGTGTGTATGTGTGTGTGGGTGTATCGTTGATTGTGAAATAATTTATATATTATTAAATCATGTATATGTTATATAATAATGATGATAATAATCGTAGTTATTGTTTTGGCTGTAATAATGATAACAAGCACACACACACACACACATATATATATATATACATATATATATATATATATGACAGATTTTAAGATACCAACATGATTGTTTGTTTTGGTTTTATGGCATATCAGCCTTTGTAGGTTATTTAATGCCAAATTCATTTTTATACAGATGAACAGTTCTCTTTCAAACAATTCAGTTTAGCATAAGTAAACAGTTTAATTGTCAAAAACATTTCTATTTCAAGCAATTCAGTTTAATCAAACAATTCTAATTCAGGCATTTTAGTTTAGCGTAAGTACAGTTTCAATGTCAAAAAGAGTTTTATTTCAAGAAATTCAGTTTAGCATATGTACACAGTTTAGTTTTATTTGACCCATAGATAGGACACTATAACGTGCTACCACTCCGGTCCAGAGTGAACCTCGGAGCAATGGCAATAAAGGGATACTTTTCATTCCTCAAAGTTCCTGCATTACTGGAACCTTACCATCAAAATGTTTAGGGTCATATCAGGACACTTGTTTGGAAGTCTTACACCTCTGCAGAGAAGCAGTCGGTGTATTCTACTTCATCAACCGAATACCAGCATGAAAAAATAGATTTTTTAAGAATAAATTTAATGTAGTATGCATAATTTTGTATTTTCTAGAAATATATATATTGTGTAGTATATATATATATATATATATATATGTGTGTGTGTGTGTGTGTGTGTGTGTGTGTGTGTGTGTGTGTGTGTGCCGATGATTACGAAATAATATATAAAATAATAAATCATGTATATCTTTTATCATTATAGTAATACTAGTAGTTGAAGTAGTATTAATGGCAATAATTATTGTTTTTGCTGAAATAATGATAACACTTATAGGTTATATATATATATATATATATATATATATATATTTGGTACCCCATTCAAACAGCCCTGTGCCACATCTCAAGAAAGACTTTGTAAAGTGCAGTGTGTATATCAACCGAGATAGACATCAACACGTGACTAGCAAAGGTATGGACAGCTATCAATAGGCTATCGGTCATATGGAAGTCAGATCTGACCGATAAAATAAAATGCAGTTTCTTCTAAGCATCGATCGTGTCGATACTGATATATGGATGCACTATATGGACGCTAACTAAATGTATGGAGAAAAAGCTTGACGGTAACTACACAAGAATGCTGCGAGCAATATTGAACAAGTCCTGGGGGTAGCGCCCCACAAAGCAGCAGCTGCACGGCCACTTACTACCTATCACGAAAATATCCAAGTTAGACGAACCAGATATGCGGGGCACTTCTGGAGATGTAAGTACGAGCTCATAAGTCCTGTACTCCTGTTGACCCTTTCACATGGACAAGCAAAGGCAGGACGACGAGCTAGAACCTACATACAACAGGATGTAAACCAGAAGACCAGCCGGAAGCAATGGATGATAGAGAAGGCTGGCGAGAAAGTGTCAGGGATATCCGTGCTGATAGCGTGACATGATGATGATGATATATATATATAGACAACGGTACTGGGTGAATGTCATTTCCTTGGCACTACTATTATCAGACCAAGATATTTTGACACTATCTTTTATATATGAGGTGTTTGCTAAATTATTTAATCTAAAATTGTATCTATCTAGACAATGAGGAAAAAATAATTATTTTTCTTTAAATTAATCCCATACATTTATTCATGAGCGTTTTTCAATGCTCATAGCATGTTTAAAACTCTACTTTTGATAGTGTAAGAGGCCACGCAATATATTTATTTACCGTTCTTCACGTCCTTAAATCTTAACCTTCAAGTGGACTTTCATTTGAGGAAGCAAGAAAAAAAAGTGTTAAGTCTAGTGAACATGGCAGAGTGCACAATTCTGTTTTGCCTAAAGACACTGATTAAAAAGTGTCCAGAGACTATTGATAAAAACTTATCTAGAATCGATACTGACACGTCTAAACTTTGTCTAGACTAATGGACTGCTCTGTAGACATTTAGATCGTATCACTCTATTGTACAGGCTTCTCAACTGTGCACACATCTTCATTTACATGTTATATTCTAAAATTTAAAAAAAATGATTATAAGATTCAGTCTCGATACTTTTTGATCACACCTTATAAGCCATCTGAGGGTGTTGATAAAAAAAATTCTTGATTTTGATTAGTGAGTTCCTTTGATGTGTGGTTTTTCATTATATCATTCTCTTTTTCTTTCTGATATCACAGACATTTCCGTGTTGAGATGTAGTTGTCTGAAATTGTAGGTATGTGTGTGCGTGAAAGAGTGGGAGAGAGAGAGAGAGAGAGAGAGTGTGTGTGTGTGTGTGTGTGTGTGTGTGTGTGTGTGTGAGAGAGAGAGAGGGTGTGTGTGTGATATATATATATATATATATATATTTATACAGACAGAGAGAGCGAGAGCCTCTGTGTGTGTGTGTGTGTGTGTGTGTGTGTGTGTGTGTGTGTGTGTGTGTGTGTGTGTGTGTGTGTGTGTGTGACGCTTATAACTGTCTCTCTCAAAGCGGTGTTCAGATCATCTTCCGCTACAAATCAAACATGGCCGACAAATTGGCGGCAACTCGCTATCTAGCCGCCATCTTCCTTGTGGATCTCACGCTTGGCCGATGAAGACGCTTTCCTACTCTCTCTTTCGCTTTTCTTGTCAGTGACAGATGCACGTATGTTTTAACAAAAAAGAATAAAACAGATAGGATGTCCTCTAAATGACAAGGACGAAAACTTAATTCAGCGAGAAAGAGTAGCAGAAAGAGAAACGGTCAGTCTGATATTCAATATACATTTGTCGTGTTGTTATTTTTATAGCCTGTCTAATAAAGAGTAACTCTGTTAATTCAATGATCTTTTTTACCTGGTTTTACATATTATACTAGCTGATGTACAAGGCATTCATTGGGAAAAATATAAGTTGGCGACCGTAGTCGAGGGTGACCCAAAGGCTCCCTTTTCAATAGCTACTACACCGAAGTGTAGGGGTAGACGCTCCTCCTTTCCATGGATTGCTCCACTTTACCCATACCTTATAACGCTGAGTGCTAAGCAAGGAAGTATCAAGTACCGTTTTTTGAGTTTTTGATATGACTGGACCTGAGATTGAACCCTGGTGTCCCAGGCCATAGGCAAACATTCTATCCACTAGGCCAATGGAGTATAGATTCTAATATGTACGATAGCTGTTTGATGAATATGAACATAGAATAAATTTTAGACTGAATATAGTAATGAAACATGTAGCAAAGTGGCATAAACTTAAATCTTTTTACAACTACAAATCTATTGTTGTGTGTTGTTCGGAACTATCATTTTTCTCCTCTCAGCTCGTCTAAAAAGTGTACATGGTTCTCCTCAAACCTTACTAACAATAAACAAATCACTTGCGTAGATTATCCTGCAGTTCAAGGTGGTGTCCTCGTGGAGTAATGGTAAAAACACTGGACTGCAGAATCGTTGTAAGCGAGTTCGAACTCCAGTGTGCTATTATGTTCATTTTCTGGCATATATCTGTGGGAAAGATATGAACACCCTTATCCTTCGAGATATGGGTTAAATAGTATCACTCCTATTCTTCTCGAAGGATGGCTTTGGCATTAGAATAACCCATGAGCCTATTAAACAACCAAACCAAATCCAACAGTTCATATCTTTAACTGAACATCAATTCATAGGTCGACGACAGAGGTCCAACAAAGAACTATTGGCAAAAGTTATGTAATTAAAACACTTCGAGGCTTTTCAGCTTGGTTTCATATTTGGTTGTAAATATATTGATTGATAACAGAGAAAAAGAAAAATATTTTGCTTAATACCTGAACATTTTGTCTACATAAGATAAACCTTAAACAAACTAGAATAGATTGTTTAGATTATTTGTATATTTTCCTTGCAATGCAGAGGAAAATATCATAAAAAGATCTAATATTGATAAAAAATTTAAGAATAATCATGTAATGCGTATACCCCAAAAGAAATACCAGCAAAAACCTAGATATGCAAATCGTCTAGACCTCAATTACCGGTTTGACATATCTAGTTGAAAGATTACATAGCTTCAACTTAAGAATAATCAATTGAAACAGTGTACATATTTACCAACCCTTCTGCATGCGCAGGATAAGACACAAGCTCAGTTTTTAAGCTGATTTTAACAAGTTTCAGTTCAGTTTTCCTTCTATACTGGTTGCTTAGCTAAGGCTAAAGAACCCAGTCTGCTCTGAAGTGAGATTAATTGGATTTAAACCTTTCCTACCGGTATCAGTTCGATGTGAGTTGCCAACAGTCTGATCGAGGATTTGAACTTACGTTACTGTGTCCATTGAAACAATATAATGAATTGCTTTTCAAATTGTCGCGAAATCTATAGATATAAACGGTTATGAAAACAGACACCAAACTACGATT
Organism: Sepioteuthis lessoniana; assembly: GCA_963585895.1. Classification (NCBI taxonomy): domain Eukaryota; kingdom Metazoa; phylum Mollusca; class Cephalopoda; order Myopsida; family Loliginidae; genus Sepioteuthis; species Sepioteuthis lessoniana. The sequence goes on from OY757910.1 coordinate 103,147,282, forward strand.
GCTGGAGATTTTATCAATTTTAAATATCTGAATTATTTGAAAATCTTTTTTTAATTTTTTTTATGACTAATTTACTATAAGAGCAACATGTTCTATGATTCATTAGTAATATAAAGAATATAATCGAAGATTTTTGTGAAGATGAAAATTCTTGTAGTCGATCAAATTCATTTAATGAAATCTATTTCAATAGTATTTAAAATATCATGTTTTAATATTGATTAGTCTAAAAATCAACACACACACACACACACATACACAGACACAGACATATATATACATATATATATATATATATATATATATATATATATATATATATATATACGTGTATATATATTAAGGCAATTGTATTATTTTGTATCGAGATTAAAGCGGATTCTTAATACCGACGTTTGAGTTTGAATACTACTTTTTATATATATATATATATATATATATATATATATATATATATATATATATATATCATTAAGATGCGCTGGTAGTATGGATTTCCCTGACTCACACTCTGTTTTTCTTCGTCGGTGGCTGAACTTTCAGACAACATTCTGTAAAAACATAACTGTTGTCGGTAAGTTTTTGTTGGTCAGCCTAAAACAGTCACATCACTATGAAGAGGTCCGTTGTAGAACACCATTTAGGAGTCAGTCGTTGCGTGTATGTCTCGCAAGTCTTGTTCGTCTTACTTGGAAGGTTTTCGAGATGGGACGTAAGTGACCGTACAACTGTTGTTTCGTGGGGGTGTTGCTTGCAGGATTTTGTCAATATAAGTTTGTAAGCCTTCAAGTACAGTTCCCGTCGAGCTTTTTCTCTACAGATTTTGTCAGCGCCCCTGCGGTGCATCCGTACAGTTGTATTGACACAACCCCTGCTTTGAAGAAATCCCGTTTTATTTTATCAAATAGATCAAACTTCTACATGCTCGATAGTCCATTGATAGCTTTCCTTCACTTGGCGAATACTGACATTACTTTCAGTAGATGAGATGCAGCTGCCGATATTTTTTAATTTGTCTACAAATTTCAGAGGTCTTCCATTGAGAGTGGGAGATGGCTCCGTCTCGATTAAAATACGTGTACTCCATTTTCTTTGCGTTCTGGTGGAGGCCAATGCCTCCTGCTGCTTGATCCCAGCTAAGCAGCGGAGATTCAGTTTTAGTATATATATATATATATATAAAAAGATCATCATATATATATATATATAGAGAGAGAGGGAGAGAGAGAGAGAGTATAAAATATAAAATATATGTAAAGTATATATGTAATATATATTTATGTTCGCTAATGACCCAGGAGACGGGGTTAAGTCCCAGGTCAAGTCATACCAAAGACTTACAAAATGGTACCTGATGCCTCCTTGCTTAACACTCAGCATTATAACGTACAGCTCAAGGGTAAAGCAGAATACTCCTAGCCATTATGAATCATCTGAACTGGACCACGAAGTGTTAAACACTTGTGGTACACAAATATATAAAATAAAAAACCTAATATACTAAATTCAAATTCATTTGCGAACCTATTCATGAAATATGAATGTATAAATATAAATGAGTACACAAGGTTTGAATAAAATAATGGAGACACTAAGAATCTTTGTATCATAATTTTGGAACTCCTATAAAACCGTTAAAAATTTATTTTTATGTTTTTTGATTTACTAAAATTGTTTTTTGTTTACGGATATCATTACAAAAAATTAATCAAAATTCATTAAAATGGCAGATCTTTCAGATTTTAAAAGATGTCAAATTGTTAGTGTTCGTATGGCAGGCCCTCATATAACAACACCCGCTGAAGTATTTGGTATTGCAAGTTTTACTGTCTTAAGACTAAATGATAGGATTTGAGAAAGAAAGAACAACCTCCCAACTGAAGTAAAACTCTTGAAAAAAAAAAACGACAGCTGTTGTGATCGAGAACGTCGGACTCTTACGCGGATTTTTAGGAAGAATGACGAGAATACAGCTCCTAAAATTATAGCAGAGCTTAATGACTATCTCGAGAACCCAGTTTCCTCAAAGACAGTTAGAAGGGAGCTACACAAAGTCGGATTTCCCGGGAGGGTTGCTATCAGAAAACCATATTAAAATAAATTTGTTTGAAATTTCCATGTTTCCCTTATTTTGTCCAAACCCTGTACATCGAAAGGTTTAAAAAAATTTTATATGTTTCATGTATTCAAGTTTTATTCACTTATTTAGAGTTTCGTTCGACGTAAATCCAACATTTGGATAATATTTTCAACAATTAACATCAATTTTAGTTAAAAGGAAGCAATACTTAAGAAAATGTGTAACAGGTATAGCAATAACCTACTCACTCATTTAATATTCATGTATGCACTTTAGATAAATAAATAAGTAAAGTTTGCGATCTTAGTCGAGAGTGACCCGAAGGCTCCCTTTTCAATAGCTGCTACACCGAGGTGTAGAGGAGGGGCTATTCCGTTCCCAGGATTGCTCCACTTTACCCTTGATCCTCACCTTATAATGCTAATTGCTATGCAAGGCAGCATCATATACCATTTTAAAGTTTTTGGTATGAATCGACCTGGGATTGAACCCCGGTATTACGGACCATTGGCGAACACTCTACTCATTAGGCCAATACAACTCTATAAATTTTTTAATAAAAATTAGTTCTTTGCTGAACCAAAGTTACCTGTATGTTATTAGTTCTAGTGAAACATTATTCAACCAAAACGAACATTATTGAATATTATTCATAACCAAATTCTACTGCATTTATTATTTGCTTTTTATATCTCCTTACAGCATCTCTTTTAACTATCTTCTCATTTCAAACTTAAAAATAGAATCTTTGCCCAGAACAATTACAATATCAATAAAATATTCATAGACAGATCAAATTCTGTAAAGTAAATCATCCATTCGTTCCTAAAAATGTTCTCTTAAATTCTTTTTCTAAACCATTTTTACTGAAATTATCCAATTTAGTCTTAAAATATTTCACTCTACTGCTATTTTTTATCTGATTAAGCCATTTGTTCAAAAAATATCACTTTATGATAAAAAATCAAATAAGTGAGTAGACTTATTTTTAATATTTGCGTTTTCATTTCAAGAAGAATTAATTACAAAATTCTAATATAATTAGAAATTCCGTAATTATTTTGAACGTCTCAATTAGATTACGTCACGTTTTCTTTCTAGTAAAGTTGTAAGTTGGCGACCTTAGTCGAGGGTAATCCGAAGGCTCCCTTTTCAATAGCTTCTACACCGAAGTGTAGAGGAGGGCGCAACTCCTTTCCCTGGATTGCTCCTCTTTACCCTTGATCCTTACCTTATAAAGCTGAGTGTTAAGCAAGGCGGCGTCAAGTAGCATTTTTTAATCTTTCGTATGACTCGAACTATGATTGAACCCCGATCTTCTGGACCATTGGCAAACACTCTTTTCCCCAATATCCCTCTGTAACTGAATTTTTTTCACAACTTTTATTCGTTTTATCACTGTTCTTTGTATGCCCTGTTATATCAATATTACACTCTAATTTCCATATCTCGATACTGGGGCCTAAATTTGAATAGAATATTCTATATGAAGTCTCATTAGATGTTTGATATATTTTTCAAATAAAGTTATCTTCTCTTGAAATAAAAAGTCTAACCATTCTGTCAATTATTCAATTTCCCTTCAATGCATTTTGCAAAATATGATTATTAGTTTTAAATACAGGATGGGTCAAAATGATCTGACTCATTTGTAGGTTTAATAAAAGGAAATTAGAATAAATAATGAAAAAAGTGGTTTAATTTTCCAAATGCACTTATGATGACATTTTGTTATACTTCAGTCTAAAAATGACATCAGTCAAATGTTTGCCTTTATTGATAAAACATGGACAAAGACATTAGCGAAAGTAGTCCATAGTTCGACAGATCATCTCATGTGGAATGGCAACAATTGCTTAACAAATGACAGCTTTTGATCGTTCATTAAATCGACTGCGATGAGCATATACCTTTAATTTTAGCTATCACCCGAGAATAAAATCACACAGGTTAAAATCAGGTTATCAGGCTGGTCAACCGATATCACCGCACAATGAGATAAAATGACCGGCGCAACACCTCCCTCAAAATTCCCATTGAACATTTGAAGTGTGGCCTGTTGCACGATCTTGTTAAAACCAAGCATTATTTATGTCGTCAAGTTTGAACAATACTGCTAGTTGCTAGACACTTTTCTGAGATCCAGATTGGATGAATTTGATAATAGAAATAATCTGAGTCTCAGAAAAGTGTCTAGCAACTAGCAGTATTGTTCAAAGTTAACAGTCTCTGGAACATTTTCTTCGGAAAGGTATGGACTCAAAATGCCAAATTCTGCTATCGCACACAATACGGTTATATGAGGCCAATGAGAGGGGCGTTCGTGCAACTCATGAGGTTTGGTTTGGAACCAATATTGGAAATTTTACTTACTCGAGCTACCACACAAGTGAAAATGGGCCTCGTCGCTATAAAACACAAAAAGCATCATTGGGAACATGTGGAATTTCTACACACGATATTCTGCGATTTTCCAGGTTTCCTTTACTGAGTTCCTGTGCAAATATCATTTTGTATGGATGCATTTGCAGATCCTTGTAAAGGATTCTTCTCAAACTTTTAATGGAAAGGTCAAGAGCGCCGCCGTGTTTCCGTACCGAACGTCGTGAAGACTGTTGAATTGAAACATTTACTGCTTCGATATTTTCCAGAGTTCGAACGGTCCGTGGCCGGCCAGTCTATTTTCGTTTCAATATTGATCCAGATGCGCTAAGTTAGTAACCCATAATAAAATCGTGTTTCGAGTAGGTACGAGATCATGTCTACCAATCCCAAAGTGTACATGGAATGATCTTTGCATTGAATCGTTCTTGGTAAACGTTTCCAAAATGAAAGAGTAATACTGGCCTGTCCAATCCATAAAGGTAACCTGAAACGAGATAAAACAAAATCAAAAGCCATATCCAATTCTGGAAATCAAATTCTGGAAATCAAAAGCCATATCAAATTCTGGAAATCAAATTCTGGAAATCAAAAGCCATATCAAATTCTGGAAATCAAAAGCCATGTAACCAGAAACGAGATAAAACAAAATGGCATCTTATCAAATTCTGGAAATCAGAAGCCTTTTTTTCATTATTTATTCTAATATACTTTTATTAAACCTACAAAAGTGTCAGATCATTTTTACCAATCCTGTATGTCATCAAAGCAAACTCCAAAATCGCATTTTTCATTTCCGTGACCAAAGAAAAAATATATGAATATATAAGGGGTATATTTGGATAGTCATATATTTATTTCATCAAAGTTCAGGTGATTCAACGATACAATAGTTCACAGCCACAACTTAGAAGATATCCCGTTTTATGTTATCAGAGATAACAGATATACAATGATCAATAATCCGTCTCTAGATGTCCACATTTTCCAAATACATATGTTGACATCGTTTTCAGCAGATGAGATATTGTTGGAAAGGTATATGAAAAAACTTGATGGAACCTACACAAGATTACAGTGTGCTGCTTTGAACAACAACTGACATCAGTATCCTACAAATCAGCCGATATACGGCCAACCTTCTACCATCTCACAAACTATTCACGTAAGACATGCTGGGCAGTGAAAGTGATGTGAGGATAAAGACATACGCAACGTTCTCCAATGGACTCATACAGGCAAAGATTTACATTCATACATCAGTTCTGGGCAGACACCCGATGTCGTCCAGAAGACCTATCGAAAGCGCTGAACAGTAGGAACTATTAGAGGAAGAGGGAGAGTGTTTATGTGTGTGTGTGTCAAGGGACCCGCGCTATCAGCACGATTTGATTATATATTTTTGGTGACAGAATTTCAATGTTGCAGAGATTGGTAATCAATAATACCTGATGATATCCTTGCTCCTTCGGTTAGGGCTGTAGAATACACTGACAGCTTCTCAGCAGAGAGGTAAAGCTCCACTCCAAAGAGTGTTCTGGATATGACACTAAACAATCTGATGAAGTTCCAGTAATGCTGGAGTTTTGGGGGAATGCGGAGTGCCCCTACATTGCCATCATTCCAAGGTCCGCTTTGGCCTGAATTGGTAGCACCTGATAGGGTCCTTTTTATGGGTCAAATATACCTAAACTGCGCACTTATGCTCGACTGAATTGCTTGAAATAGAACTCTTTTGATATTTTGACTACGTACTTATTCTAAACTAAATTGTTTGAAAGAGAACTGTTTTGGACATTGCAGCTGTACTTACGCTAAACTGAATTGTTTGAATTAGAACTGTTTGACTAAACTAAATAGTTTGAAATGAAATTGTTTTTGACAATTAAACTCTGTAATTATGCTAAACTGAATTATTTGAAATAGAACTGTTTATTATATAAAAATGGATTTGCCAGCAAAGGAAGTGACTATATATCTAAAAAGTCAGTACAAATAGATATCAATATTACAATTCATCAAATAGAAGTTGTAAAATATTTCGTTTCTTAAATGAGCGCAAGATGACGGGGTTGATCACGAAATAAATGGGGATGGTAAAAAGCCTAAATTAACCGAAAGCATCGTGAATGCCATGAAACAAAGTGTACCTTTCTATCTCCACCTCATCCCCAGCTGCAGGGGAACTAGTGTTGGCTCTTAAGGAAGAGAGAAGTTATGTAATATAGCATAGGGATATGGAGAGCATTCAAGAAGAAGAAAATGGTGAAGGAAGAGGAAATGAAGAAGATAAGTGTAAGAAAAAGAGCAGTCGTAAGAGAAGAGGAGAAACAGAAAGTATGAGGAAAAGAAGAGGAAAAGGAGGGGAAGGGGGAGTAGAAGAAGAAGACGAGAAAATGAATAACGAGTAGAGAGGGTAAGAGAAGGGTGAGGAGAAGGAAAGTTGTAGGTTGAAGAAGAAGAAGAAGAAGAAGAAGAAGAAGAAGAAGAAGAAGAAGAAGAAGAAGAAGAAAACCCAATTAGGCTTGTATCTTTCTGGCTTGAAAAAAACGAATCTGTTTTTTTTGCTTTTTTAGGGGTTTTGTTACAGTTGTTTTCATTTTCCCTAAAAAGTGTAGATGTTTTATTAATAGAAATACTGAACCTGTACAATAGTGTTTTTATAGTGTTCAGTGCAAAAATCAATTATTTGAAATACGATTACGAAATTCAGGCAAAGAAGCATAATCTCCCCTCTTGGGGAATAAGCTCAATACGATCTTCACCTTTTTCCATTTGCTCCCATTTAAACTTGAAGTGTACTCGGCTAAGTTGAATAAATAGCACAATACTGGAGTCAAAAAAAAACTGTCCGGCAGAATATTAAGTTAAGGTACAGTAGGTTTGCTTGATTGGTTGGATGCTTTTATGGCATGTCAAGATCTTTGGGGTTATTTAAAGCGCAATTCAGTTTTTAATTTCCTTTTGGCAAGCAAAATAATTGATAGTCACTCAAGGTTTTTGCAGGCAGATCATTGTTTGCCAGTTCAATTTGTAACGCTGCAGCTAAAACCAGAGCCTGATTGGATAGCACATCCAGCTTCCTACATGATAGCTTTTGGCAGGAGACAAAAAAAAGGGGAATGGCTAAAATTGTCTTGAGAAGATCGGTTGAGTGTAAGAATATCCCAGACGACAAATTTTAGCAGTCACAACTTTATCTAAAAAAGACGGTGATGCCAGTTAAAAAGAGAATTGAGGAAAAACGCAGCGGCGAAGTTATCTGATGCAGCAACCCTGAGCTTGTCCGAACAGCGAAGTCGCTTGTCAAGCGCCTGTCCGTCTGGACTAAAAGTTGGAGACTATTTATGTAAATTCAGCCTCTTTGTCTTGTATGAATCGCCTAAGACTCATCTAAGTTAGCTCCCCTTTACTCCTGTCTTAGAAAGGGAGGTACTCTATGATTATACGCAGTGTAACTCTCTACTCTAAGGTGATTTGGTTTGGTTGGGTTTGGGTTTATGGCATATCAACCATTATAGGTTATTCAATGCAATATATATATATATATATATATATATATATATATATATATATACGAGGATCATTAAATAAGTTTCCAGGCTTTTTTCGTGTGGGCACTTTTATTGAGAGTACACACATGAAACTCTACTCCCCTTCGAAGTAATCTCCTCCGGCTGTAATGCACGTGTTGCACCGTTCCAACAACTTCTGGAAGGCCCCATCGAACTCCTTTTGTGTGCGCGTGTCAATGACCTTCGTCATGGCCTCTTTCATCTCCTCAATTGTCTCGTAATGACAGCATCTGAGTTTAGGGAATAACCAAAAATCACAGGGAGCAAGGTCTGGACTATAGGGAGGCTGAGGAACTGTCTTGATGCCCATCTTGGAAAAATAGTCTGTGACAAGGATGGAGTTGTGGACTGGCGCATTGTCCTGGTGGAAATGCCACTGACCTTATTTGAAGAGTGCTGGTCTCTTCCCTAGGAATCTCTTCCTGAACTCCCTTAAAACCTCAACATAGTAACTCTAACCCTAACCCTTTGGCCAATTAACTCTGATGTATTGACTTCCTTACTCCTCTCACACCTCTCATCATCCCTTACAGACTCCCTGCCTTCCTTGAATCTCTTATGCTACTAAAACTGATGCTCGATTCATGCGAGATGCTCCAAAACAGTCTGAAGCATTCCATCGTTTCTGTGGCATTTTTGTCCAAGTTTAAAAAAGAATGTTATTGCACATCGTTCTTCTGAAGTGTCCTGACGTCCAGAATGCATTTTTTAAATTCACCAGCTGTGACAATCAGGCTTTAGTAGCGTGTATTTCACTTGCTGCTGTAGCTGTTCATTTGAACTTGGAATCATAAAAAATTGTAAGTCATCTTCTAAGATGTATAGCATTAACATACTGAATTTTCAAGAGTCTCCGACAATTTTAAATGCCTGTACAAAAAGTCTGGAAACCTATTGAATGCACCACGTATATATATATATATATATATATATATATATATATATATATATATATATATGAACAGTTCTATTTCAAACATTTAAGTCTAGTATATGTACGCAGTTTAAATGTCAAAACATTTCTATTTCAAACAATTCAGTTTATCATAAGCACACAGTTTAGTTCTATTTAACTTCGAATTTTGACCCTCTTTGATACTACCTCTCTGAGGCTGAGTGGACCAAGGTGAGAAGGCAAAGAAGAGGTACTCCGCATTCCCCAAAGTCCAGCATTACTGGAGCTTCACCATCAGATTGTTTTGTCTTATATCTAGGACACTCATTGGGGGAATTTTATTCCTTTGTAAAGATGCAGTCAGTGAATTCTACAGCTTTTAGATGGCCCACCCAACTGGATCATCTAAAGGCTGTAGAATTCAACCGACTGGGCCATCTAAGGGGATATGTTCCAAAAGGAATATTTACTCGCTAACGTACCTTGTGATGATCGAACTTAACCCAATGAGTGAATCGATTCGTTTGATCTTTCGGTAATTGTATCTCATGCAGAGAGGTAACAACCCCCACAAAGTGATAGTGAAGCTCCAGTTCTGGTGGCTTAGTGCATGTGAAGTCACCCTTCATTACCATTACTCAGTCTTAAGAAATTAATAATGTTCTATAAAAAGAATATAACATTTTTTTAAAAACACCTATTTATTTTAATTTGAGTGGGTGATACTAAAGAAATTGATACTTTTAAACATATTTTAGTGTTTTTTTTTTTTTTGTTGATGTTGTTACATGGATTGTTTTTCCTAAGTACTAATATTATTTCCGCATTAACTAATAATATTACGTACTAACTAACCAATAATTACTCAAGAATTTAGCGAGCAATATTGAACAAGTCCTGGAGGCAACACCCCACAAGACACCAACTATACGGCCATCACAAAAACTATTCAAGCTAGACGAACCAGACATACAGGACACTGCTGGAGAAGCTGGGACGAGCTCATAAGTGATGTACTTCTATGGACCCCTCATATGGCCGGGCAAAAGCAGGACGACCAGCTCGAACATACATACAGCAGCTATGTGAGGATACGGGATGTAGCCCTGAAGACCTGCCAGAGGTGATGAACGATAGGGATAAGTGGCGAGAGCGGGTCTGGGATATCCGTGCTGGTTGCACGACATGATGATGATGATGATGATGAAAGATTTTAATTATGAATCTTTTATTAAACTGATTAAAGATCAAGTCCACTTGATGCACAGGTTCCAGTTAAATCACCAAAGGGATTTCCTAATTTGTCGCAGACCAAACCGCTAGACAATCGGTGAGGATCAAATTCACTGTACAATATTAATAAACGATGAGATTAGCGAGCTACACTCCTGGTGCTTTGCAGTAGATTTTAGACGGACCACTATGTAATGGCACTCAGTGAGGAATAAACTCAAAACGCAAAGTGTTCAATTTATACATGTCATGAGAGGCTTGGCTTTTAGTCGGACAACTGGAGGGATTAATGGCTGCACAGATCAATTCATCATCATCAGTTTATGTCATGGCAACACAGAAGCCTTAAAATTAGTTCCAAATTAAAATTTATAAGATTGAAAAAGAGTGGCGGGGTTAAGGAAAAGAATGGAAAACGAAATTAAATGAAAATCATTTTTTCCTCATTCGTCACAGACAGATGACGGGCTAATTCGGAAAGAAATAATACCATCCGTTCAAGTTTGTCTGGCTTTTAGGAAAGAGAAAAAAGAAATAAAACAAAAGAAAGAAAATGTCATAATTTATTTTCATTTGTGTACAGTATAAAAGCAGAAATTAATTTTCTTTTAAATATTTCTTTAATCAAATATTGAATTTTCAAAATTCTAAATAACGCCATCAAAAGTATTTCAGTAATAGCTGAGAACATGTCTGGTAAGAGGTCAATGATTTTATTGAGCAGTTTGTTATAAGGACAGAAAAACGAATCCATCGTCTATTTGTATGTGTTCATTCCGTCAGAGTCAAATCATGCGAAACTGCTGGATAAATATGTAGCCCAATAAAGGATTCTCACCGAATGTTGAAGAATGGTTCTTTTCTGTTAAATGATTTCTCCTCGGGGTCATGTGTTCTCATAAAATAAAACCACATATCGGCGAAGATTAGAATATGCAAACTGTATTCGCAGCAAAAAATCCCCCGCCACTAAAAATGGGGTGTCTTGTGTATGATACAATGTATAATCTGATGTTGATAGTGATGATGATGATGATGAGGATTGGCTTTGATTTCTTTGTATAATGGCATATCAACCTTCGTGGGTTATCTAACGCCAAAGCAATCCTTAATCTAAATTTCTTCACTCTCTTCCAGTAACTGAAAATTTTCACTCTTTTTATTTGTTTTTTCACTCTTATCTGATGCCCTGCAATAGTAATATTACTTTCCAATTTCCGAGCGTCGATACTGGAGACCAAATCTGATTGTGATATTCTATATGAAGTCTTATTAGAGGTTTTATTTATTTAGAAGGACAGCAGTGGTACCTTTTACACCTTAACTACAGGTTCATACCTTTCTCAATAGTATTAGTCTGAAAGCGAATATGATAGCCTGACTGAAGATCAAATAGTGAGACTCTCCTTTGTTGGGATTACTCCCAGGTCCACTCTGACCCGGAGTTGAAGAACCTGTTAGGGTTCCATCAATCAGTCGACAAGATTTGTTTTCAAATTATTAGCATTAGATATGATCCTGTGCGAATTTTTTTTCAGAAAAATCGACACAAAATGCAAATATGAACGTACAATGAAAGCGATTCGCTAACCTCTAGGCAATACCCCTAAATGGGTAGACATGCCCTTAAAATTAATCAATCAAGCAAGCAATCAAGCTAAAAATATAGACCAGTAAATGAGATGCAATAGGATATACGAAAATAGTTTTGAATGGTATGATTTTATTAATTCAAGTTCCGCGTCACATGAAAGGTAATCCACTGTTATCATCCAAAATTGACTCCTTTCCAATATCTCTTGAATATCCACCTATGTTCACTAAAAAGAATCGAGAGCCGTGTATTTAGTTGAAACTTTGTGGAGATTCCATAACGTTTCATTAAAATTTGATTTAAAAGTAAAGCAAAAAATTATTTCTTCTCCGTCAACTTTTCTTTGCGTAAAACAAAATTTACTTTGGAATGAATCCAGAAAGAAGGTAACATTGTCAAATTTCCAGCGTTAAAACCTTGTATCATTGGTAACAATAAATCACTTGATCAAATCTTTGAGAAATGTCGCTCCTTTTTCACTTAATTGATCTCCTTGAGAAATATTCTGGCTCGAATATCAAGGTTTATAATTGTATCTGGTTGTTTGAAAAATGAAGTTCGATTTTAGGAAAAAAAATTTTTATTCATGAATTAATGAATTGAAACATTGTTTTAATCAGAAATGATCCCTTAATATCGACGCCTTTCTGCCATCGATTAACAAGGTTATTTATGCCTGTACGATATAATTGATGTCAAGAAATCTTCAAATGCAATTTCTACTTTTCCTTTCGAAAGGAATATTTTTTTGCTTATTAATGTGTCTAGATGCTTGAAAAATGTTAGTTGGTGGGGAAGAGATAAGAAAAATACGGTGGATGTGGCAAAGTGTTCTATTCCAAGTCTGGGAGCTTCTGCAGTGAGTGTCATCCTGACAAAATATAATCAAGCATTGTCATGAAACAAAATCATGACCAATATTGAACATAAGCAAAAACAATAAGGCAATACTTCTTTCATCATATAAAGCTTTTATATAATCTTCAAAATCAAATTAAGTAAGAGGACATTTTAATCATTAAGAATGTGTTTTGGTTTGGTTTGGCTTTCTGACATATCAAGCATTGTTGTTTATTTACCAAATCCTTTTTATACACATATGTCACAATTATATGATATGGTTGGGTTGGGTTTTATAGTATATCAACCATTGTAGGGTATTTAATGCCAAATCCTTTTTATACATATATATTAAACATATGACCAATATTTTTAAACGAGTCTGTGCTGATTTTTTCACATGATTAGATGGTTTCACTTTTTTCTATCTAATACAAATACACAGTTTAATGATCAAACAGTTCTTCTTCAATTAAGCACTAGTACATTTTCGTAGTAAGCGAGTTCGTACTCCAGTTGTGCTATTACGTTCACTTTCGGGGCAAATACCCTTGGGAAAGGTATGAACCCCCTTATCCTCCCAGCTATGGGTTAAATAGTACCAATACTGTTCTTCTATGAGAATGGCTTTGGCATTAAATAACCTACAAAGGTTGATATGCCATTAAAAACAAAGAAACCTTGTTTACATAAAGTCGTTTTTTAAATAAAGTTTTTCGTTTACACACAGTTTAATGATCAATGGGTTTTTTTTTTCAAGTAATTCAGTTTAGCATGAGAACACAGTTTAAATATCAAACAGTTCTTTTTAACCTATAGATAGGAATTTTTCAGGTGCTTCCACTCCAGGCCAGAGTGGACCTGGGGGAAATGGCAATGAAGGGTTGCTTTGCATTCCCCAAAGCTCCAGAATTACTGAAGCCTCACTATCAGATTATTTAGTGTCATATCAGGACACTCGATGGGGAAGTCTTATCCCTCTGCACCGGCACATTCAGCGTACTTTGTGGTCCCAGCCGAATGAGCCAATTCGTAATGTGAATTATTTGCACTATTACTTTGAAAATAATGTGTCAGAATAGAATCTAAACAGTTTATATCAAAATCGGTCTGTACTTCCGAACAATTTAATACTACCTCTGGCAAATTTATGAAATTAGTACACTTAGAGGATTTCTACTTATATTCTTTTTTTTTAATTTAGCACTAAATAAACTAATCGCAGATAAATCATGAACATTTCTATTTAAAAAGCAGAACCTTTTGACTTCATAAAATCTTCCTTAAATGAACTGGATTAAATTATCTAAATTAATTTTTTCCAAGCCAAAAAAAAGGGAAGATATTATGCTTACTCTACATCGGAGATAAAAAAAAATTTAACGTAAAAATCATTCCTCACAGAAAAAGATGGCTCTCGTTGCGAGAGACTCTTTAACAATTAACAATAATCAACGGGAAGCCATTCTACTGAAAGATGAAGCAAAAAGTACCGAATTAAAAATTTCAAAACTCAAAATAAGATTAATTAGCAAATTGTTCGACATTCCCAAATAATTATATCTAATTAAAGCTTTTCGTTGTTTAAAAAAGATTGACTTAGTCTGGCACACAGGCCTTAGTTTGTCTAGTGCGCCTAAGTTACTAAGTGGATGGCAACTCAGTACTAAAACAGTCGGGAATTGTTAGTTTAAGCGTGACTTTCCTGTAGTTCATTTAAATATTCTAAATTATCTTCATTACTAGTTCTTCAAGTTTGAGATGTAAATTATTATATAGCTTTATTGCTTAGTTCCGATGATCAATCCGGGCGAAAACTCAGTGTATATTTAATTATTTCAAGAGTGTTTTTATCAAATTATATTAGCGTCATAAGATATTTTTCTCAGAAATTCTATGACGTTTTAGTATTAGATATTTCCTGCAATTTTACATAATTTAATTCTCTCAGAAAAATATAAATTACCAGTTCAGCAGAAGTACTAAAGAATGGTTTTAATGCCTTTATAACAAGCAGCTATTCAAGCTTGAACACTGAGGTAGACAAGTACATAAACTAGTTTAAAGGTGTTTCCATATCAATAAAGAAAAAGAAAAAAAGAATGAATTTACCCAACATTTTCCCGCGTAGAGAATGTGGCACGTGGTCAGTTTTTTAAATGAAGTACAGCTGGTATGAATTTAGAGTTATCATTCATCTAGATTGGTTGCCGAACCAAAGCTAAAGAACCCCGTCTGCTGTACTATTTACGTATAGCTGGGAGGAGAGCATATATATTAATGTCTTTCCCAAAGTCATTAGCGCAAAGCAGCCTCGGTTTGGTTTCTTTGTTCAATGTCATATCAACCGTTGTGGGTTATTTAATGCCAAAGCCATTCTCATAGAAGAACAGTAGTGGTACTATTTAACCCATAGCTGAGAGGATAAGGGGGTTCATACCTTTCCCAAGAGTATTTGCCCGAAAGTGAACGTAATAGCGCGACTGGAATACGAACCCGCTTACTACGATTCCACAGTCCATCGCTTTAACCATTACACCACGAGGACAACCCCTGCAAAGCAGCCTCGTCCAGGTTTGAATTTGTATCTCAGATTCCATTTTCCATAACAAAAGTCGTTATGCTAATCACCTGTCTTAAAGAAACAGTAAAAGCAAAAAAGAAGAAAAGCAAAATGTGGCAATTTCATTCATTTTTTTTTTCAGGAAATTTGACCAGACAAATAATACCAGACATTTTATGCTGACTAGAACCGTTTTGAATATATAGATGACCATCTGAAAGAACTTCAAATATTTCCATACCCTCAAATACCAACCTAAGAGACCTGAGTGAAGTAACAGTCTTTTCCATTCAAGGGGTCATTTACCGAGTTTAGACCAGTTTAGGTAGAAGATCAGACACATAAGAACCCTCTGAGAATCGGACTCCCAAAGAATGATCGACTTGACTAACGTATTAACAATTACACTACAGCCCAACCGGTTGAGACTGAAGAATACGACTGTTTCCCTGCAGATAGATAAAAAAAACCTCAACGAGTGTCCTGGATATGACACTAAACTATTTGATTGTGAGGCTCTAATAACACCGGAGTTTGGGGAATGCAGAGTACCCCTACATTGCCATCGCTCCCAGATCTACTCAGGCCTGGAGTGGTAGTACCTGACAGGATCCTGTCTATGGGTCAAATAGAACTGTTTGATATTTATCTGAGGGCAAACAAATTACTTATACTAAACTGAATTGCTTGAAATCGAACTCTTTGATCATTTAACTGAATGTAAAGAAATGATTGCTGTTTAATTGAATTGTTATTTATACATGGCAATACTTGGAACTATTAAACTATGTTGATTTTGGCTAGATTGATTTGTTTGAAATAGAATTGATTGATCATATAACTGTGTGTAAACAAATGATTGATATATAATTGAATTGATAGTTATACATAATACTATTCTCCCTCCAGCTATGGGTAAATACTAGGACAGATTAGGTTCTTCAGCCTTGGTGAGGCAACTAGTCTAGGAGAAGGAAAACTCTGAATTCAAACCTGTTAAACTCCGCTTAAAAATTGACCTTGTGTCATATCCTGCCCGAGAGGAGGGGTCGGTAAATATGGTTATACATAATACTTGTGACCATTTTAATGCGTGCAAAAGAATGAATAATGTTGAAGAGAATATATTGTGTTAAAAAGCAATACTTGTATCCACTTCACTATGTGCAGAAAAAGGATTAGTATTGACTAGAATTATAATTATAGCTAAAATTGAAACCATTTAACAATGTAGAGAGAATAACAATACTAGTGAGCAAACAAATTAGTTCTAACTCATTTAAAAATGAAATTACAATCTATTCACCGACTAATTATATATATATATATATATATATATATATATATATATATATATATATATATATATATATATATATATTCAAATAAAAGGCTGTCATTAAATTATTACTGTTGCATAGCAATACTTGAAACCATCAAACAATTAGCGTAAATAAACCAAAATTAGGCTCGTTTAGAAATATTATCTACAAATCATATATTCAATATATATGTATTTTAGCAACTAGCATTGCAAAGAGTGAGGAATGTCAGAATTATCCATGCTTAATATAAATAATTGAAACCGTTTAACTGTGTGCCAATAAAAGATTAAAAAGGAATAGTACTACTCCTGTTAAATAGGATTTGAGTTATGCGGGTTGGGTTTTATGGCATTTCAACCTTTGTAGGTTATTTAACGACAAATCCATTTTTATGTAAATGATCAGTTCTATTTAAAACAATTCAGTTTAGCATAAGTATGCCGTTAGTTCTATTTAACCCATAGATAGGGCCCTATCAGTTGCTACCACTCCGGGACAGAGTGGACCTGAGAGTGATGGCAATAAATGGGTACTCCGCATTCCCCAAAGCTCCAGTATTACTGGAACCTTACCATCAGATTCTTTAGTGACATATTCAGGACACTCGTTTGTGGGGTTTTACCCACTGCAGAGGTGCAGTCGGTGTATTCTACAGCCCCAGCTTAAAGGGCAATGTTAAATAGGAATACTTGGAACCCTTTAACTTTGTTCAAACAAAGATTAATGATATTATATAGAATTATTCATATTTGATACTAGTACTCTGAACCATTTAACTATTTGCAAACAAATGAGGACTGGCTTGCTTAGAATTATATCTATAAACTATTACTTGCAAATTATAAGCAACTGACATAGGTATAAAAAGAATTTGGCAAAAAAAATAACTTTTATGGGTGGATATACTACTAACCCAACAACCACCTTTTAAAATTATATAGTAGATTGGTATCGTCTCTTTATTCAATGGCATATCAATATTCTAGAAGAACAGCAATATTGTTATTTACTCCATACCTGGAAGGACAAGGGAGTTCATAACTTCTCCATGCGTATTTGTCCGAAAGTGAACAAAATAGCGCGGCTGGAATTCGAACTCGCTTATTACAATTCCGCAGACAAGCGCTTTACCCATTACAAGTATTGCTATCAAACATAAACAATTCGATATCTTAATAATCTTTTCTTTGCACACATTGAATTGGATATACATATGATTTTTTCGTGGATAATTTGTGGGTAATTTCATTTTTAAATTAGTGAAAACTAATTTGTTTGTACACAAGTATTACTACAGTTTCTACACGTTTAAATCGTTTCAATTACAGTTAGTGCTAATAATTCAATTCACTATAAATCGTTTCAATTACAGTTAATGTTAATAATTCAATTCGCTATAAATCGTTTTAATTACAGTTAATGCTAATAATTCAATTCACGATAAATCGTTTCAATTACAGTTAATGTTAATAATTCAATTCGCTATAAATCGTTTTAATTACAGTTAATGCTAATAATTCAATTCACTATAAATCGTTTCAATTACAGTTAGTGCTAATAATTCAATTCACTATAAATCGTTTCAATTACAGTTAATGCTAATAATTCAATTCGCTATAAATCGTTTCAATTACAGTTAATGCTAATAATTCAATTCGCTATAAATCGTTTCAATTACAGTTAATGCTAATAATTCAATTCACGATAAATCGTTTCAATTACAGTTAATGTTAATAATTCAATTCGCTATAAATCGTTTTAATTACAGTTAATGTTAATAATTCAATTCGCTATAAATCGTTTTAATTACAGTTAGTGCTAATAATTCAATTCACTATAAATCGTTTCAATTACAGTTAATGCTAATAATTCAATTCACGATAAATCGTTTCAATTACAGTTAATGCTAATAATTCAATTCACTATAAATCGTTTCAATTACAGTTAATGTTAATAATTCAATTCGCTATAAATCGTTTTAATTACAGTTAGTGCTAATAATTCAATTCACTATAAATCGTTTCAATTACAGTTAATGCTAATAATTCAATTCACTATAAATCGTTTCAATTACAGTTAATGCTAATAATTCAATTCACGATAAATCGTTTCAATTACAGTTAATGCTAATAATTCAATTCACTATAAATCGTTTCAATTACAGTTAATGCTAATAATTCAATTCGCTATAAATCGTTTCAATTACAGTTAATGCTAATAATTCAATTCACTGTAAATTGTTTACCTTTAGACTGTGAATGGTTTCAAGTATTACGATTTCACACTAATCATTCTATACAACACACTTCATTTATTTGCACACAGACAAATAGTTAGTTGCCCAGTTGGCTGGGGTGGTAGAATACACCGACTTCACCTCTGCAGAGGGGTAAGTCCCCACAACATGTGTCCTGGATATAACACTAAACAATCTGATGGTGAGATTCAGCAAATTGTAGATTTTTTGTCGTTTCTTTTCTTGCTCACTCATATTACGCTGAATTTTGATTGAAAATGTGCTTAAATAATAGTACGTATCGTGAAAATCTAAACCTATGCTGTAATATCAGTAATAATAAATCTATGTTTAACACTTAAATATACTCTCAATATTAGTGGGAAATAAGCATTGTTGAAATAAAATACATTCTCGAAAGAAAAAAATACAGATTTTCACTCAAAAGAAATATTACCCAGTCAGCTGGGGCTGTAGAATACACTGACTCTGCAGAGGGGTAAGACCCCCCCCCCCAACGTGCGTCCTGGATATAACACTAAACAATCTGATTATGAGGTTCCAGCAACGCTGGAGCTTTGGGGAATGCAGTGTACCCCTTCATTGCCATCGCTCCCAGGTCCACTCAGGCCAGGAATGTTAGCACCTGATAAGAGTCCTATCTATGGGTTAAATAGAACTAAACGGTGGTTGGAGTTTACTGTTATACATTTAAACTGCGTATTTATGCTGAACAGAATTATTTAAAATAGAACTGTTTTGATATTAAAACTGCGTACGTTTGCTAAACTGAATTTCTCGAAATAGAACTGTTTTGACGTTTAAACTGTGTACATATGCTGAACTGAATTATCTGAAAAAGAACTGTGTGACATTTAACTCTGTCGATTGGCCAGTCGGCTGGGGCTGTAGAATACACTGACTGCACTTCTGCAGACGGGTAAGACCCCCCCAATGAGTGTCCTGGATAAGACACGAAACAGTCTGATAGTGAGGTCCCAGGAATGCTGGGGCTATGGGGAATATGGAGAACCCCTTCATTGCCATTGCTCCCAGGTCCACTCTGGCCCGGTGTGGTAGCACCTGATAGGGCCCTATCAATGGGTTAAATAGAACTAACGGCATACTTATGCTAAACTGAATTGTTTGATTAAACTGAATAGCTTGAAATAGAAAAGTTTTTGACAATTAAACAGTTCTTACATTTAAACTGCATGCTAATGCTAAACTGAATTATTTGAAGTAGAACTGTTTTTTGACATTGAAACTGTATTTACACTAAACTGAATTGTTTAACATGGAACTGTTTTGACAATTAACTGTGTGTAAACAAAATCTGTACTTATACTAAACTGAATTAGCTGAATTAGACCTGCTTGACTAAACTGAATAGCTAGAAGTAGAAATGTTTTTCACAATTAAACTGTCATCATCATCATGTCGCGCCGCCCGCGCGGATATCAGCGACAACACCCCACGAGACTCCAACTATACGGACACTTGCCCCCCATCACGAAAACTATACAAGTTCGACGAATTAAACTGTACTTACATTTAAAGTGCGTGTTTATGCTAAACTGGATTGTTTGAATTTGAACTGTTTTTGACATTGAAACTGTACTTTCACCAAACTGAATTGTCATATATAACTGCTTGAATAGTTTGAAATAGAAATGTTTTTGACTATTAAACTGTGTACTCATGCTAAACAGAATTGTTTTAAATAGAACTGATTATTTGCATAAAAATGGATTTGGTGTTAAATAACCAACAAAGGTTGAAATGACATAAAACCCAACCAGCCAACCAACCAACCAACGGTTCTAAGTATTGCAATCGAATACTAATCATTCGACTCACTCTTAATTATTTGTTTGTAGATAGTGAATGGTTCCAAATAATACTATTTAACACTGATTACCAGACATTGGCTAATGAATAGAGTGTTTGCCCTTGGTCCGGGAGACTGGGGTTCAATTCCTGGTCGAGTCATACCAAAGACTCAAAAAATGGTACTTGATGCTGCCTTGCTTAGCACTATAAAGTAATGGTCAAATGCAAAGTAGAGCAATCGAGGGAATGGTTTAGCGCCCTCTCCTACACCTAGGTGTTGTGTTGTAGCTATTGAAAAGGGAGCCTTCGAGTCACCCTCTACTAAGGTCGCCTATGCTATCTAATACGAATAATTAAATGTAGGTACTCTGTTAAAGAGTTTCAAGTATTGCTATTTAACACTAATTATTCGATTCAATATTACTTATTCGTTTGCATACCGTTAAATGGTTCCAAGTATTGCTACGTAATGCCAATATTTATATTTAGGTACACACTGAGAGCTTCAAATATTGCTAATTTGCGTTAATGATTCTTTTAAACATTATTTATTGTTTGCACACAGTTAGATTATTCCAAGTATTGTTATATATCATTAACGATTCAATTAAACATCAGTCATTTGTTTACTCTCGCTTAAATGAACAAACATTTTTTTTTCTAACTATTCAGATCAGAATAAGTCATCAACGTTAAATGGTTCCAAGTATTGTAATGTATCGTTAACAATCCAATTAAACATCAGTCATTTGTTACACACAGTTAAATGATCAAAGAGTTATATTTATAACAATCTAGTTCAGCATAATGCATTTGTTTTCACTCAGGTTCAATGCCAAACAGTACTATTTGACCCATCGATAGGACCTTATCAGGTGCTACTACTCCGAGTCAGAGTGGACCTGGGGACAATGTGAGTGGAGGTGTAGTCCGTATTCCCCAAAGCTCCAAGACTGGAGCTTGACCATCAGAAGCTTTAGGGTCAAATCAAGAACATCTTAATAGGAATATTTACTAGAAACGAAATAATTATGAATTATTAGTATTTAACAGGAATGCTTGAAACTATATAACGGTGTGCACATGACTTGTACCAAATTCTGACATTAAGTAAACCATACGAGTTTGAGATGACGTTAAACAATTAAACTAAACAAAAACGGAATCAATTAAGAAAGAAGTACAGCACTGAGGCATGAACTTGGAAAAATATGGGGAAACGATTGTTGCAGCCATCAGCCAAGTAAGGAAAGATCACCCTTTAACCTTTGTTCTGCAGTGGACAATTTGTATTCTGGCACAAGACTAAAATACTGGCACTCTCATTGAAAATAATCTTAAAGATACAGCTAACTATTGTTCTGCAGCAAACGCTATAAAATCTTTACTCAGGTTAGCATCATCATCATCATCATCATATCGTGCTGGCAGCACGGATATCCCTGACCCTCTCTCACCACTCCTCCCTATCGTTCATCGCCCTAGGTAGGTCTTCAGGACAACAACCTGTATCCTCACATAGCTGCTGAATGTACGTTCGTGCTGGTCGTCCTGCTTTTGCGCGGCCATGTGTGGGGATCCATAAGAGTACATCTCTTATGAGTTCATCTCTGCTACTCCAGCAATGTCCTGCATGTCTGGTTCGTCTAACTTGAATAGTTTTCGTGATAGGGGGCAGGTGGCCGTACAGTTGGTGTCTTGTGGGGTGTTGCTGCCAGGACTTGTTGAGGATTGCACGCAGCATTCTTGTGTAATTGCCATCTAGTTTCTTCTCCAGCCGTTTTGTTAGCGTCCATGTAGTGCATCCATATAGCAGTATCGATGTGACCGCTGCCTGGAAGAAACTGCGTTTCATTTTATCGGTTAGGTCTGATTTCCATATAGTCGATAGCCTATTGATAGCTGTCCATGCTTTCGTTAACCTCGTTTCGATGTCCTTTTCGGTTGATTCGACGCTGCTTCCTAGGTACGTGAATTTGTCTACTAGTTTAAGAGGGGTTCCTTCTAGAGTGGAGATGTCCCCCGTTTGGTTATAGCACATATATTCCGTTTTGTGTGCATTAACATGGAGGCCTATGCTTGCTGCTGCTCGTTCCAAACTATGCAGAAGTGTTTCGGCTTGGTCAGGTGTATTTGCCAGTATCGCTATGTCATCGGCGTAGTCGGCGTCGGTAATTGTTGTTGCGGGGTATCTTCTGCTTCTTTTCTTCGTCAGTTCGAAGCCATTCTCTTTGATTTTGTCAATCGATGTTCTAAGTGCGTAGTCTAGACAAATGATAAAGAGGTACGGAGCCAGTGTGTCCCCTTGTAGTACTCCTGCTACAATGTCGAAGTATTCTGTGTCTCCATCCGGTGATCGTACTTTTCCTTTAGTGTTTCTATAGAGAATCGTTATTGCCGCTACGGTTTCTTTAGGTATGCCGTACGCTAGTAGGATTTGTTCCATTTTTCCTCTGTGAATGGAGTCGAAAGCCTTGGTAAAGTCGACAAATATTAATGTTGCTTGTAGGTTCTTTGCCCGTACACCTTCAAGGATTCTGCGGATGGTTAATATTTGTGAGGTCGTGGATCTATTTCTTCGGAAGCCAATCTGGTATAAGGCTAAAATACTGATTCCGTTGGTGTCAACTCGACTGATAAACAACAGCTTGAGAGATGAGCTTTTTAATCGTTGTTCTCTTGCAGGAAGTCTGGAAGTTTTTCTCATGTTAGTATATTCAGCCAGAAAGGAAACACTATAAAGATTCTAACTGACGAGCCGATGATCTATTAACAGCTAGAGAAATGAGTTTGCTAATCTTCGTTCTCAAAAAAGAGTTCTAAATACGTTCATGCAGTTTAGTCATAAGGTTGCCATTTTAGCTCTCTTTGTGACGTTCCAAAATAGTAGAAATAGCTTGACAGATCCTTTTTATTATTATATTTCTACAGCTAGCGTTTACTTTGATAAAGTTAGTCTGGTTCAAGGCTATCATTCTACTCTTTAACGAAGGATCAAACAACTTGGGGAAAGCTTGGTTTATTTGTCTTTTTTTATGTTTAATGGCATCTCAACCTTCGAACTTTATTAAATATCAAAACCATCACCGTAGAAAAAAAGCAAAGGTACTATTTGACTAATAAATGGGGGATGAGGGGGTTCATACCTTTCTCAAGAGTATTAGTGTGAAAGAGAACATAATAGCTCGATTGGAGTTCGAACTTACTTACTTCGACGCCTCAGTCCAGCTCTTTAGTCAATACACAATGGACACTGGTTCTTGTGAAACTTTGCAAACCATCATTTTACGGCAGGCAATGTTGGCTAAGTTGGTCTGGGGCTGCAGAATACACCGACTGTATCTATGCAGAGCTGAAGACTCCCCCAGCGAGGGTCCTGGATATGATACTAAACAATCTGATGGTCAGGCTCCTGTAATGCTGCAGCTTTGGGGAATGTAGAATACCCCCTTATTGCCATTGATCCCATATCCACTCTGTCCCGGTGTAGTAGCATCTGATAGGGTCCTATCTATGAGTCAAATGGAGTTAAACTGAGTACAAATGGAACTAAACTAAATTGTTTGAAATAAAACTGTTTTGACTTTTAAACTGCGTATTTATGCTAAACCAAATTGTTTGAAATAGAAATGTTTTAAAATTTAAGTGTGTATAAGCAAAAAACTATATTTATTCTCAACTTACTTGTTTGAAAAAGAACTGTTTATATATATATAAATGGATTTGGCATTAAATAACCAACAATAGTTGATGAACCATAAATGCAAACGTTACCAAACATTCAAACCTTTATCAAAATTACAATCAACCAACCAATCAGATTATTGTAGCGTGGCACTGTGGGAGGGATAATGAGCTGATTTTAGTCTGGCACAAGGCTAAGATGGCGGATATCATAATGATGACCTAACTGTCTAGCAATTGCGTGATTAACATGCTCTCCCTTATTTAAAGACGGGTGATTTAGAAATGTTACATTTTTGATTGATGAGATTTATTACAGGAAAAAAACTAGATTTTTCCAAGTCTCTGTCAACCTTCATTGGACTGATCCCTTTGACGTGACGAATAATGCACCCAGAATTAAATAACTGCCAGAATAACCATAATGGATTATATTTTTTCCTTATCTGCAAGAAAACTCAGTCGCCCATTTGTTTTGGTTCTTTTGTTTAAGTGGCGCTAACGTATCATTTGGTTGTCACTGTGCTTTTGCATTAATCAATTCAGTCAAAAACAAAATTGCTTAATTTTCTTTGCTCCTATTTACATCTCCCTCAAACTCTCGCGCAGTAGGCAGTATTTTTTGTTTGTTTGTCTGTTTGTAATTATAAACAATGAACCTTTAATGACAAGCGTAGCTAATTACAAGCAATGATTGATCACCATATGCTGAAGTATGAATGGCGTCCGTTTTTAATACTAAGCTCAGTTTATTCATACTTAAGGACACTAATGTGTGACACCTGCGAGGATCGAACTCATTACGGTCGAAATAGACTGAGATATTAGCTTACTTATAATTGATCTATAAAGAGGAAGGAAGAATACATTGAAAGTTCAACTCACAAACAGTCAATTTGCGAGAGTACATATGTGCTTACCCAATATACATAAAATGGGACTTAAGGTCATTTTTTAAGTGGGGTATGTGAAATCAGCCAGTTCTTTGTTTTTGGTTTTGTTTTTTTTTTTGGGGGGGGGGTTGTTTTTTATCCTTTTCCCCTTCTTAACCGGGAGCTGTACCAAGGCCAAAGCGCCCAGTCTGACTAACATATCATCGCAACGTACTTATATCACAAAGCGCCCTTACTCTTTTTCTCACTCTCTCTCTCTCTCTCTCTCTCTCTCTCTCTCAACCCGTCTCTATCGATCATCTCTCCTTAAAGGTGCTCTACATTGCACCCAGTATCCACATAGACCTGATGTATATAAGTCCATGTCGCTCGATCTGGAGCCCATAAGAAAATGTCCCATCTCGAGAATGAGAAAAGATACATTAATGGTTCACTTGAAGAAAAATGAGGTGTCCTCATGTTTAACGCGATCGACAGCGGAATCGTAGTAAGCGAGTTCGAACTTCAGTCGCGCTATTACGTTCACTTTCGGACAAATACCCTGGGGAAAGGTATGAACCCCCTTATCCTCCCAGCTATGGGTTAAATAGTACAACTACTGTTCTTCTAGAAGAATAACTTTGGCATTAAATAACCTACAAAGGTAGCTCGAAAAATCTACCTTCGAGTTTTTGGTTTTTGATGAGGATTTTTCTGACTCATAAAGTCATTAAGGATTCAAATTACGGTAACAGAACATTGAGTGGTCGTCTACTTTTTCATAAAATCGTTTTCTCTCGCAATATTTTTATTACTCTAATCATGTGGCATGATTAAAGTTAGGTGATTTCTTTTTTTTCTATTCAGCTGAATTGTTTGCTTACTTTCTTAATACAGTAACATTTTCAGCTAGTTGCAGTAAGGTTGTATAAAAGATGGTTACATTGCTAGAAACATAACATGATTGAATACGCAAAAAAGCTTTCCTGAATATGACCTGATGAAATGGGAGTGCATTTAAGATGACGGTGTTTTTATGCCGTAAAATAAGGTATATTTATCACATGGTTGGTTGGTTGGTTGGTGGTTGGGTTTTATGGCATATCAACCTTTGTAGGTCATTTAATGCCAAATCCATTATTTATACAATAATCAGTTCTATTTAAAACAATTTAGTTTAGCATGGGTATACAGTTTAATTGACAAAAACATTTCTATTTCAAGCTATCCACTTTATTCAAACAGTTCTAATTCAGCCTATTCAGTTTAGTATTAACATAGATTTTGTTTACATACAGTTAAATGTCGAAATAGTTCTATATCAAACAATTCAGTTTAGCGTGAGCACAGTTTCAATGTCAAAAACAGTTCCAGTTCAAACAATTTAGTTTTGCATGAGTACGCAGTTTAAATGTAAGTACATAGTTTAATTTTCAAAAACATTTCTATTTCAAGCTATTCAGTTTAGTCAAATAGTTCTAATTCAAACAATTCAGTTTAGTATAAGTATGCAGTTTATTTCTATTTAACCCATAGATAGGACCCTATCAGGTGCTACCATTCCAGGCCAGAGTGGACCTGGGAGCAATGGCAATAAAAGAGTGCTCCGCATTCCCCAAAGCCCTAGAATCACTGGAATATCCCCATCAGATTGTTTTGTGTCATATCCCTCGTTGGGGGAGTCTTATCTCTCTGTAGAGGTGCAGTCGGTGTATTCTATTGCCCCATCCGATAGGGGAATATTTATTATTAAGTGTTATAAAGTATCATATGTGTTACTTGGTTATGTTTAATCCTCGTAGCTTGTTTACGTTCAACAAGTTTAGATTATCTAATAACAAATCCTATTTATACATATATATCAAATATATATGATTTGTAAACGAATAGTTTGTCGGTATTAATTTTTAAAAGAACCAGAACTAATTTGTTTGCACTCAGAAAAAGGATTTCAAGTATTGCTATCTGTTACAATTCAATTCAATATCAATCATTTGTTTGTTCACAGTTAAATAGTTTAATTTATTATAAATGATTAAATATTTCTATATGACGTATAGATAGGTCCCTGACAGATACTACAAATCCAGGTTAACGTGGACCTGAGAGTAATATCAATGAAGGGATACTCCACATTCCTCAATGTTCCAGGACTGAAGTCTTACTATCAGATGGTTTTGTGTTATATCCAGTTGGGGAGGAATCTTACCCTCTACAGAGATGCATTAGGCGTATTCTACAGCTTCAGCCGTCCGGGCTTAGTGTTAACTGAGAAAGATATTATTTTCTGTAGTTTAATTAATTTATTTTCTTTAGTTTATCACACACACGCACACACGTTTTTTAAGGAACTGTCTCTTTTAATATATTTGCTTCGATCTCTGTTCCAAATGTTTGTATCCACCGAAAGAGACAAAAGACCTAATCATGAAATATGTGATATATATATATATATATATATATATATATATATATATATATATATATAATCATGATGTCACGATGCTAGCACGGATCTCCCTGGTTCTCTCTCGCCATCCGTCTCTATCTTCCATCGCTCTCGGGTTTATCTTCCAGGCTATATCCTGTATAGGCACAGAGCTGTTGTATATAGGTTCTAGCTTGTCGTCCTACTTTTGCTCGTCCAGGTGAATGGGTTCACAGCAGTATATCGCTTCTCCAGCAGTGTCCTTCATGTCTGGTTCATCTAACTTGGATGGTTTTCTTGATGGGTCGTAGGTGACTGTAGAGCTACTGTTTTGTGGTGTGTTGACTCCAGGACTCGTTCAATACAGCTCTCGGCATTATATATATATATATATATATATATATATATATATATATATATATATTGTGGGTCACAGAACCAAACCAAATCATGTATATTTAATACATATGTATAAAGAGGTAAGTGACATTGCCAGGCTCGGGTGCTAGATTAAGCATATTTTGTTAAACCCCGTTAACTTGAAGTGATTTTGAACTCTATTTTGCTGCTGCTGGCTTTTCTGATAACTTGTCTATTCACTGAATGGTAGCACTGGTTGACAATGATAAATTACCCAGTATAGGGAATGCAATATAAGGTAAATTATCAAGCGGGGTATTTAAATTCATTAGTCTTTCCTTTCCCTTGAATGAATGCGTACCAAGG
The DNA here is from genome assembly GCA_963585895.1 of Sepioteuthis lessoniana. Lineage (NCBI taxonomy): Eukaryota > Metazoa > Mollusca > Cephalopoda > Myopsida > Loliginidae > Sepioteuthis > Sepioteuthis lessoniana. The sequence continues at coordinate 103,175,548 of OY757910.1, forward strand.
TTAAAGACATCAATCTACCCAACTTTTTACTCACAGTTGGGGGAAGAAGATATTTGTGCCATTAGCGAAAAGTGAAAAGCAAATAGCCTCTCCAGGATTTGAACTTGCGTCTCCGAATCCATTTTCTATTTAGATAACTGTTACGCTTAGCACTCTTGAAAATTATGAGATTATGACATTTGCCTGCTAAAATATTTTCATGGTGAAAGAGGACGTTTATTATGACCCTTGGGAATTTTTGTCGTGATATATTGATTAAAACCTAGTCTTTATTCTCTCCCAAAGTAAGTAACATGAGCCAGTTGTATTGGGTAACAGGAGACTAAAATCTAAGAACGATCCCAAATCGTTAATGAACATCTAAAATAAATTTTTCTTTAAAAGGTTTAATATCTGAGACGGCACAGTTATATATCCAGGATAAGGCAAAAATATAATCACGTGAAGATTAATGGAATTATAGTCACCTGAAAGTAAACACTTTAAACTAGTGTCCCCTTACCTTTAACCGTTAGACCACGCGAACCTACACGGTACAAAATTATGGAATAACCCTCGCACACAATTACGCTGTCAGCTGGACTTTGAATATACCGACAGCTTTCCTAGCAGAGAGTGCCCCATCCCCAAAATAGCGGTTCTTTAGTATGATTGTTATGAAATTATATTTCTTCAAGGAAGGGACTATTATTTCTTGAACGTTTTTTTTTTTTTGTTTATTATTATCTCAGAATGGGCTTTCCATCTGTATAGTCGATTCAGTTTTTATGATGATAAAAACTCAAGTACAAGGACCATTTCAAAGTTTTCTTTACCATACAACAATTTATTCACGCAAAAACCGAGTTAACGATCCTAAATAATAGTCTCTCCCTCGTTGAAGTCCAATTTTACAATGGACACGAAAATGCATCTAGTGGTGGGGCTCCAGGTCGGAAGCTCTGGAGAGTACGGAGGGTCGCATCGTTGCAATTATTCTAAGATCAACTCTTAGCTGGATTCATTGCTCCAATTAAGGTCCCATCTTTAGTACAAATCAATCTTTTTGAAGATTATAAGTATATGTAATCATATAGTTGTGTAATAATTATATCAAGTTTTAGCTTTAAATAACGGATAAAGTTCCATATGTCGTAAAACAAAGAAAACGAACCAAAACATAGAATAGCAAGTGAAAAATGTTACGACATAATGAGAATCGGACTCTATATATTTGTTATGTTAGATATTGCGCCACGATAAAGTGCATAAAGTGATTTGTAAATGAAGCATATCACAATAAAAATAATCTTTTTCTTTCCACGTGTTTCGTCTTCTTAGCCATTCCCAACTGATCTCCTTAGCTTGTCGCTTGAACAATGTAATACAGTTCTTTTTCTTCCCGTAACCAGCTCATTGCCTAGTGGGTAGAGTGTTCGCCAATGGTCTGGGAGACATGGGTTCAATTCCAAGTCGCGTCATACCAAAGACTTAAAAAATGGTACTTGATGGCTCCTTGCTTAACACTCAGCTTTATAAGGTACGTATCAAGGGTAAAGTGGAGCTATCCAGGGAAAGGAGTTGCACCCTCCCCAACACCTCAGTGTAGTAGCTATTCAGAAGGGAGCCTTCTGGTCACCCTCGACTAAAGTCGCCAACTTTCTTTTTAGATATCTTGATTGTAATGTTTCTGTTGTTGTTCTTTTTCAAACTTCCAGTTCGTCGAATCATTTTTCAAAGTTCTTTGGGGACTATTTCTAAGTCCCTAGCAGCAGTTGGTATCATAGTCACTTTCCTGTACAACAGCCTTTTCAGCTTTCTGGTAAGTTTTAGTCGTTTCTCCAGCTTTTTGCTTCTTTATTTCTCACTTTATTCTCTACTGGGACTGTAAAGTCAACTAGATGAAAGGACCTTTTCTTCTTAATTAAAATTAGGCCTGAATTTCTGACAAGTATTGGGGGATTCGTCTATATCTCGAAATTCCAAAGAATTTCATCCGTTTCATTTGCAAGGACTGATTCTGCTTTAAGCTGAAAAAAATTGTTAGCATGGTGAAATTTCATCAGCAACTCCTCGTGGATTACCTTCTCTAACCAGTAGTTCTTGTTTTTGTGTTCTTTTTGCACAAAATTGTTGAATATACTTTGTATGTAATTGTTGTATCAGACTAGTTTTTCAAACCAGCGTTAGCTAGTGGTCTTAATTGAAATCTGTACGACAACAAGTCTCCTCAGATCTCCAAGACTCTTCTGAGTATTCGAGCAGATCTTGGCAATGCTGTAGTTCGGAGGTATCGATTCTTCCTCTGATTTCCACTTAATTCTATATTGTCTTCAAGCCTTTTGGGACCATTTCAAGCTCTCCTACTATAATTGGTGTCATCATCACCATCATGTTCCACGGCTGTTTTACCACTCTGCCAAGGTCCAATCCGCCGAAAAGGCAAATTCCGCTAGATGTCAAGTTTTTTTTCCTTTTCTTTTTTCTATTTTTTATTTGAGAAATTAACACTTGGTCTGATCTTCGGGCTAGAATTAGGGGATCAGATTAGATCACATAATAATAATGGGAGGAAAAACAACAGTATGGAAATTTCAAGCAACAAACAAGCAAAATCTCACAAGAGAAAACATGGACGTGACTAAAAAAAGCAAAATCTTTAAAGAGAAACTGTATCTCTTCTAATAGCAGCTCAAAATATCGCCATAAGGACCAACCATATCAAAGCAAGATTTGATAAGACGCAAGAAAGCAGCAGATGTAAGTTAAATTGAGATAAAGACGAAACGATCAATCACATAATAAGTGAATGCAGCAAATCAGCTCAGAGAGAGTATAAGACAAGACATGGCTGAGTGGGGAAGCTGATCTACTGGAAATTGTGCAAGAAATTTGAAATTTGACCATACGAACAAATGGTATATGCACAACACTGAGTCTGTCCAAGAGAATGAGACACACATCACCTCTGGAATTTTAAGATACAAACGGATACTTAATCTCGGCCAGACAACCAGACCTAATAATAATCAACCAGAAAAAGAGAACCTGCAAAATTGTGGACTTTGCTGTACCGGTTGATCACAGAGAAAATTTATAGAAAACGAAAAGAAAGATAAGTACTTCGACCTTGCCAAGGAATTAAAAAGAACAGTGGAACACGAAAATGACGGTGATACCAATTGTAATTGGTGCACTTGGTACAGTCACCAAAAGATTGGTACATGGACTGGAGGACTTGGAAATAATAGGATGAGTGGAGACTATCCAAACTACTGCATTTTTGAGATCGGACAGAATTCTGAGAAGAGTCCTGGAGACTGGAGGAAACTTGCTGCCACCCAACATGACCTTGATACTTCCTCTGGTTTTCAATTCCTGTCATTGTTTTTCTGAGCCTCTGGAGACCGTTCCAAGTGCACCAATTACAATCATTATTATTATTACCTTAATCCTTTGAGAGTTTTTCACACCAACGTTAGCTGATGCTTTTTCACTGGCGTTTGAGTAGCAGCAGGTCTCCTTGAGTCTACCAGGACTCTACTCAGTATGCTGGTCGATCTTTTTTTTGGTGTAGTCTGGAAGGTCTCTACTTGTCCTTTGATTTATAAGTCACTTTACTAATCCTTTTGGGATTGTTCCGTGATATCACCGTCACCTACATCTTCCCTAGTTTCTTCAGCTCTCTTCTAAGGTTCAGATATTTATTCCTATTTTCACCTTTTTTTAATTTTACTCTGTGGTCTGCCGGTATTGCAAAGTCCACTATTCGGCAGGTTCTCTTTTTTGACGACTATCACTAGGTCTGGTCATCTAGACGAGATTAGGTTTGTGCAGATACTATTTGTTCGGATGGTCAAATTTCATTTTCTTGCACAGTTCCTTGTCGATCACTTTCTCCCCCCAGTCGTGTCAAATCATATGCTTTTTTTTTTACCGGGCCATTGGTCTAATTAGTAGAGAGTTCGCCAATGGTCCAAGAGACCGGGGTTCAGTACCAGGTCGAGTCATACCAAAGACTCAAAAATTGTTACTTGATACCGCCTTGTTTAACACTCAGCATTATAAGGTAAGGATCCAGGGTAAAGTGGGACAATCCAAGGAATGGCGTAGCGCCCTCCCCTACCCCTCGATATTGCCGCTATTGAAAAGGGATCCTTCGGGTCACCCTCGACTAAGTTTGCCAACTTTACTTACTTATTATGGGATTGCTCATTTCGTCTCAATTTCCACATAACCTACACGTGCTATTTTGTCTTATCTATTCTTGCTTGTTGTTTGTCCTTATTTTATGCTGCTATGTGAAGAGATTCAGTTTCTCTCTTAAGGTTTTCCTTTCTTAGTCATATCCCAGTCTTCTAGTATGAGATTTCGCTTGTTTGTCGCTCGAAATATACATACAATTGCTTTTATTATTCCCATTTTTGTATTTTAGTTATAGCTGATACGTTGATTTTTGTGTTGTTTGAGTTATTTCCGGTCGCTGCAATTAGCCTTTCTTTGTTCATTTTATGTAGTCTCTTGAGGTTTCTTATAGATGTGTGTACGCTATATTGTATGCTGGAGAGTCTTCTTTCTTGACACATACTCCCTGTCTATATCGTCTCTGGAATGAAAGCCTGCATGCATCGTCATTTGCTTTCTTTTTCTCAGGTCCATTTGTTGGAGTTATTCCCACGTCTACCTCAAGAATGATTCCGAGTGAAAATAATAATAACATTTGATAAACTACAAGCAACAGGAAAAGATGGAAGAAGACTCACTAGCATCAAGAAATATAAGAACAAGGCTAATCAGAGAAGAGTATTCAAAAAAGTGTAAAGAGAGTTTAATTGCATAAGTCAATGATAGAAATAAACAAAAAAAAAAACGACTGAAAAAATAATAACTAAAACAGGACTTACTTAGTGAAAATGCCAAGTCGGCGGGAGCTGCATCACTGCAGAGGAGTAAGCCCCCGACCCAATAAGTCACCTGGATATGACACTATCCAATCTGATGGTGAGGTTCCACTGATGGGGGAGATTGGTGAATGTGGAATACCCTTTCATTGTCATTGCTCCCAGTTCCACTCTGGCTCGGAGTGTTAGCACCTGATAGGGTGCTATCAATTATTCAAATAGAACTAAACTGCATACTTATGCTAAACTGAACTACTCGAAATAGAACTGTTTTGTATGATAAACTGAATTGTTTGAAATGGAAATATTTTAACATTTAACTGTTTGTAAACAAAATCTATACTTATTCTAAACTGAATTTTTTGAATTAGAACTGTTTGACTCAACTGAATAGCTTGAATTAAATGTTTTTGACAATTAAACTGTGTACTCATGCTAAATTGAATTGTTTGAACGAGAGCTGATTATTTGTTTAAAAATGGATTTAGCATTAAATAACCAATCAAAGTTGATGTGCCATAACCCCAAACAACCAACTTACAGATTAAATTTATATTTTAAAAAATCGCCATTGGTTTTAACTGCAGCTTCCAGAGACGACTTCGAAATCTCCAGCAAACCTTTCTGACAGACTCCTTGTTTAAATTGGTTAATCCTGCCGTTATCCTTGCCTTCAGTCCATTGTTGTGTTGCACAGAATTTTGTTGATCTTTTGTTCAACCACGCCTCACACATATAAATCAAAGTGATTCTAATCTGGAGACTTAAGCGGCTATATGTCGTGGGGGATGAGGTCAGAGAAATTTTCTGACAGCCAACACTGACTGGGTTCTCCTGTTTGTATGGCCTGGTGTTGGGACCCATTGCTAGACGTTGACCTTTTTCTAGAGCCATCCTTCCGATCCAGAGCAGCACTCTCTCGTTTCAGCCACTTGATGTCGTCACCAGTGTGGGAAGATGAATGAAGACATAACATCAATATTGCTTTTGACCACCATGATGTGAATTCTATGTTTGGTTTTCATCAATATGAATAGGAATCTAAATGAATATGAATCTGTCATCAGATTTTACTCCCAAACACTCTGAAATCTTCGTATTGGAACTTCCGTCTTGAATGCCAAACAGTACAGCATGCCGTTTCCAAATGTCTATTGGAGTCAAATGCGTCACTGTGCTGCTTTCCTTATACATAGTGCCCAATTGACACAATTGACAAAACCTGAAGCAAATAATATGCATAAAAATAATTCAAAATGGCGACGATTTACCAATCACATGCTATATATATATATATATATACTATTTTTTCGATCTCTTTATTGATATATCTGTCTTCTTCTCTCTTAGCATGTCTTTCTATATACCTACCAATGTTAACATCTAGATCCAGCTTTAATGCACTTCTCACTTAAATTAACCTCACCTTTTCAATCAGTCAATGGCGCAGACGACATCTTCGATAACTGGCCACTTGAAACAAAGAAGACAATATATATTGGATACAGACTCACTTTATATTTATCATCTGCTTTTTTGTTTTTTTCCTTTTTCAACATTCTCCAAATTCTATTTCCCCCCAAAACTGCATTTTATTCATTATTCACACTTTTCTATCTGTCCATTTTCGTCTCCGGCTCCAACTTCCTAAGATAATTCAATTCTGCTTATTTTTCAGATTCTTTCAATGATTTTATTCTTTCTGTGAGCCATATTTTTCCTACGAGTCATTTTCAAGTATTCCCTGGTGATAAATTGGTGATTTATAGTAAATCATAACATCTACAAACGGTATCATCGTTAATAGAGATGTTATTTAGCGCTTTTATTAAATCAACAACGTGATGGCACGAAGTTAGAATGGAAAAATGGATTTACGAAGAGAAAGAAAGAAAGAAAAAGTGAGTAAGCAATAAAGAAAGGGATGATTAGAAAGAAAGAAAGAAAGAAAGATAAAGGTAAAAAATGAAAAAGGAAAGGAAGTAATGATTGGTGGAAAAGGAATGGGGTCTGTCTGGAAAGAAAGAAAGAAAGAAAGAAAGAAAGAAAGAAAGAAAAATTAAGACAAACGAATGGAAACGAATATGTTAAAAAAAAGAAAGAAAGAATAATGGAAAAAGTCGAAAAAATACGAAAAGGGGATGTTGAAGGGGAAGAAATAAAAGGTGTTTTCCAGAAAAGAAAGAAAAAAACACTAGTAATAGCGAAAAAAAGAATAAAAGAGAGAAATAGCATTATAGAAAAAAGGAAAGAAATAAGGAATAGAAAGAAAGTGATATTAATAGTAAAAAGAAAGAACAAAAGAAAGGAAAAGAACAAAAAGAAAGAAAGAAAGAACAAAAGAAATAAATAAAGAAAGATAAACGAAAAGTGGGAAATGAATATGCAAAAGAAAGAAAGAAAGAAAGAAAGAAAGATAAACGAAAAGTGGGAACTGAATATGCAACAGAAAGAAAGAAAGAAAGAAAGAAAGAAAGAAAGAAAGAAAACAAACAAAAAAACAAACAAACAAACAATGAAAGAAATGTTAATAGTGAAAGAAAGAACAAAAGAAAGAATAAGAACTATCAGAAAAGGAAAAAACTGTATAATAAAAAGAAAGAAAGAAAGAAAGAAAGAAAGAAAGACTAAAAGCAAATAAAAAATTAACTGGGTGTAAATGCCGAAGAAAAAAAGAGAAAATAAATAAAGAATTTTTAAAAAATGGTATCAAAATAAAAAAAAAACAGAAATAGTTAACGAACAACAAGAACAACAACAAAAAATAAATGCTAGGAGGAAATGAAAGCAATGAATGGCACCACGAAAGAAAAAAAAAATGAATAATTGAATGAAAGAAAACACAGAAATGGAACAAGAATCAAAAAGAATGTGTTTATTATTTTTTCTTTTTCTTTTTTTTTCATGAAAATAAGAAACGTTCTCATTTACACGGAATCAACAAATTATGATTTATGGAGAGCAGCTTTTTTGACAAGTCCAACTGAAAGACATGAGTTTCCGGCAGCGTTTGCCCGCCGGTGAGTTTTTAAAAGACGGTTGAGTACGCATGTTTTCATCAAGGGAAGGAAAAGAAGGAAGCGAACAAATCAAGCCGAGAACCAATCGGTTTGGCGAGAATCACTTTATCCATTTTATTCAATTTCAGTGACGGATATGATCAGCCTCTTCCTCTGCGGCGTCCGCTATTTTGTTAGAATAGCAGACAATATGGCGATGTTGCAAAACCAAACTCTTAATCAAAAATAAGATGACTTTATGTTATAAGCTTGGGGTTCAATTTGGCACATTAAAAATTAAATAAACTAGAAATTAGAAATCAAATTTGCTGGGTTTTTTTTTTCAAATCTGCATCTGTCGAAAATTATTCCTACAGAAAAAAGAGTTTTCTTTCTTTTCTATTAAAATAGATGTTTCTGTTATTTTTACGTACAATTAATTTTTAGTTGAGATCAGGGTTGCTTAAAGTAGTCTATATAGACTCATGACTGGGAAATAGAATTTTTATACGGTGAACAAAAACATAGGAGGTCACATGGGTGAATTTGGTAGTTTGTATTTACAAATCATTTTAAAACGGAACAAAAATAGCTGGATGATGTAGACTAATTGCTTGATTTCACAATCTGGAGTAAAATATCTCAAGCTTTGTGCAACCGTAGAGCTCATTTTGAAAGATTTTTCAAGTTTGTATGTAGTTGAATCTGGGTTTTAACCCGTGCATTATTTACTAAGCAAACTGAGATGGATTTAGTGGAGAAAATAGTAATTTTACGGCTCAAACCTACTTAATATATGGGATCTCCTTAATGCCTACCAAATCCATCGGTGGGGTCTTCGTGGTTTAATGGTTAAAGCGATGAGACTGCAGAATCTTAGTTAGCGAGTTCGAACTCCAGTCGCGCTATTACGTTCACTTTCGGGCAAATACCCTTGGGAAAGGTATGAACCCCTTTATCCTCACAGATATGGGTTAAATAGCACCTGTTTTTCTATGAGAATGGCTTTGGCATTAAATAACCTGCAAAGGCTGATATGCCATTAAACCAAAGCAAACCAAATCAATCCTTGTCATTAAAAATAATTCAATAATTAAAGGTACGTTTTTAATTATAGTTTCCTAATTCTCTTCTCATGTAAATTAATTAAAAACTGCTGAATTGGTAATTTTTTAATTTAACGTTCAATTCATTTATTTGGGACGAAAGAAAGTAAATTAAGTTACAGAGAGTGTACCAAGAACAAGCTTCGAGAATCATTGTTCAATTTATGTAGACCAGGACTACTCATAAAAACCCCTTGATGGTGAATATAATTTTTTCTGGGTTAATAAAAATATAGGTGGTGCCCGTGGGGTAATGGTTATCGTCGTAGGAAATGGACACGGCGACACGAGTTCAAATCCTAGACGAAACTGATCGCATTTCACATAGCACTAATACCCTTGGGAACGGTATGAATCCAATAGTTCTCCCTCCAGCTATGGACAAATAGTAGGGCAGAATAGGTTGTTCAGCCTTGGTGAGGCAAATATTCTAGGAGAAGAAAAAGTGTAAATTCAAACCTGTTAAACTTTGTTTAAAAATTGACCTTGTGTCATATCTTGCCCGAGCGGAGGGATTGGTAAAATATAGGTGGGGTGAATTTTCATTATAACGGAACAAAACTCGCTGGATCATGAAGACGAGTTGTCAGATATCTTACACCTAGCAGAATTGGTTGGGATTATTGAATATGATGTGTCGTTCACATACGATCCTTTCAAAACATACGGATCATTCTAATGAAAGAACGATGCAGATCTTTTCGGCGTGTTGAAGGACATATATAATCATACATTCACGAATGAAAACATTCAAAAACAAAAAAATTCAATTGAAACGTTTTATAGAGATACTGAATTCTAAAATATCCTTTTATATAGGGTATAATCATTTTTCGGATATAATCTTATTTTATATTAGATTATGAAGTAAATTTATATGGGTTATGAGGTAACTTATATAGGCTACAATCCTTTTCATTGATTATAATCCTTTTTTACCTTACGTTATGAGGTAACTTTCTATAGGTTATAATCTTTTTTAAAGGTTATAATACTTTTTATATAGAGTTATGAGGTAACTTCATTGATATTATAATCCTTTTTTATAAGTTATAACCCTTTTTTAATAGGTTATAACCCTTTTTTATTTTAGGTTACGAGGTAACTTTATAAAGCTTATGAGGTAACATTACATCGGTTATAATCCATTTTATAGGGTATAATATTTTTATAGGGTATAATCCTTTTTTTTCATATTAGCTTATGAGGTAACATCACGTAGGTTATAATCCTTTTTATTGATTATAATCCTTCTTTGCATTAGCTTATGAGGTAACTTTAGAAAAACTAAAAGATTAAACTCCGATTTCAAAATGAAAGAAAAATAATGAAAAATCAAAATCAAAATATAACGTTTGACATTTTACATCTCATGTAGAGTAACATGTTTTATGAATAAAATTAAACTATTATTTAAGATAAGTCCTTCTCTAACCGAAGAGATCAAGATCATGACTTGTTACAGTAATTCTATTATTACCAGGAGGTTATTTGTGTGTGTGTGTGTGTGTGTGTGTGTGTGTGTGTGTGTGTGTGTGTGTGTGTGTGTGTGTGTGTGTTTTATCTATATTCTATATTCCAGTCATAATAACTTTTCAGTATTTTATAAAACTGTTCGTCTTGAAACTAATACGTGAAAAAAATCAACATATCTATAACCCAGTCATCTAGGGCTGTGGAATACACTGACTTCACCACTGCAGGTGGTTAAGAAATCCTAATAGCAAGTTCTCTTAGGAATTACACTAAACTACACCTGATGGTGAGGCTCCAATCCTGTAGTTTAGGGAATGTAGAGTATCCTTACTTTGCCGTTATTCCTAGATCAACTGTGGCTCTGAGTGGTAATGTATACTCCCTTCTATGAGTCAAAAAGAACTGTTCACTTATTTACTAAGGATCATTAGTCTTAGCTAGTTGAAACTATACAGCCGTGTGTAAATTATCTATATTACATAAGAATACTTGATAAATTGAATTACTAATGTTATATGGCAATACTTGAAACCTATTAACAGCGTGCAAGCAAATTTGCTTAAACAACTCATTTAAAAATAAAGTCACCGACAAACTATTCACTTACAAATCACATACACACACACACACACACACACACACACACACACATATATATATATATATATATATATATATATATATATATATATATATATATAAAAGTCGACATCAAATAATCCATAAGGGTTGATATGTTATAAAACGAGCTCAATCCAACTCACAAGCCAACCCAATTCATGTTGGTAGTAAGACTAAAAATAGTGTATTCAGTAACTTTATTTAGAGATGAATGTAAATTAAATTAAGATGCATTGCATCAAAACCTTTTAGAAGACTTGATTTAAAAAAAAGCATTTTGTACTGTCTGGTTGGTATGTGGAATATATATATATATATATATATATATACATATATATATATATATATATATATATATATATATATATATATATATATATATTATATATTTATTTATTTATATATATATATATATATATATATATATATATATATATATATATATATATATATATATATATATGTATATTTATAAACAAGGTTAAATAGCCTCAGTCTGCTCCACTATTTCCTCATAGCTAGAAAGAAAATATATTTATATATATTCTTCTTTCCCGTGGACCCTGATTTTCATTGCCCTCTTTTACAATTACTCCCAGGTATATTCTGATGCTAATTGATGGTATTTTTTAGTGTCTCATCGATGATTTATACGTATTGAATACGAATATATGATGCCATATAACTGTAAATTATATAGATTAAGAAAACACACTTGAAGCTTTAATTGTTTACTAAGGAGTATTATAAGTTACCTAAAACCATATCATCATCATCCTCATGTCGTGCCATAGGCACGGATATCCCTGACCCTCTCTCGCCACTTCTCCCTATCGTTCATCGCCTCTGGCAGGTCTTCAGGGCCACATCCGGTATCCTCACATAGCTGCTGTATGTATGTTCGAGCTGGTCGTCCTGCTTTTTCCCGGCGATATGTGGGGATCCATAGGGGTACATCACTTATGAGCTCGTCCCTGCTTCTCCAGCAGTGTCCTGCATGTCTGGTTCGTCTAACTTGGATAGTTTTCGTGATGGGAGGCAGGTGGCCGTATAGTTCATGCCCTGTGGGGTGTTGCCTCCAGGACTTGTTCAATATTGCTTCCAACATCCTTGTGTAATTGCCGTCTAGCTTCTTCTCCGGCCGTTTTGTTAGCGTCCAAGTAGAGTACCCATACAGCAGTATCGATACGACCGCTGCCTTTAAGAAACTGTGTGAAAACAAATGTTGATTATTTAGTAGGAATAATTACATTATAATATTTCATTATAATTATTAGAATTAAATAGGAATACTTGAAACAATACAACTCCCTGTAAATTATTGGTATTCATATTTACCAACCCCTTCGCTTGGGCAGGATATGACATAATGTCAATTTTTAAGCGGAGTTTAACAGGTTTGAATTCAGAGTTTTCCTTCTCCTAGACTAGTTGCCTCACCAAGGCTGAAGAACTTAGTCTGCCTACTTTTTACCCATAGCCGGAGGGAGAATAATTGGATTCATACCTTTCCAAAGGGTATTAGTGCTATGTGAAATGCAATCAGTCTCGTCCAGCATTTTGAACTCGTGTCGTCGTGTCCATTTCCTACGACGATAACCATTACACCACGGGCACCTCCAAAGGTAAACTATTGGTATTAGATGGGAATATTTGATATCATCTGTATGTAAAAAAATTCTAATAAATGACTAAACAGAAAATATAAATATAAATGTACAACGAACGTAATTCCCTAACCACTGTGTATAAAATAACTCAAGTCATTATTCATTTAGTTAGCACATTATTTTAGTTTCCCAATGCATTCTATTATAAAATGTTAATTATAAAATACTTCCCGAAATTTATTTACTAGCAAATAATTGTAATACTAATTATAACACTAATTCCCTTGAATAATGACTCGACACAACGTTTAATAAGTCAATGATGAACATTTATTTCAGAACATTAAAAACAATTACGAATGTCAAAGAATCTATCTACAGAAATATACGAACAAAAAAATCTGTAGAGATGAGTGATATTATTTCGCGAAGCAATGACAATTATTCATTTCGGAATGCCAAGCAAAGGAAGAAAGCCTAAAAATATAGTCTCGTTTTGCAAAGAAAAAAATCTTGTCCAAACAATCCATTCAATAATGATAATGACTCTTTGTTGAATTTCAGACAATTGGCTTAATAAGATTTCTTATTGAAATTGATGAATGGTTTTGTGGTCTGAAAGTCGAAATTCTCTTTTGACTCTTTAGGTCTTGTATAGATTTCAACCAAACGAATCTATTAATATGTTATGTAATAGTCTCACCACTCTCATCCCAAGCAATCCAATGGAACTGTGTCGGCATGATGGACAGCTGAAGGGTTAGATGTCAATCTCTGGTAGTTTCAATTGTAAGAATGTCTTCGGCACGCGTTTCATTGGCTGGGAAAGTCACGTGTTTTAGAGATATTTCTAATCAGATTCAAAGTTTCTGATTGTTAAGAAACTAACTGTCGAAGAATTAAGTCGTATATTTTTGAAGCTCATCGAAAGCGCCCTTCCTCCAGGAATTGTGGGTGTAACGATTGTAAAAGAAAGTCTTTCAATCATTGACAAAAAACATATCACATCTTTAATTTTAGAGAACCCATCCTAAAAAGTACTAGAAAAATTCATAAAAAAGGTCATTAGAGTTTTGTAACAACGATTTGTTAGTTCTTTTGTACTCGACGTCAAGTGACACCATGTTCGTTTCTTCATCACATCTTCCTTTCTGTTTTTGCTTGGGTTGTTTAAGTTTTAGGGCATATCAATCTTTATAAGTTATTTAACGCCAAATTAATTTCTATACACATAAACAGTTCTATTTCAAACAATTCATTTTTGCGTAAGTACACATTTTAATTGTCAAAAACATTTCTCTTTCTAGCTATTCACTTAAGCCAAACAGTTCTATTTCAAACAATTCAGTTTAGCATAAGTACACAGTTTAAATGTCAAAACAGTTCTATTTCAAGTAATTCAGCTTAGCATACGTATACAGCTTAGTTCTATTTGAACCATTGATAGGACCCTATCAGGTGCTACCACTCTGGGTCAGAGTGGACATGGGAGCGCTTGAAATGAAGAGGTACTCTGTATTCCCCAAAGCTTTTGCATTACTGGAGCCTCACCATCAGATTGTTTAGGGTCATCTCCCAGAAGACTCGTTGTGGAGTGTCTTACCCCTCTGAAACGAAGCAGTCGGTGTATTCTATAGCCCCAACCAATTGAGGAATTCGGTTTTTGATACTGTATTTTAAGGATATACAATTCTACAAATCTTGTAGTTGCCTTGTATTTTGCCTAAATTAACTCATCGCTCGTGGCAATATAAAAGATTTTCGAATGCTGATTTTAAAGGCTAGCATATTATAGGCAGACTCTCCTGGCTTAAAAGGAAATATTACGAACTCAAGTATAAAAAATGTGTCTGTTTTAGCCTAACGGTTATCGTTGTAGGAAATGGGATCTGCAATACCAGTTCAAACACTGGTATCACTTTGCTCTAATTCCTTTGGGAAATGCATGAATCTATCCGTTCTCCCCAACCAAGCTATAATAGTAGAGGAGATTGGGTTTTTTAGCCTTGGTTGGGGAACAAGTCAAAAAAGTTTAACTTTGTATCGAAACCAACAATAATTCGCTTTAAAAGACTGACCTTTGTCAGATTCTTTTTGGGAGAGACGAATTGATGAATAAAAACTGTTTTAACAAAGCAGTGTATCAATATTAAAGTAAAAATTAAACAAAAACCGAACAAGAAGATGTATCTCTACAATACCACTGATGAGTAAAAAAAAAACCTTCCCCAACGAGTATCCTGGATATGGCACTAAACCATCGGATGGTGAGGCTCCAGATATCGATCTTTGGGGAATCTAGAGTATCCCTTCATTATGTTGCATATTGACCCTTGACCAAGACGTCAATCAGAGATTTCACTGAACAAGATGCTCCAGTGTAAATAGGCGGAAACAGTCACGTGGATGAAGGGTAATCGTAGGCTTTATGAAATTATATATGCCAATACTTGCGTGAGTGTCTGAGTCAGTTGGAGTCAGGGTGAGTTTTGAGTCCCACCCAGCTTGCAGTCACCGAGAGCCCTCCCCACGCTCCGCTGAATGCGGCGGTCCATTGTGGGCCACTGGTTGGGTACCCTTCGGTTGAAAAGCAGAGGAAGTGCTAAGTGGGGTTTTGATGATAACTCGGCGTGCTGTGGTCAAGAGAAGATGTTATAGGTCAATATTGCAATCTGTCTTTGTCTCCCTGTCTCCGTCTGTCACCTTCACACCGCAGAAGCCTTGACTCCAAGAAGAATAAAACGAATTATATATAGGGATATAATGAAGTGTCCTGGTTCTTCCTTCATCACAGTGTATAAGAATTGCCTTTACTGCCAGATCAACTCTGACCTGGAATGGCAGTAGCTGTATCATTGATGTTAATTTGAATCGTTAGTGTTACATAACAATGCTAGTAACCATTTAACAGTGTGTAAGCAAATGAACTCTGGCTTGTTAAAAAATGTTACCAACAAACTAATCATTTACAAATCATATATTTAATATCTACGTGTATAAAAAGGGTTTAACATTAAATTATTTTCGAAGGTTGGTATGCCATTAACACAACCAACAAAGCATTTTCTATATTTTAAACAATTTAAGTGTGTGAAAACAAATAGCTTTTTACTCATTTGAATATTTTGTTACCTCCAACCTATTCGTTCACAGATCATACATATTCAAAATATATTTATAAACAGGATTTGGCATTAAATTCCTGACAAGAAAAAGACGTAAAACAAAACCAACCAACTAACAAACGGGATTTGTATTACCCGTTAGGGTCCCATTTAGGTATCCAATAGAAGAGTTCATTTATTGCTTTAGATTATTATTATTATTATTATTAGCTATTTTAAACAATGCGGCTATGTACAAATTATTCATATTAAATAGGAATATTTTACGAATGTAATTACTAATTAATTACCATGTTAATTAGCAATATTGAAACCATTTAACTGTGTGCAAACAAATGCGGTCTAATTCGTTTGAAGACAATGAAACTTACAAACTATTCGTTTACAAACCATATGCATTCAGTATATATGTATAAAAAGGATTTGGCATTAAATAACCAATGATTTAAGTATCTTTAAACTGTTAAACAACCAACCAATCTGACTTTGCTCGACCCCTTGTTTTTATTCATATTTTAAAAAAATCATATATTTAACTAAATTCTTATTGAGAAAAGAGAAAGAAAGACAAAAGAGCGGTACTAATAGTGTCATCGTTCTGGTTGACTGATTTTCTTTATCCTTTCGACGGGACTAAGTATATGCTGTTTGAAATATAAACCAAGCCAAATCTTATGTTGTATAGCCGTGACACAATTTTACGTACACATATACATGCGGAAACATAATCAGCAATAATGAACGAACGAACACAGTTCTTTAGAAAAATATACCTCTCACACTTTATTCGAACGGGTTGCGAAAGGGTTGTCTGTGAGAGGTGAGTTGGAGACGGAACAGACTGCAACATATTGACCCCAAGACCTTCTGACTATAGCAGCACTTCTTTCTTATTCTGCTGGGCTGTTCAACCGGGGGTCTTGAGGGCCCAAGCCCTCTGCTGGGAGTTGGTTCTCACTGCCTTGAACTGCAACTCGAACTCCAACTAACTGACTCCAACTATAGCACCAGGTTATATCTTTGCTTGACATCCACCTGCTTCCCGTGGGTGTTGCAATTGCACCGATTTCAACCCGTTCACAGGTCAAGGTGATATCTTCGATATCTTCGACCGGATGCACCTGTTTCTTGATTGACGGCTGGGTTTAAGGGAAATATGTTACACTTAGACAAAACCTATTTTATTTAATGACCAACATTTCTAGCTTATCAATTTCAACTTGTCGTTGGGTTTTAAAATAAACTGATTGTACTTCTAAAGAGGTGTAACATCTCCCAAAAAAGGGTGTGTCCGAGGCATGACTCTAGACTGCATTCGGTGGTGAGTCTTCTGTGCCGGAGATCTGAGGAATGTTGAGTACTCTTTGTTGCCACTACTCCCCCGTTCTTTTTGTCTCGAAATGGAAGAAGCTTTTAGGGTCCCATGTATAGGTCAAATAGATCTATTCAAAAATCATTCGTTTTAGATTAAACCGTATGCAAAAAAAAAGACTCTTTAAAAAATTACTCAAAAAATATAAACATGAACGCACAATGAACGCAATTCACTAACCTCTCAGTATAAAATAATTCTTGATTTGGTCGGCATGATGTTAAAGTCAATCAATCAAGCAATCAGTCAGTCAGTCATTGACTGATTTTTTCCAAAAGTGTTATAATTTTACTTGCAACTTGATAATGATTTTAATTTCGTAGTTAGTTGAATAATGTATTTTAAATGATATAGGTAAACATTTTTTAATTTTAGGGAGGATAACGTCATTATGTCTGGTCTCTTCTTTCCAATTTCTACATGAGTGAATCGAAACTCCATCTCCAAAGAAAAAAATTATCGTATAAAAAAGAAATGTTTCAATTCTCATGGAGACAAGAGACCCCAAATACATCTTTTATGATTCTGATCGACTGAAATTACTTTCCTACGTTGTCAAAATGTCAAAATTTTGCCAGCAATTTGCCCAATGATTTCTTTTACTGATTTCGGTAGTTGGAAACGTTTTTAATAAATAAGACGAAGTGGTTCAACTTATTATAACATTTCATTTTTAAGTAGCAGAATTATATGTTGAATTAGTTCTAGCCAGTTTATTGGATTTCAGAAATACATCATTTCCTTTTCATTTAATGTTTTAGATTTTTTAAAGAATAAAAAAATTAATTAATCACTGAAATAATTCCACAAAAAAAGACACTTTCATAATGGTGGATTTTTGAAAAGTACTTCGTAGTACATTTAATTAGTTTTACACGAAAACAGATTCTGCGCTCTGATGTTAAACGTCTTCAAACAAATGATTTATTTCATTAAAATTTTAACAACCCTAATTAATATTAAGTATTAAATGCACAATCAACTTCTTTTTAGTGTTGTTTGTTATATTAAAACAGAAATTGAAAAATTACTTAATATTTTTCACGGATTGAAAAATTACTATTATTATTATTATTATTATCATTATTAATAATAATAATAATTATAATAATAATAATAATTATTATTATTATTATAATTATTATTGTTATTATTATCAATAATGATTATAGTAATTTTTAACATTAATAAATAGTAATTATTATTATTAATTAATAGTAATTATTATTATTATAATTATTATTATTATTATTAGCTCCTTTTCGAGTTTTTAACACCAGGGTTAGCCTATGGTTTATAACTAAAGTTTAAGTGGCAGCAAGTCTCCCCAAGTCTTCAGGACTCTTCTTAGTATTCTAGCCGATCACATTAATGCTCAAGTTTGGATGGTCTCCTCTTGTTCCGTTATTTCAAAGTCCTCCAGTCATTGAACCAATCATTTGGTGATTGTACCAAGAGCACCAATTATCATTGGTATCACCGTCACTTTCATGTTCCACAATTTTTTCAGTTCCCTTGAAAGGTCCAAATACTTATCTTTCTTTTCACTTTCTTTCAATTTTACTCGGTGGTTAGCCGGGATAGCTAAGTCCACTATTCGCCAAGCTCTCTTTTTTATTATTATTACAAGTTCTGGTCGTCTGGCCGAGATTAGGTGATCCGTTTGTATCTCAAAATCGCAGAGGAGTTTGTGCAGTTCATTTTTCTGAACAAATGCTACGTTGTGCATATTCCATTTGTTCATATGGTCAAATTTGAATTTCTTGCACAATTCCCAGTAAATCACCTTGCCCACCCAGTCGTGTCTTTCTGTGCTAGTTTGCTGTATTTGCTTATTATGTGATTGATCATTTCATCTCTATCACCACATAGCCTACATTTGATTCCTCGAGGAATTGATCACGGATCATTAATGAATTGTAAATATCCTCCCTAATTCTTGCCGTTTGTATTTTCCACATCATCGGTATGCACGTTATGGGTCTATAGTTGTTTTGGACAGTTCGTTTTTTAGGAGGTCTTTCTGGATCAGGGTGGTCTTGCTTTTGGTCATGTATTCGGGTATTCATTTTGGTAGCTAGTCAGTCGTAGATGGAAGTGAAGTTTTAAAAACAGAATTCGTGTATGCCATCAAGGTATAAACTTTTCCAGTATGATATTTTTTGAATGAATCTATGTGTATTTCTACTTTAGGGTCATCTTCGAGTATTTGCAACACTTTTTCCTTTTTGTTTATCCATTCACCTTTTTTGCTACAATATCTCCGTTCCCGTATTTTGTTACAAAATCTTTTTCCCTCCCTCGCATCCGGTCGTTGCTATATCTTTGTTCATTTTTCTTCTACTTACTGGAAGAATATTCTTTCATTGTTTTGGAATGTTCTATTTTGTCTGTACAGTTTGGCTCCTTTCTCTGTATCTTTTTAGTATTCCTTCTTTGGCTAGAACCATCTGATTTACATCTTCGAGTTGTATTTTTTGTTCTTAACCAACTGCTTTTCTCTACTCGTCTGAACATCTTCTCATGTTTTTCACCTGTTTTAGCATTTTTGCTTTTTGTCTTAGCTTTCTTAACTGTGTTTTCGGTATCATTTCCTATCCGGGTTATGATTTTCGGTTTGTTTCTTCAAGAGAACTCCGATTTTTCCACCGACTAATTTCGCTCCTGCATTGATTAGATCGTTTAATTCCGTGATGTTGAGGTATTTGTATATAAGTCGTTGGGATAATTTTTATAAGTCATTTTTTTCAGTTTCTGCCTTGATTGTTTTCCAGTCTTGTTTCCTCAGTGAATGTATTGCTGATTTCTTTTCAAACATAAGTGTCTTCATAATCTCTACATTGATTTTTTCTTCTGGTGTTAGTATTCATGTTGTGTTTGGTTGAGTGATGTTTCAGTCATTATTACATAATAATTCTTTTTAATTAGAAGTTTCCGGCGTTTTTGTGCTTGGTGTCTCAGTTACTGTTTTATTAGGCTTGTTGATATATTTCCCTGTATATTTGTTGATAGGATTCCAATATTTTAAGCTAAGAGAATAAACCTTTATTATGATCCTAACCTGGTTAGAGGGTTTCTGGTTTGTTTATCTAAAATCTAGTGAATTCTATCCAAACGTCGATCATTCTTTTTTATACATACTTTGTGTAGAGTCGTTCCTAAAATAACAGTATATTGTAAGTTTATTATATTCCCTAATGCATTTTCTGCGCTGTAGTCTCTGATTTGAGCGGTAAATTTGTTCATCATTTGTGTACCCGAAAAAAGAACAACCAACATTCGCAACTTGGTGAGGCAACTAGTCTAGGAGAAGGAAAACTCTGAATTCAAACCTGTTAAACTCCGCTTAAAAAAATTGACCTTGTGTCATATCCTGCCCGAGCGGAGGGGTTGGTAAATAGTACCAACATTCGCAAGATGCCAGTTATTTCCCATTATTTCATAATAATAATAATAATTATTATTATTATTATTATTATTATTCAATCATAAGAGCTTTTCACATTAGCGTTAGCAGATGGTTTTTCACTGGAGTCTGAGAGACAGCAAGTCTCCTCAAGTCTCTAGGACTCTTCTTAGCATTCTGGCCGTTCTCAATAATGCTGTTGTTTGGATGGTCTCCACCCGTCCGCAAACTTCCAAGTCTTCCAGTCCATTTAGTAATCCTTTAGTTACTGTTCCAAATGCACCAATTACAATTGGTATAATTGTCACCTGCATGTTCCACGGCTTTTTCAATTCCCTCGTGAGATCGAGGTACTTATCCTTCTTTTCACATTCTTTCAGTTTTATTCTGTGGTCAGCCGGGACAGCAAAGTCGACTATTTTGCAAATTCTCTTTTTTTTTTATTATTATTATTTAGTCTGGTCTTCTGGCTGGGATTAGGTGATCCGTTTTTATGCTAAAGTCCCATAGGAGTTTATGCGTGGCATTTTCGAGGACAGGTGCTGGGTTGTCCATATATCATTTGTTAGTATGGTCGAATTTAAATTTCTTACACATTTCCCAGTGAATCACCTTGCCGACCCAGTCGTGTCTCGCCATATATTCCCTCTGCGCTAATTTGCTGCATTCGCTTACTATATGATTGATGGTTTCATCTCTATCACCACATAGCCTGCATTTGCTATTTTGATGAGTCTTATCTATTCTCGCTTTGATGCGATTTGTTCTTATGGCGCTGTCTTGTGCTACTATTAGGAGAGATTATGTTTCTCTCTTAAGTTTATTATTTACTCCTTTAGAGTTTTTCACCTCAGTGTTAGTTGATGGTTTTCACTGGAGTTGAGTGACAGCAAGTCTCCTCAAATCTCCAGGACTCGTCTCAGGATTCTGGCCGTTCTTAGCAATGCTGTCGTTTGGATAGTCTCTACCCATCCGCCAATTTCCAAGTCTTCCAGGCCTTTTAATAATCCTTTAGTTATTGTGCCTAACGCACCAATCACAATTGGCACAATCGTTACTTTCATGTTCCACTGCTTTTTCAATTCTCTAGCAAGGTCGAGGTACTTATCTTTCCTTTCACTTTCCTTCAGATTTATTCTGTGGTCCGCCGGGACAGCTAAGTCGACAATTTGACAAATTCTCTTTTTTTTTTTTGGTTGATTATTATGAGGTCTGGTCTTCTGGCCGGGATTAGGTGATCCGATTGTATGTTAAAGTCCCATTGGAGTTTATGCGTATTATTATTATTATTATTATTATTATTATTATTATTATCTTCAAATGGGCAAGGAAATTTATGTAAAATATAAGTTTTATTTAACATACTTTTGATGTTCGTTATTTTAAGTAATTATAAGTATTAAGATTTCGGATTTTATATCATCATCATCATCATGTCGTGCTGGTAGCACGGATATCCCTGACCCTCTCTTGCCACTTTTCCCTATCGTTCATCGCCTCAGGCAGGTCTTTTGGACAACATCCCGTATCCTCACATAGTTGTTGAATGTATGTTCGTGCTGGTCGTCCTGCTTTTGCACGGCCATGTGTGAGGGTCGATATGAGTACATCACTTATGAGTTCGTCCCTGCTTCTCCAGCAGTGTCCTGCATGTCTGGTTCGTCTAACTTGAATAGTTTTCGTGATAGGAGGCACGTGGCCGTACAGTTGGTGTTTTGTGAGGTATTGCCGCCTGAACTTGCTCAAGATTGCTCGCAGCATTCTTGTGTAATTGCCGTCTAGCTTCTTCTCCAGCCGTTTTGTTAGAGTCCATGTAGTGCATCCATATAGCAGTATCGATACGACCGCTGCCTGGAAGAAACTGCGTTTCATTTTATCGGTTAGGTCTGACTTCCATATAATCGATAACCTATTGATAGCTGTCCATGCTTTCGTTAACCTCGTGTCGATGTCCTTTTCGGTTGATGCGACGCTGCTTCCTAGGTAAGTGAATTTGTTTACTAGTTTAAGAGGGGTTCCGTCTAGAGTGGAGATGTCACCCGTTTGATTATAGCACATATATTCCGTTTTGTGTGCATTGACATAGAGGCCTATGCCTGCGGCTGCTCGTTCCAAACTATGCAGTAGTGTTTCGGCTTGGTCGGGTGTATTTGCCAGTATCGGGCTGTCATCGGCGTAGTCAGCGTCGGTAATTGTTGTTGCGGGATACCTTCTCCTTCTTTTCTTCGTCAGCTCGAAACCATTCTCTCTGATTTTGTCAATCGATGTTCTAAGTACGTAGTCTAGACCAATGATAAAGAGGTATGGAGCAAGCGTGTCACCTTGTAGTACTCCTGCTACAATGTCGAAGTATTCTGTGTCTCTATCTGGTGATCGTACTTTTACTTTGGTGTTTCTATAGAGAATCGTTATTGCTGCTACGGTTTCTTTAGGTAGGCCGTATGCTAGTAGGATTTGTTCCATCTTTCCTCTGTGAATGGAATCGAAGGCCTTGGTAAAGTCGACAAATATCAATGTCACTTGTAGATTTTTTTGCCCGTCCATCTTCAAGGATTCTAGGGATGGTTAATATTTGTGAGGTCGTGGATTTATTTCTTCGGAAGCCATTTTGGTTTTTCCTAAGTATGTTGTCGATTTTGGGTTCTATGCGGTTTCGTAGTTGGGCATTGTAGATTTTGGCTGCTATGTATGTAAGTGTTATTCCTCGGAATTTCTTTTGCTTTTCCCATAAGGTAGTTTTTACACACACACAAATACACACACTCACGTATATATATATATATATATATATATATATATATATATATTAAATAGATAAATATAAGCAAACCGTTCATAAATGTCTGTTAAATCCCAAAAAGTGCTCAAGTTTTGGCCCGTAGATAAGTATAAAAACTAAAAGTAATTGAAACCTTCTCTTCTTACATTTGGTTCATGAACATAAGTTTCATATATCTTTTATAGAGTAAGTGATTAATCATCAGATCAAAGTTTATTCTAAAGTAATGGGCATAGAATGAATTATAAATACCAAAACATCCAAAATGCATCAGCTGATTGTGTCTTTTATCCCGCAGAAACATGAAAGAAGGTGAGATTTAAATTACTTTTTTGTTTATATATATATATATATATATATATATATACTCAATGATAATTTACAAATCTGACGAGACGAGGGATCTTACACACGTAAAAACTAGCACAGCACGTTTCTTCATAATTCTCATATGATCTTGTGATAGATAGACGTAAGCTTAATATATATCAAGATATAAGTTTTAAGTTAAAATATGTAACTCATTAGAAAAGTGGGATCTCATTTCTGGAACAAATTCTAACAATGAACGACAATATTCAGAAGGAAGACATCTGGCTGTAAGACCAAACTAATCGTACAGAATTAAAAATCCAAACTATTTTAATCAAAATGGTTTTTCTTATCTAACAAAATATTAATAACCAGAAATCAGGTTTTACAATGATTTTTTTAGTTGGCGATTATATTCTTAACCCCTCCGTCACTACATGCCTGATACAAGGCAAGGTCAGTTTTTAAGCACCCTGTCACCACATACAGGATGCGAGACAAGGTCAGTTTTTAAGCACCCCGTCACCACATGCAGGATGCGAGGTAAAGTCAGTTTTTTAGGCACCCCGTCTCCACATGCAGGATGTGAGCAGGGTCAGTTTTTTACGCACCGCATCACCACATGCAGGATGCGATGCAAGGCTAGTTTTTTTAAGAACCCCGTCACCACATGCAGGATACGATGCAAGGTCAGTATTTAAGCACCACGTCACCAGATGCAAGATGCGAGGAAAAGTCAATTTTTTAAGC
Source organism: Sepioteuthis lessoniana (assembly GCA_963585895.1). NCBI lineage: Eukaryota > Metazoa > Mollusca > Cephalopoda > Myopsida > Loliginidae > Sepioteuthis > Sepioteuthis lessoniana. The sequence continues at coordinate 103,199,984 of OY757910.1, forward strand.
ACACCTCAACACATGCAGATTGCGATGCAAGGTCAGTCTTTAAGCACCCTGTCACCACATGCAGGACGTGATGCAAGGTCAGTTTTTTAAGCACCCTGTCTACACATGCTGGATGCGATGCAAGGTCAGTTTTTTAAGCTCCCCGTCACCACATGCATGGTGCAATGCAAGGTCAGTTTTTAAGCACCCTGTCACCAAATGCAGGATGCGATCCGAGGTCAGTTTTTAAGCACCCCGTCAACACATGCAGGATGTGATGCAAGGTCAGTTTTTTAAGCACCCCATCAACACATGCAGGATGCTATGCAAGGTCAGTTTTTTAAGCACCCTGTCACCACATGCATGGTGCAATGCTGGGTCAGTTTTTAAGCACCCTGTTACCACATGTAGGATATGATGCAAGGTCAGTTTTTTAAGCATCCCGTCACCTCATGCAGGATGCGATCAAGGTCAGTTTTAAGCACCCTGTTACCACATGTAGGATGTGATGCAAAGTCAGTTTTTTAAGTATCCCGTCACCACATGCAGGATGCAAGGCAAGATCAGTTTTTAAGCACCCCGTCACCACATGCAGGATGCGATCATGGTCAGTTTTTTAAACAACGCATCACCAAATACATGATGCTAGGCAATGTCAATTTTATTAAGCACTCCGTCAACACATGCAGGATGCGAGGAAAAGTCAGTTTTTAAGCGGAGAACAGCTAGTTCGAATTCAGAGGTTTCCTTCTCATAAACTGGTTACCTTACCAAGATTTACAAACCCAGCCTGTGCAACTATTTCCTTAAAGCTGGAGGAAAGTGAGAAAAAATGGATTCATGCCTTTCCCAAAGGTATCATTCCGAAGAGGAAAGCAGACAACCACTTCCAGGATTCTATACTGTACATTCATTGGCTTTGTCAGTACCACAATTTAATTTCAAGAATATGATATCTTTCTTCAGCGGATGAATAAATCGATTATCAATGATTCGCTTCCAATAATAATCATCTAAGGAGATTCCTTCCGCAGTGTCCTGTAAGTACATCATGGCGATGAACACGCTGACAATTCTTCAAGAAAGACAATTTCAGAAAAACATACTGCAAAAATAAGTTAATTTTACTTGTGTAATTCCTTCGACAATATCAACCGGCGCATTTGGTCTTGTTCAAATCTGATTAAACTCTCTCTCTCTCTCTCTCTCTCTCTCTCTCTCTCTCTCTCTCTCTCTTATTTTTAGAATTGCGTTGATATATTCTTGATGCAAATTTATATCTCATAGAATCGAGGCATATTAGTGTAACCAAATGTATACAGTGCATACATAAATTAAATTTCCTGCTATATTTTGATCAATCATCAAATTATTCTTGCAAAGAATATTATTAATGTAAAATTCCTTCAGTTTTCTGATCATAATTCAACCAAAACATAAAATGAGTTGAAGAGACAAACTATGCAAATTTCAAGATTATCATTTAATTGACTGATTTATTGATTGAATAACTTTAAGGGTATTTCAACCCATCTAGGGTTATTACATGCCTAGAGGTTTGGTAATCCCGTTTTATGTACTTTTGTTTGTTTGTTTGAGTTTCATGGCATATCAACCTTTGTAGGTTATTTAATGCCAAATCCATTTTTATACAAATAAACAGTTCTATTTCAAACAATTTGGTTTATCATGAGTACACAGTTTAATTGTCAAAAACATTTCTATTTCAAGCTATTCAGTTTATTCAAAAAGTTTAATTCAAACAAGTCAGCTTAGTATAAGTATAGTTTTGGTTTACACACAGTTAAATGTCAAAAACAGTTCAATTCAGTTTAGTATACAAAAAGAGTTCCTGTTTTTAATTGGAATCATTTTGAGATGAGGCTTCTTAATCTGACAATTAATTTTTTTATTTATTGCGGACTTTTTTGTCCTCATCTTGGTAGTTTTTGTGTTGTTTCTTCTTTCACTACGTTTCGGCCAAATTTCACCTCTGGCCTTCTTCAGGTGATTTACCGCGACCTCGGATAGGAATGCTGAGTCTTGTAACCGTATCCCCAGTAATTACTGCCTTCCATAGTTGTTGTCTATCGCACCACGTTTTTGACCAAGTAAACCTCTGGCCGGCTTGGGTAGGATTTGAAACCGCTATCTTCTGACAATGCTTACCTGGAACCGTAGAGTTCCACTTCGAACAATTCAGTTTAGCAAAAGTACGTATTTTAAAATGCCAAAACAGTTCTACTTCATGCAATTCAGTTTAGCATAAGAACGCAATTTATTTCTATTTCACCTAGAGTGGACCTGGGGGGATGGCAATGAAAGGGTACTCCGTATTCCCCTGAGCTCCAGCATTACTGGAACCTCAACATCAAATTGTTTAGTGTCATGTCCGGGGCACTCGTTGAGGGGAGTCTTACCTCTCTGCAGAGAAGCAGTCATTGTATTCTACAGTTCCAATTGACTGGGCCCTCGTTGTGGGGTTTTACCCCTCTGCAAAGTAGCAGCCAATGTATTCTACAGCTTTTGCCGACTGGGCAAGTTTTATGTACGTTAATATTTTCATTTTTTGTACTTGTTTCTGACATGGGATCCTAACACTTACACTCCAGGTCAGAGTATATATGGCATTAATGGCAATGAAGGATACTATTGTTATGAAATAGCCGAGGGATTTCGGTTCATGCCTTGAGTTTAGTTAGGCTGAGAACCTTTCGGCTCAGCACATGGGTTGGTTGGGTGTAAGATTAAAGCAGGTGTTAACGCGGGTGCGCGCGAGCGGATGGAGGTGTCACTCAGATATCATAACAGTCCGAGACGATACTGGGTGACAAGGTGCGGATGACGTCACGCACTGGAAGCACGCGGAAGTTTGTGTGAGAATTTGAAGAAAATAAGAGTCGGGTTTTGAACGAGAAGGATCGATTTTGGAGCTCGCAGGCGCGAGGCGAACGTGCGCCCGATGGGGGCCGCTCGAGTTGGGGGCCAAATGAATAAGACAGCATAGAAGATTGTGTCTCTCCTCCTTACGTCGAAACATTTAACTCAAGGTTAATAAAATGGTTTCGTACCTGAACAAGAAGTAGTTACGTGTTTTTGAGATTCCTGTTCTTTATATATTCTATCGTTATGATCATTACATGTCTATTTCGCACATGGCCATATTCGTGTATATGGCTACGCAACACTATGTAGAGGACATAGCGTATTCTACGCCCTGTTAATAGAGCTAGAGAAAAAAATTTAAATAATCGATTTGGTGAGACAGAAGAAGGAGTCCCTGTGGCTTAGTAGTTTGATTTGGTTTCTTTGTTTAATGGCATGTCAATCTTCGTGGGTTTTTTAATGCCCAATCCATCTTTCCAGAAGAACAGGAGTGGTACTATTTTACCCATAACTCGGACAATAAGGGGTTCCTTCTCTTTTTTTGGGGGGGCGGGGTATTTGTCCGAATGTGAATGTATTAGTTCGACAGGAATTCGAACTCGCTTACTACGACTCTGCAGTCTCGCACTTTAACCATTACACCACGAGGACACCGCCTGGTATAGTCGTTAACGGACTGGATTGCGACATCGAAGTAAGCGAGTTCGAACTACAGTAGAGATATGATGTTAACTTTCTGGGAAAGGTATGAAACCCTTTGACCTCCAGTTACGGACAAAAAAGCACCCTATTGGTCATGAAGAAGGATGACTGAGGCATTAAATACCCCCTGATGATTGATGTACCTTTAAACAAAGAAATCAAAACCTAACCGTGAAACTAAGTTAAATATCATCAATCAGTTTTATGTATGTCATTTTTCTAAAAAGAATGTATATCTGATAATCATTGTTGCCAATCTAAAATTTACGCAGAATTTTGACAAATAGTAGTAACTCTTATAAAAAATAGATATGTGGCACTATGAGTTCTTCTGGCCTGAAATACGCTTAATTATGTAAAATAAAGTGTATGCGTGTAGGTTCAAGTATATCTGTCTGAGTATGTATGTTTAAAGATGTAGCTAATATGTGTGTATATACACGTGTTTGCAAAATCTGAATGGGTTACTTAAAAAAGAAAAAAATGTTCCTCTATATCCTTGCCCTTGAGGTTATGATGATTACGCGGACGCGTATTTCCAATCTTCTTGGGAAGACATGGTTCAGGAGGTGACCGTGTCCTCTGTAAAGAGTACGGATGTAACTTGCAAGACACATTCAGGTTAATTGGCCACGCAATTACCATGTCTAGTTAATTTGACGTCACTTGTGTGCGATATAGATTGAGGGCTCAGTGGTAAAATTTCGGCTCTGCATGCTGTGGTCGCAGATTCGATGTCCAGTGGATGAGACCTCATAAGGGCAAAATAACTATCCAATGTTTCCGTATGTCGTGCGCAAGTGTTCGCCGGGTTTTCTGGTCATAGTAATTCAATTCAAAGTATATGTATCTATATACATAGTTGTGTGTGTGTGTGTGTGTTAAAAGGATAGTTAAAGAATAAGAAAAGCTGGCGTATTTTAATAGATAATCAGATAGATAGAAAAAAAATTGGCAATGAGGTTGAGCTAATTTTTAATCTCCGAAATAAACAGAGGACTTCAGCATTAGGACGCAGAGAGGTCAGTAAATTCGGATATAATCTTTCAAGTTGCTCAATGAGAGTAGTGTTTTCTTTTCCGTAATTTGAGGCCTGATATATTTGAGGGAGCAATCAAGGCAATAGTGGCCATACTCCAGGACCTGGCTGTGGTCCTTCTCCACCCATCGTCCACGTTGTTTGCAGACAGAGCAGAGACAAATAATCGTCAAACAGTTCTATTTGACCCATAGACGGGATCTTACCAAGAACTATCACTATGAATGGGCAGTATACACTCCTCAGAGCTCCAGAACTACACCTCACCACCAGTTGCTATTTTGTGTCATTCACAGAACACGCTTTTTTGGGAGAGAGGTTTACCGGCTCTACAGGAGACTCACTCAGCGTTCTGTAAGCCTCGGCAACAGTGTTTAGTATTGTGTATGGTTCATAAGTTTCCTTGAAAATGTAAGTAGTAAGTTGACGACCTAAGTCGAGGGTGACCAGAAGGATCCCTTTTCAATAGCTATTACATCGCAGTATAGTAGGAAGCGCTACCTCATTCCCTGGATTGCTCCACTTTACTCTTGATTCTTACCTTATAATGCTGAGTATTAAGCAAGGCGGCCTCAAGTACCTTTTTTTAAGTTTTTGGGTTACTCGACCTGGGATTGAACCCCGCTCTCCAAGACCATTGGCGAACACTCTACTCATTAGACCTGGTCTGTACATGATAAGAAAAGCTTAGACCGACAATTTTGTTACCTGTCGAAGTTCTCAATGAGACGTCCAAACGTTCAAATTGTTCACTCAATAAATGACCCAGAAAATTGTTTACATAAATAATTTTAAAAAGTGAATATAGTTAAAATACATTCGTCAAAATTACTAAATTATTTTCATCCTACCCCGGGGAAAGTTATGGAATCATCGTACTCAGGGAATGTACAATTAAGTTTGCTTTTTTATTATGAAGTAAATAAACTAATAGATAAGGCGCAAAACACCTTATATGTAATGGATGAACGTTCTGGATTCATCAAATATTTCTTCAACAAACAAGAATAGATTACTTAATCTCATGTTATGATTTCTTTCCAAGTCATGGCGATGAAAATATTACGAATAACCTAATACTGAGGGAAAAAATCATAGAATTCATCGACAAAATAATTAGAATTAATACTGTTGAAATTCGGGTAGCCATCTTGTTTCCGGTTGGGTGATACAAGATACTCCTTCTAAGTAACAACGATGCATTATGTCGGTATTTGTCTTCCGTCCCACCAACCGGACGAGTATGACACAATGCCTTTTTAGGTGGGTCCTGCTATAAGCCGAAGCCTAGACACGCCCGACGGCGCCGAAAATGCCTCGGGCCCCGTCGACACTCCCCTTAAAGGGTGTGCCTCAGGTGCCTGGCGATAAACCTAACCACTCCAATGAGGGTTAAAATCTGGGGGGAAGGCCCCCTGAGGCTCCAGGTTGCCGGTCAAGGGGCACCTCGACCGACTGCCAGCCGAGCCATAACAAACCAGATCAGATCCGTGTACCGACCAACACGGCCGACTGAGGTTTGTCCCAGCCCAGGCAGCATTAAGATTGTACACAGTTAATTTTTCATTGTTTATATGTGACCTAGTCGCGTCTGCTTGGCTAATCTACTGCTTCTACTTTAGTCACCTTTCAATGGCTAATCTACTGATGGGAAGGTCTATAAATATTTGCCGACAATTTGTAGACGACGGATACATATAGACATCCGGCGCGTTCTTTGCGTTACTTTGTGTCCTGTGGTGGGGCGCTCTCGACCGGCTGTGGTTGCGTGCCGCACAGTTTGTTCGTGTGTGTTCCACCACTGGATACATTACCTCTGGTCGCAGGGGGCCGTCCCCACCCCAGGCTTTAATCCTATTAGGAGGGGTTGGGTTTATCGCCCGGCGCCTGGAGCGCCCCGAAAAGGGGAATGCCAACGGGGTCCGAGGCATTTTTGGAACTGCCTGTCGTGTTAGGCTTCGGTCCTGCGACAGGACCCACCTTAAAATGACCTTGTGCCACATTCGTTCGCTGGTGAGGCGTTGGATAAATATCGATACATATAGACATGCTCATAAAAAGATTCAACAAATACAAAAAAAATTTAAGCAGAATTTATTAAGAACTCTCGTTTTAATTCCCATCCTAAATTTTAACTTCAACTTAGAGATCCGAACTGATCGCTGTTCATGTCACTGAGTTCATATATTTTTCCTAAAGAAAATCGGAGGGGGGCTAAAAATTAGCGATTCCTTCGTCGATGCAGAAAAAAAACTCTTTACGTGTAGCCGTTTCTTGCACCAGCCACGAGAACTATCTTTGTTGTTGGCCACACAGCTGGTCACCAGGTTCACTGTTGTTGAAAGGCTGCCAAAATTCTCCTTTGCAATTTTCATCAGAAAGTAACAAACTCAGCCACCTCAGCTCGATTATAAATGTCTCAAGCAAAAGTCCAACGTTAAAATCAGAGAATTTTAAAGTCACAAACTGATTACGTCATGAAATCATGGTTTGGTTTAATTTAGTTACTTTGTTTAATGGCAAGTTAACCTTCGTGTACTATTAAATGCCAAAATAATCCTCTCAAACGAGGATCATTAAATAAGTTTCCAGACTTTTTTTCTTATGGGCACTTTTATTGATAGTACACACATGAAACTCTGGTTACCTTCGAAGTAATCTCCTCCGGCTGCATTGCACTTGTTGTACCGTTCCAACAACTTTTGGAAGGCCCCATCGAAGTCCTCTTGTGTGAGCGTGTCAATGACCTTCGTCACAGCCACTTTCATCTCCTCAATTATCTCATAACGACAGCCCCTGGGCTTAGGGAATAACCAAAAGTCACAGGGAGCAACGTCTGGACTATAGGGAGGCTGAGGAACTGTCTTGATTCCCATCTTGGTCAAATAGCCTGTGACAAGGATGGAGTTGTGGACTGGTGCATTGTCCTGGTGACCCGATTTGAAGAGTGCTGGCCTTTCCCGACGGAATCTCTTGCTGTACTCCCTTAAAACCTCAACATAGTAATCCTAACCCTAACCCTTTGGCCAATCAACTCTGGTGTATTGACTTCCTTACTCCTCCCATACCTCTCATCATTCCTCACAGACTCCCTGGCTTCCTTGAATCTCTTATGCCACCAGAAAACTGATGGTCGAAAAGTAGTCTGAAGCATTCCATACGTTTCTGAGGCATTTTTTCCAAGTTTAAAACAGAATTTTATAGCATATAGTCCTTCCTCACGTCCAGATTGGATTTTTATAATTCACCAGCTGTGACAATCAGGCTTTAGTAGGGTGTATTCCGATTACAGCTGTAGCTTTTCATTTAAACATGAAATCATAAAAATTGGTTTGTTATCTCATAAGATGTATAGCAATAACATAGTGAATTTTCAAGAGTCTACGACAATTTTAAATGCTTGTACAAAAAAAGTATGGAAACTTATTGAAAGCACGATATAAGAACAGCAGTGGTACCGTTTGTCCCATAGTTTGAGGAGATAAAGAGTTTCATACATTTTCTATGGATATTAGTCAGAAAGGGAGCGCAACAGCACAAGGGGAATTAAAGTTGCTAATTCAGTTTCCTGACTCTTGCTCAGAAACTCTCTCATGAAATCCTGGTCCTGAGACCGAACCCACATAAGCTGATAAATAGTTAACACTTTTTTTTCTCCAAAATTCCGTCCTGATATTTCCAGCTGCGACTTTGGCTGGACTGGTTAAAGGCAAAAGGCGATTACTGGAAGCTTTATCAAAAAAAAAAAAAAAAGAAAGAAAGAAATGAAAAGAAAGGAAAATAAAGAAGTCTGGGATTAGGAAGACAATGCTAACTGAATTACTATACAACTCACGGGGAATAGAGACATTATCTCGGAATAAAACAGCGAGGCAGTGTCATCAGAATGATTGTAAATCACTGAATGGATGATGGGAAGCGTATAATGAAGGAGAGAAACAACGGTCATCTTTTTTAAATTAATCCAATGAAGGAATGGTTAAGACGGAGACTCTTTCAGAGAAAGATTAAGTGAAAAAGAAAGAAAAAGGAAGGAAGGCTTGAATGTGAAGAAGAAAGATACTTTACAGAGGGAGAACCAGAACGACATTGCATGGAAATAAGAAAAACTGAAACTGTTATTGACATTAATAGAATATATATCAAAAGAAAGAATATTCCATATTTTCATAGCATATAGGACGCATCCAAATGTTAAATTGGTAATATTATGAAGAGAAACAGAGTGGGTAGGGTGTTCACCATGCCCCGGGAGACCGGTGTTCAATCCCAGGTCAAGTCATACCAAAGACTCAAAAATGGTACTTGATGCTGCCCTGCTTAACACAGCATTATAAGGTATGGATCAAGGATAAAGTGAATCAATCCAGGGATAAAAGTAGCGCCCTTGCCTACAACTTGGTTTAGTAGCAATTGAAAAGCGATCCTTTGTGTCACCCTCGACTATGAATGCCATCTTTACTTTTTTTACGTTGGGAAATTATTAGATATATTTTTCGTCCCACAGCCTCCTGTCAGATGACTGTGTGTAGCTTTTCTTTAATACATGAAACTATCAGTCGAATTAATTAAAGGGACTGTGGGTTAAACATGAATTTAATTTTTAAGCCGTTCTTTTTGCCAGGATTTTTATCTAAATACATTTGTGAAACGATTATTTTTATTCCGAACATCAGTAAAAATTTTTTGTTGTTTTTCTTATATATAGATATATAAAAGTTTCATTACAGATAAAAACTATATATATATATATATATATATGTGTGTGTGTGTGTGTGTGTGTGTGTGTGTGTGTGTGTGAGTAAATAATGGAAGTAAATAACACAAAATGAAGTAAATAGAAAAACAAAGTGATGAAGTTTTGATAATGGAAAATCAACGTTAAAACGTTTCAGTTTTAATAAACCTTCATCAGGACTTTAAGATGGTGAAAAATGTTGCTGAATTATTATTTTATGAAGCCAGTATCTTTATCATGGAATTTAAGTCAAAGTTTCCCCATGAAAATTGTTACTGGATTATTATTTTATGAAGCCAGTATCTTTATCATGCAATTTAAATCAAAGTTTCCCCATGAATTTTCAGATGGATTTAAGTCTAGGCTATTTCACACACCATAGCATTGATTTTATATATCTTTCCTAAAAAAGATTTAATCCTCTTTGCTCTATGAAAAGGTGCATTATCATCCTGAAAAATGACGTCATCATCGCTATTGATGGCCATCCGATCTGGTTCTTTTAATTACTTGCAACCCCATAACATGAATGACAAAGGAAATTTACTTGTTTTCTTCAGGCAGTCATCTTTATATGTTTCAAACGAATATCACCTTCAAAAATTCCGCAATCATGACTAAGTCAAGGTAGATTATTGATTCATCACTGAATATCACTTTCATCCAATTGCGCACATGCTGAAATAGTTTCCCTTTAGCTCGCTTTAACTTCATTTTCTTCTTTTTTGTGTGTCACAGATGATTTTCCAAGTAAATATCATTTCATTCAACTTTCTTTCAATCGTTGACTGATTTGCATATCTAAGCTTCTGTTAGCATTTCTTTTGAGTATAAAATTACAAGATAATGCAATATTTTTTCTTCATTTTGGTGTAATATAAAATATTTTTCTCGGCACGGTTTTGAAAAAGTTTTACAAGTAATTGAAATTATATAATCTACTGTGCTAAAGGATTATTTTATGAAGCCAGAATGTTCACATATTAAATAAATGTTTTGTGCATAATTTTTTATAAGTTTATTTACTGCTAAATAAAAGTATTAAGTGAACATACTCAAAGTTTGCTAATTCAATTTTTTTGCAAAAAAGAGTATATATATATATATTCGAGTGGGTACCTGTGTGCTAAGGACGGTTAAAATGTTTAGCTGCTGATCAAGATACACTAATGAAATTTGACCAAATGAGATTTTCTTTCAACATAGACAATTGCAGTTACACGCTTCTTCCATCGGTGTTGCATTGTGTGGATGCTACTGATAAAAAAAAGTCATCAACTGTAGATATGAAGTCTTCATGTGAATGTTTCAGCCTTTGAACTTTTCAGTACATTGAAACAGGTTCATTTCGTTTTAACAACTGAGATTCTTTTTAAGGAAATGCACAGCTTTGAGTTCCCTTTTTCTGCAAATTATAAATGATTGTAACCTGTTGATTAAGTCAATACCTATTATTGGCTGATGAAATCATATTATAAGAATATTCTCGATGTCGAGGATTTCTTGTTGGGGATAAAAGAGATAGATTTTTTTTAGTATTCTAGAATTTGTTTTTTGTTTCTCTTCGTGGTGCTGACCCGTGGCTTATACGGAACTGATTGTTTTCCTTTTAAAAATAAACACAACGTAGCAGCAGTGACATCACTCAGCTGGAGAGACTGTGAAGACCGCTGAAGATAACTTGATTTCGTTTAGTTTCTTCATCTAATGGCTTAGCAACATTCCTGAGTTGTTTAATGTTAAAGCCATTCTTGTAAAAAAAAGCACGCATCTTTATCATCTAGTTACGCTGACTTCTCGCCTCGGTCTCAATCATCCATCGCTCTAGGTAGGTCTTCTAGACTCCATCAAGTGTTTCTATGGGTTGGCCTGCCTATGTGTAGGGGTCCATTTGAGAACATCGCTTATGAGTTCGTCGTTACTTTTCCTACCTTGCCCCGCATGGGTTGTTCGTTTTACTTGGTCTGTGCGGTAGAACGTACGTAACATACATCTCTCGTTTTATTGGGTGTTGACCCCAGGAATTTTTTTCAAAGCAGCTCGTAGCATTCATATATAGTTTCCATGTTGCTTTTTCTTCATTAGTTTCCTTAGTGTCCATGTAGTGCATCTATACAGTATTATTGACACAGCCACAACTTGAAAGAAAGAAATCAAGTTTTATTTTATTAGAGAGATCAGATTTCCGTTTGATCATTGTCACACTATTCAACACATAAAAAAGTAAAGTAGGCGACCATAGTCGAGGCTGACCCGAAGGCTCCCTTTTCGATAGCTTACTACACCAAGGTGTAGGGGAGGGCGCTACTCCTTTCCCTGGATTGCTCCACTTTACCCTTGATCCGTACCTTATAATGCTGAGTGTTAAGCAAGGAGGCATCAAGTACCATTTTTTGAGTCTTTGGTATGACTCGACCTGGGATTGAACCCAGGTCTCCCGGGCGATTGGCGAACACTCTAACCGCAAGGCCAATGTCCGGTACTGATAGCTGGAGGATATTTGGAGGTTCAAACATTTCTCATGGGTATTAGTCCAAAAGAGACTGTAATAATGCGAGATGAGTTCGAAATCGCTAATTACTATGTCACAGTTCGGAACGTTAGCCACTACGCCCCGGGGACTTCCCTGGGAACTACAAAAGGCCAACGAAAATTTTTTTTTTTCTGTGGAAAATTTGTCCCGTTGCGAATTCTACGCTGATTACCCGGACTAGTTGTTCATTTTTGTACAACGCTAAGGTAAGTTTAGAAATTATATGGTTGATCCTTAAAGTTCTTGACCGAACTAAAAAGGAAACAAGCTTATTTATTCTTTCTTTAAGAGCTAAATAAATTTTAGAAATGGAGTTCCAAGCGTGCTGATCTGAAGGTAAATATGAACTATAGCATAGGCCTCTTAATCATTCTTCTATTTGTTGGTTTGCGAACTTTATCCCCTTTGTTTAAGTTTTTTGTTTAATGCTATATCAACCTTTGTGGTTTGCTTAAGGTCAAATACATTCTTGTAGAAGAACAACAGTGAAACTATTTAACTCATTGCTGGGAAGATTAGGGTATTCAAACGTTTCCAAAGATATTAGTCTGAAAGTAAAAGTCGACTTCAGTTCGAGCTCGGTTACTACAATATTGCCGTCAGGCGTGTTAGTCACTGCACGAAAAGAACTCCCTCTTTTTTGCAGGCGTTTACTGTTGAAAAGATTCGTAACTTAGATCAGTTGCTAATGTAGAGTTTGTTTCTAACGGAAAGACTCTTGAATTGCGGAAGTGAATTTGTAAAAAAATTAATGATTTTGTTCAATCATTTCAGCCAATTATATTATTTTAGTGATGAATTGTGTGCTAGTTAAACATTTTTATTTCGTAGTTGCAAGTTCGAGTCGGAAAGGTCAAGGTGGGTTGACCTTATTTTGTACTCGAGTGTCAGCTGCAGTCAAAATATGAAATCGACAGGTTTGTTTTGAAACCAGCAGAAAGAAAAATATTACAGATAAGCATTTGAGAGGATAGCAGCTGATATTAGCAATGACGTTTCACTAGAAAGTTATAATGATTACGTGTTATTAATAGGTTAGTTAAGAGCATAATTAGAAGGAAATATATAAGAAGATTTTTAAGACGCCAAGTCAGTTGGAGTCGGAGACATGTCCCAGAGAGAGTTGGAGAGTCACAGTCGAGACGAGCAGTCCCTTTTGGTAGGGATTGGTCAGTGAAGTGGAAACGTCTACGTCAGTGATTGTCCGATTAACCTACCATGTGCTTCTGTCTATCTAAATAAATTAACGCATATCCCTTATTCTATCTTTTTCGTTTCGCAGCTGCTATGAAAAGGAGTTTGTAGCAATAAATTTTCGTATCATGACACAATCGAGTCGTTTTAGTATTCCTGTGAAAACTTTCGCGGTGCAACACTTGAGTTCATTTGATCCCATAGCGTAACAGATATACGTTTTATGGCTGTTGGTCATTCCATGCTTGGTAAGATTAAGAACTTTTCATCATTTTTTCGTATTGTGCATTCCGTAATCTAAAATTTGGATTTGAACTTGCATCTATAATTTCTGCGCTTAACTGCGTTGATTGGCTTGCCTTCGAGAAGGAAGAATTTGAGTCGAGCAGAAAGCGTAGAAGTCGAGGATGTGGGTTTCAGCTAGTAGAGAGAGAGAGAGAGAGAGAGAGAGAGAGAGAGAGAGAGAGAGAGAGAGAGAGAGGTGCCAACTGTTGTGGACTAGAAAGGAGAAAAGACGCTAGAAATCGTCCCGCAGAGAGATAATGGAGAAAAGTCATAAAAAGTGAAACAGATAAAATTTTGGCCAAGAAATATAACGGCGATATGAGAAAAACTCGAGACACATTAATCATTTTGCCATAGCCAAAAGATTTTCCTCCCTTTTCACAATCTGTGGTTTCTTTTTTCTTCTTCTTTCTTTCTTTTCCTTCTTATTTATTTATTTATTTATTTATTGTTCATGTTTTTTATGTTTCTTGTGTGTGTATGTGTATGTACATGTTTGTGACTTTGTTATATTCTCGTTCAATTTCAAACTCTTTCTTTCGCTTGTACGATTTATGTTTTTTTCTCTTTCTTTTTTTTTTTTCTTTATTTCGATCTTTCTTTTATCATTTCTTTTTTATAACTTTGTTCAGCTTTTGTTTTTGTTTTTTTTTGTTTTTTTTTAAACTGCATTTTTATCTTCCTTTCTGACTTTTCTTCTTTCTGTCTTTCTTTTTTCTTTCTATCTTTCTTTTTCTTTTCCTATCTCTCAGTTATTCTATCTTTCTTTCGAATTATCTTTCTTTCTTTGTTTCCGTAAGTGTCTGTTTCTCTTTCTTCTTCATTTTTCTCAATTTTTGCATTTTTTGCTTGTTCATTTTTTTTTCTTTCAAAATTTATTTTATATTTGCTTGTTCATTTCTTTCAGTCTTTTAATCTTTGTTTTTTTTTTGTTTTTTTTTTTCTTTCTTTCATTCTTTCTTTTTCAATCTCTGTGAGTACCTTTTTTCTGCCTATCAATTTTCTTTCTTTCTTTCTTTCTTTCTTTCTTTCTTTCTTTATTGTGAGTGCTTTTTTCTGCCTATCAAACTTAGTTCTTTCTTTCTTTCAGCCTTTTTTCGCCTCTTTCTCTCTCTCTCTCTCTCTCTCTCTCTCTCTCTCTCTTCAACCTCCTTTTTTTCTCTTAACCTTTCTTTTTCCCATAAATTTGTTTCCTTCCTTTTCTCTTTTCTTTTCTTTATTCTTTCACATCTTCGCTTGCTTGGTTATTTGTTTATTCTTTCTTTATCTATTTATTTATATATTCATTCATTTCTCTGATTTGCTTCATGTCCCTTCGTATGAACGCTTCTGTTTTGTCCATGTTTTGATTTCTTAAACTTCTTTTTTTTTCTTTAATTTGCTTCATTTATTTATTAGGGCTACTCATTCTTCCTGTCCATTTCTTTCAGCTTTCTTATTTCTTTCTTTGTTTTTTTTGTTTTGTTTGTTTTTTTGCTTCTTTGTTCCTTTCTTTATTTCTTTGTTTCTTTCTTTAGTGCAAAATAATTAGGTTTTATTTCTTTTTTTTTTCATTCTTTTTTCGTTTTTTTTTTTTTTTTCGTTTTCTCAAATTTTCAAACTTTCAGACATATTTATTTTTATCCTTGCCTTCGTGCTTTTTCTTTGTTCGTTTTTTTTTTCGTTTCTCAAATTCTTCTTTCATTTTCATTCCTTCTCGACACCATCAGTTATTTTCTTCTTCCTTTATGTCTGTTATCTGATAGAAAATATATTTTGTCTTTCTTTCTTTCTTTCTTGATTTATTTATTTGTTTATTTATTTTCTCTCTATTTCTTCTTTTATCACATTTTGCAACTCTGTTCATCTTGATGCTGTCCACGTAAAGACGCCATCTTTGCAACTTATCTCAATCAATGCTACAGTCTGACGGCATTTTCCAGATACACTGGGAAAAGGCGGGGATGAGATTGATTGGATCTGAGAAATTCTACTTGTGGAGAAGGGACTCAGATTAACTGTCATTTATTCGTTTGCGGGGATTAAAGCAGGCTTTTCCCCCTCGTATTAGTGAGATGAGATCCATCCTTAAAACGAGTCGTATTTTTTGTTAGACTCAGACATCATATTTTAGAAATCGAATATTTGAGAAAATATTTTTGAACGTTTTTACTTTATCCATTTTATTTAGCAAGGAAATTGAGTTATAAAATTACTTTTAAAAATTTACCAACATGTTTGCAATCTCCGATAAAGTTTTGGGGCAGGATTTTACAAGTATGTTCTCCATTTGGAAGATATTTGTTAAGTATCGCCAGTGCGTGTTTCAAATGAGCAGTAACTGTTTTCGCCAGATACAGTATGTCTGCAAATACATGGGACCCATGTGATTGCTAGTAACTATACTACTAATAATGTTGTGTCCTTTTTTTATTTCAGATCTGAAAATAGTATACTATAGCAACTATTAATCGTCGATCACAATGCCTTGAACAAGGGAGGAAAATATTTTATGTCACTACTTATTCGGAGATAAAACCATTTATAAAAAGTAAAGTTGGTGACCGTAGTCGAGGCTGACCAGAAGGCTCCCTTTTTAATAGCTACTACACCGAGGTGTAGGGGAGGGTGCAACTCTTTTCCCAGGATTGCTCCACTTTAACCTTGATACGTACCTTATATGGCTGAGTGTTAAGCAAGGAGGTATCAAGTACCATTTTTTTGAGTCTTAGGTATGACGCGAACTGGGATTGAATCCGGATCTCCCGGACCATTGCCGAACACGCTACCCACTAGACCAATCAGTCGGTTAAGTAATTAATATGATAAGAATTTTTACTGAGTCGAGAAACACAAAGAAAGTTTGCATGTCCTGGAAGCTGATATAATTGCAATTTTAAAAAGAACATTGATTTGATATCTCTTGAGCAAAGGATGCATTTTTTAGGGGACTTGTTCCAAATGACCACTATCGCACTTGTCTTAGAAGTAAATCTCTACCATATTAATGGATTGCATCAATTTTGAGACACCCTGTATTTAGCTTGGAAATTTGTTTATTTGAGTATGTATGTGTCCACCCATATCAGTCGATCCTATTACGAAATGTTGTTTTGAAGATGATTTAGATTTTTGTTAAATCACTTAGTGTGTACAGACATTATATATATATATATATATATATATATAGTAGGTTTCATCAAGTTTACTCAAATTTATGTGAACCCGTTGTTAAAATTATACAACTCCAAATGATCAGTTTGTGGATGTTTGCTTTATTTACCCTATTCTTTTAATTGGGTAGAAGTAGTTCATCAACAGGGTATTTACCATGAATTACCATCTGATCCTAATAGAAAATTTGCATTTTTTCCATCAGTTTCAGATCAAAAATAACAGTCAGATAATCTACTCTAAAATTAAAATAATCTAACGAGAAGACAGTGAAACACCCGTGAAATGAATTATAAGGATGACTGAGGGATACACTCAATGTATCTTAAGGCACGTGGATCAGGTGTTTCGAATTAAGAGTTTCCTTCTGTTCTATCAGTTTGCCTGACTACTTATCTATTGCTTGGGAATAGAATTTGAAATCGAGTCGCCTGATTCATTTCCTTTTCTACGACGATAGATATGACAGCACGAGCACCTACCTATATATCGATATTTTATTGGCCTCATGATAAAAATTTTGTTTTGACTCTAGTTATAAATAACAACATTGAAAATTCGGAAGCTGAAAAATAGGTTTATTCCATTTGTAGGGGGTGTTGTCGTGGTGTAATGGTTAAAGCGATGGACTGCGGGATCGTAGTAAACGAGTTCGTACTCCAGTCGCGCTATTAAGTTCACTTTCGGGCAAATACCCATGGGAAAAGTATGGACCCCCTTATCCTCTCAGCTATGGGTTAAATAGTACCACTACTGTTCTTCTAGGAGAATAGCTTTGGCATTAGATAACCAACAAAGGTTGATCTGCCATTAAACACAGAAAGCAAACCATCCTTTTGTACAAGGAAATATACAATTAGTCAAAACGCGTGGTAATGAATTGCTGTAAAGCGAGACTAACTTCGGGAGGAGGGCCTAAGTTGTAAACAATAAACTTTGAAATGTCACGCCTACTCCCACTCTATGTATCTATGTATTTAATTCAAAACTTCTTATCCTTCCTTGGAAATTATTTGTTCTTACATTTTTATAATGACTGTTAAATAGTTGAGTGTTATATTGAGTAATTCTCCTTCATGAAATATATTGCGTCAACAAAGTTCACTGTTGTGCATTTCTCCTTACTCTGTTTATTTGTCACTGCCTCCCACCAGACACGACTTGACACAAGGTCAAAAGCCCGAAGGCCAATTAAAGTGGGGATAAAGGGGCGGGGAAGGTTGGGAACGAGCCGAAACTCGAACCCGGCTGTTCTATGCTGCTCATCGGCTCACTTGGTGCAATGTGAGCCTGATGAGGCAAGCAGTTTCACGAACCCAAATGTGGGTCCAGGCACGTATGCAGGGTTATGGCTTGAACTAGCAGCAAGGTCTAGTGCCATACATAGGTTTCAAGAAAGTCTTCGGGGACCTCTGCATTTTTCCTTACTCTGGAACATGCAGTTAAATTGTTTACGGCATATCAACACATCTAAAATTATTTTCTGTCCAGGGGTTAGGGAATCGCCTTCATTGTACATTTACATTGAGATTTTCCTTTTATTGATTCTTAAGAATATTTAAGCATATAGCTATAGGATATCAAACTTCCCTATTCAATTCTGATAATTATAAGAATTCAAGCATTTCTTTCCATGAAATAATAATTTGTGTTCAATTATTACATGGTTTCAAGTTACTAATAGACAATTATAGCTTCAAGCATCTATTTTTTGTACATTATTTACATTCATATTGTACCAAGTCGTCATATCTAATACAAATAATTGTATAAAGTCCCATGGTTACAAGTAATCCCATTAAAAATTAATTATCTGCTTTTTAGAAATTATTTCTATTTGATAATAGTCATTTGTTTTCTCACAGTTATATGGTTCCAAGTAACTGTTTATGTAGTTCAATTGACTAATAATATTCAGTTCAAGTAACTCATAATGATTGTTAGTTCAAGTAACAAATAATCATATTCAGTTATGAGACTAATAATGACATTTAGATCAAGTGACTAATAATGACATTTCGTTCAAGTAACTCATTATTCAGTTGAAGTAATAATAATATTTAGTTCAAGTAAATTATAATGATATTTTTTTCAAATAAGTAATAATGACATTTACTGAGCAATTATAACTTCTATGATCGGTTTCTGAAATGGTTAGGTTGTTTAATTGTATATCAGTCTTTTGTGGGTCATTTAATACCAAAGCCTTTCATGTAGAAGAACTGCACTAATGCTATTTAACCGATAGCGTTATTTGTCGCTGCCTCCCACCAGACAGGACTTGACAAAAGCTCAAAAGCCCGAAGGCCAATTAAAGTGGAGATAAAGGAGAGGGGAAGTCGGGAACGAGCCGAGACTCGAACCCTGCTAGTCATTGACCTACTAAGTGCAATGTGGATCTAATGAGTCAAGCCGTATCACGGACCTAAATCTAGGTCCGGGCACGTATGACCGCATATAGCTTGAACTAGACCGTGAGGTCTAGTGCTATACAAGGGGTCTGAAAAGCAGCTCGCCCACCCGAAGGTTGCCCAGCCGAAACTGGGGGCCTATTCGGCCCCGAATCTGCTCTTGATTTCGATCGCCCATCCGGCACGAATGCCATTTATTTGTCGCTGCCTCCCACCAGACACGACTTGACACAAGGTCAAAAGCCCGAAGGCCAATTAAAGTGGGGATAAAGGGGAGGGGAAGTCGGGAACGAATCGAGACTCGAACCCTGCTTGTCAGTGCTACTCATCGGCTCACTTAGTGCAATGTGAGCCTGATGAGGCAAGCAGTTTCACGAACCCAAATGTGGGTCCGGGCACGTATGCCAGTTTACGGCTTAAACTAGACGCTTGGTCTAGTGCCGTACATGGGTGACAAAGGGGACAAAAGTGCAGCTCGCCCACCCGAAGGTTGCCCAGCCGAAGCTGGGGGCCTATTCGGCCCCGAGTCTGCTCTTGGTTTCGAGCACCCATCCGGCACGAATGCCAGACGGCCAAGCCAAAAGGCCGAGAAGCGATCCTATTTAACTGATAGCTGAGGGAATAAGTAGTTCATCCCATTTCCAATGCCATAATTTCAAAAGTAAACTTTATAGCGCGAGTGGAGATCGAACTCATATATTTAGAGACTGCAAACTAACCCATTTGCCACCATGGCACGGGGACACTTTCCTTTTAGTAACTATTCTTCATATAAACAATTTACAGGCATATTCCTACCAAACAGGAATAATTTTTATGCAAATTTATTAAACCCATAGATCGGATTCTAACAAGTACTATTACTTCGGGTCAGAGTAATGGCAAAGAAGAAATACTCTTCACTCACCATGTGTTTTGAACTTGTCAAGTCTTGTCTGGTGGGAGGCAGCGACAAATATCACCATGTGTTTTGAACTGCAGCCTATAATCAGGCATACGTTCCTGTGACCCAGATTTAAGTACAAGACCAGCTAGGCTTATCAGGACCACATTGCACTAAGTGGGTCGATGAGCAGCACAGACCAACTGGGTTCCAGCCTCGGCTCGTGCCTGACCTTCCCATCCCCTAAATCCCTGCTATAATTGGCCTTCGGTTCATTGACCTTGTGTCGAATCCAGTCTGGTGGGAGGCAGTGACAAATATCATATTCTCCACTCACCATGTGTCTTGAACAGCAGCCTATAATCAGGCATACGTGCCTGGACCCAGATTTGGGTCCATGTCCAGCTAGGCTCATCAGGCCCACATTTCACTAAGTGAGTTGATGACCAGCAAAGTCTAGCAGGGTTCGAGCTTCGACTTGTGCTCGACATTTCCCTCACCTAAATCCCCGCTATAATCGACCTTGTGTTGAGTCTTGTCTTGTAGAAGGCAGTGGCAAATATCGTCTTGAACTGCAGCTCCACCATCTGATCAAATTTAGTTTCCTACCCCAAGACGCCAAATTCGGGGTTCCTACCTCATTGTAAGGGATACAGTCAGCGTATTCTATGCTCCGTCGGCGGGGGTTTGCAATTGATTGTACTAGTTTGAATAGTAGTACCAGTGAGTAAAAGCCCTGGTATTACATGTTATCGAAAGCAAAAGAAGTCTAATCTTAGAATTTCTGATTACCTGGTCAATATGTGCTTTAGCATCCCTTAATAGATAACATTTGCTTTAGGTGGCGCTAGTGGAGTAATGTTTACTCTAATAGAAAATGAACACGACGACCCGAGTTCCCATAACGTTAATACACTTAGAAAAGATACGGATTCAATTCTTCTTCCAGCTATGGGTAAAAGGTTGAACAGACTGAACTTTATGTTTAGTATGGCAACTAGTGTAGGAGAAGGAAAACTCTGAATTCCAATATGTTAAACTTGACTAAAACCTTGACCTTGAGTCGCATCCTTCTTGTGTGGAAGGTTTGGATAAATATATATAATAGTCTTATTCGTTCATGCTTCCCATTGAGAAAGATGATCAATAGAAATCGTCATTTTATGACAGGATTTAAATTTCAAAAAGAAAACAATTCAGGCATAATTAGATTGATTAATTTAAACAGCATTTCAAACTGTTATGGGTTATTTTATGTCTAACGGTTGAGAAATTGTGTATATTATATATTTATATTTACATTTTTGTGTAGTTTCTTCATTTTCAATTTTTTTACGTGGTTATATAATGTTAAGTTTTCGACCCATTATAAATGGGGGTGTCCTCGTGCTGTAATGGTTAAAGCGATGGACTGCGGAATCGTAGTAAGCTGATTCGAACTCCAGTCACACTATTACGTTCACTTTTGGGCAAATACCTTTGGGAAAGGTATGAACCCCCTTATCCTCCCAGCTATGGGTTAAATAGTACCACTTATGTTCTAGGAGAATAGCTTTGGCATTAAATAACTTACAAAGGTTGATATGCCATTAAACAAAGAAACCAAACCATTATAAATGATTTGTAAAGATCTATTTGACCCATCGACGGAAACCCTAACAGGTATAATCACTCCAGATAAAAGTCGATGTGGGAGTAATGGCAATAAAGTGGTTCTTTACACATCCTCCAGAACTTAAACCTAACTATTTGATGTTATTTATTATCAACTCGGAATAACCCGTTTTGTCGATAGCATCAGTGTTTTAATTCATAATTGGTTAACTGTAAAAGATTTACTGATAATAATTCATTCTTATTTTAGATGAAGCCTTGTTGATCATTATTATTACTAATTTTGACGAGTATTTTCTTATCTGTTTCTTTTCAGTTGATGTTTCTTTAGCGCAATTCAGTTTTAACAAACCAGAAACAGCACGTATCGGAGACTTTATCCCTTAAGAGTTTTTCGCATCAGCGTTAGCTGATAGTCTTCCACTGGATTTTGAGTGAGAGTAAGTCTCCTCCAGTCTCCAGGACTCTTCTCAGTATTCTTGTCAATCTCAATAATGTAGTAGTTTGGACAGTCTCCTCTCTTCCTCTTATTTCAAAAACCTCCAGTTCCTTTAATAATCCTTTGGTAACTGTACCTAGAGCACCAATCACAATTAGTATAATTGTCACTTTCATGTTCCACATTTTTTTTTAAATTCCTTCTCAAGGTCGCGGTACTTATGCTTCTTTACAAATTCTTTCAATTCTACTTCGTGGTCAGGCCGGACAGCAAAAAATACAATTCGGCAAGTTGTCTTTCTTTTGTTTACTACTATAAGGGCCGGTCATCTGGCCGAGATTCGGTGATCCGTTTGTATGTCAAAATCCCATTGGAGTTTTTGCATCTCATTTTCCAGGAAAGACTTGCGTTGTGCTTATACCATTTGGTCGTTTGGTCAAATTTCAGTTTTTGGCATAGTTCCTAGTGGATCACAGTGCTCACCCAGTCGAGTCTAGTCTTATACTCTTTCTGTGCTTATTTGCTGCATTCGCTATTATTTTTATTATTATTTTACTTATTTGAGAGTTTTTCACATCAGCATTAGCAGATGATTTTCAACAGGATTATAAGTGACTGCAAGTCTCGTTAATTATCAGGACTCTTCTCAGTATTCAGGTCGATCTTAATAATGCTGTAGTTTGAATGGCCCCCCACTCATCCGTTTATTTCCAAGTCCTCCAGTCCGTTGACTAATCCTTTGGTGACTGAACCGAGCGCACCAATAACAATTGGTACCACCGTCACCTTCATGTTTAATATTTTTTCAGTTCTTTAGCAGGGTCCAGTTATTATTATTATTACTATTATTATTATTGTTATTATTATTATTTTACTCCTTTAGAGTTTTTCACATCAGTCTTAGCTGATGGTTTTTCACTGGAATTTGAGTGACAGCAAGTATTACTATTATTATTATTATTCACTACTCTAGAGTTTTTCACATCAGTATTAGCTGATGGTTTTTCACTGGAGTTTGAGTGATAGCAAGTCTCCTCAAGTCTCCAGGACTCGTCTCCGTATTCTGGCCGTGCTCAGCAATGCTGTCGTTTGGATAGTCTCTACCCGTCCGCCAACTTCCAAGTCCTCCAGGCCCTTTAATAATCCTTTAGTTACTGTGTCTAACGCACTAATCACAATCGTTACTTTCATGTTCCACAGCTTTTTTAATTCTCTAGCAAGGTCGAGGTACTTATCCTTCATTTCACTTTCCTTCAGATTTATTCTGTGGTCCGCCGGGACAGCAAAGTCGACAATTTTGCAGATTTTCTTTTTTTGTTTTTGTCGATTATTATTAAGTCTGGTTTTCTGGCCGAGATTTAGTGATCCGTTTGTATGTTAAGATCCCATAGGAGTTTATGCCAGTCATTTTCTAGGACAGCTGCCGGGTTGTGCATATACCATTTGTTTGTATGGTCGAATTGAAATTTCCTGCACATTTCCCAGTGGATCAAATTACCAACCCAGTCGTGTCTCGCCTTGTACTCCTTCTGTGCTAATTTGCTGCATTCGCTTATTATGTCATTGATCGTTTCGTCTCTGTCACCGCATAGCCTACATTTACTGTTTTGTTGCCTCTTATCTATTCTCGCTTTGATATGATCGGTTCTCATGGCGTTGTCCTGTACTGCGATTAGGAGGGATTCCGTTTCTCTCTTAAGGTTTCCTTTTCTTAGTCAGGTCCAGGTTTTCTGGTGTGAGATGTTATTTATGAGACGTTTAAAGCGGCCATAGAGTTGTTTTCCTTCTCATTTTTGTTTCCTAGTTGTTGTCATTCTTTCGTTTATCCTGTTGTCCGTATTGATTCAGATGGTTGTAATTACTCCTCGTTCGTGTTTTTCTATGTAGTCTTCGAGCCGTTGTATGGATGCGTCATCGGTGTCTTCGATGCTGGCAAGTCCTCTTCTTCCCTCTTTTCTAGATACATATAGTCTGTCAACTTCGTCTCTGGGGTGTAATGCCTTATGCATGGTCATTAGTTTTCTTGTCCTTTGGTCCATTTGTTTAAGTCCCTCTCGGGTCCACTTGAGAAAGGATGCTGAATATCTGACTAGTGGCACAGCCCAAGTATTTATTCCTTTGATGAAGTTTCTGCAGGAGAGTTTTGTCTAGAGTAGTTTTCGCGTTATCCTGAGATATTCTTTTCGGATCGTGTCTTTCATTTGCACTTGTTTGATGGTGTCAGCCTCCAAGATGCCCAAGTATTTGTAGGTTTCATTTTCTTCGAGCATACTAATTCTGTCGTGATTTGGTAGTTCCATTCCGTCAGTCATATGCCTTTTGCCACTTTTCATGACGAGCATGGCATATTTTTCTATGCCAAATTCCATTCCTATGTCCTGACTGTGTATTCTAACTGCGTGTATGAGAGTTTCCAGTTCTTTTTCACTTTTTGCAAATAATTTAATGTCATTCAAGTAGATTAGGTAGTTGATATTATTATTATTATTATTATTATTATTATTATTATTATTATTATTATTATTTCTTTTCTTTTGAGAGTTTTTCACACCAGCGTTAGCTGATGGTTTCTCACTGAAGTTAGAGTAACAACAAGTCTGCTGAAGTTTCCAGGACTCTTCTTAGTATTCTGATCGATTTCAGTTATGTAGTAGTTTGGGTGGTCTACACTCGTCCTCTTATTTCCAATCCTTGTACTAATCCTTTGGTGACTGTACCAAGAGCAACAATCATTATTGGTACTATCGTCATTTTCAGGTTCCACAGCTTTTTCATTATCCTACCTAGGTAGAGGTATTTATCCCTCTTTTCACATTCTTTTGATTTCACTCTTCTGTAAGTTCTCTTCTTTTATTTTTTTGTTAATTATAATAAGATCTGGTCGTCAGGCCGATATTAAGTGATCCGTTTGTATGTGAAAATCCCACTAGAGTCTGTGTCTCATTCTTCTGGACAAATACTAGCTTGTGCACGTACCATTGGTTCATGTGGTCAAATTAACATTTTAGCATAATTCTCAGTGGTTCATCTTTCCCACCTAGTTGAGTCTAGTCTTATACTCTTTCAGTGCTAATTTGCAGTATTCGCTATTTATTATTATTATCATTATTATTATTATTTGTTTCTTTGATATGCCTTCCCGAACATCTCCAATTTTAACCGTCTTTTCATATCAGTCAATAAAAAAAAGAATTGTTTCACTTAATATAAACAATATTATTACAGTATCTATGAGTAGATGAAAAGTCTGTTTAGTAATTCATCCTATAATTCCAAAAATTCTCTCTTTAATTCGTTTTCTGACCATTTTTTTCTAAAATCATTTAGTTGAATCTTAATTTTTTCACACAGTTGCTGTTTTTAATCTTATTAGACAATTCATTAAAAGGAATATAATACTCTATTTACAAAGAAAATCTATTGGTTACTTTACTTAATTTTTGACATCTGTCTTAAAAGCAAATATCCAGTTCGAGAACAAATATTAAAAAAATGTCTACCACAATAAGAAATTCTATGAATTATTTTGATAGTTTCACTTAGATCTCCCTCCCCTTCTTGTTTCATTTAGATAATACTTATTTCTCCAATCTCTCCCAGTAATTGAAATCTTTTACACTTTTTATTATTTTTGTCACTTTTCTTAGTATGCCCTCAAATCTCCATATTACATTCTAATTTCTTTTCCTCAACATTTGATACCAGTTTTGAGTACTTTATTCTACATAAGATCTTATAATCTTTTTTCATATTCTTAAAACAACATTTGCCTCCCTTGAAATAAGATTTCTAACCATCCAACCAATCATTCTATAGGCCCTTAATAAAAGAGACAAAATATGATCGTTTGCTTTAAATATATCATCAAAGACAGCTCCTAAATTGCATTCTTAATTAACTTTTTGATTTCCATATCTTTTTTTAACATTGCTTATATTTAGCTTCAGTGTTTTTGGATCCAGCAATTACACAAGAATGCTGCGAGCAATATTAAACAAATCCTGGAGACAACACCCCACAAAGCACCAACTATACGGCCACCTACCTCCCATCACGAAAACTATCCAAGTTAAACGAACCATACATGCAGGACACTGCTGGAGAAACAGGGGCGAGCTCATAAGTTATGTACTCCTATGGACCCTCACATATGGCCGAGCAAAAGCAGGACGGCCAGCTCGAACATACATACAGCAGCTCTGTGAGGATATGGGATGTTGTCCTGAAGACCTACCAGAAACGATGAATGATAGGGAGAAGTTGCGAGAGAAGGTCAGGGATATCCGTGCTGGTGGCACGACATGATGATGATGATGATGATGTATTGGGATCCCGTATGCTGTATTTTAAAGTTTACTGTAGCAAATTTTCATTTCCAAATCTCTTCCCTATGTGACAATATACTTAGATCGATCAAATTAAAGATAAGCTCTTGATGAGATTCGAACTCTCGTCCTCTTTTGTTTTGTTGCTAAAGCAGCTGGGATCGATAAACAGGCTTCTCTCGAAGCGAAAACGAACATGAATTAGATTTTTAAGGAGAGCGTGTTATTTATATTTGCTGTTGCTCGCTATCTCAGAAATAAAGACGCGAGTCTACTTACAATAAAAAGCAAGAAAGATTAAAAGATGAAAGAAACTACGAATCAAAATTGATTATGAAGAAAAGAAAAAAAAGAGTCATTATTTAAGTATAAATAAAATACACGTTTAAGTACTTCAAGTGAAGCGTGATCTTATCTTAAAAGGTACTCTAATGCCTAACTTCAGGGAAAAAATGATTCTACTGATAACAGATTCATTTCTATAATTATGAGTGTCCATTTATATGACTGGCTAATAATAATTACATTTACACCTTTTATTACTGTCCTAGGGTTGATATTAAACAACATCTGATAACGAGGCTCCAATTCTGAAGATCTAGAGTAAGAGGATTCATTTCATCGTTGTCGTTACTCATGGGTCCAATCTGACCTATCAGGGTTGTATCTGTTATGGCCAACTCTATGGATCAAATAGACCTATTTGAAAATTATTAATATTAGACGGGAATACTTAAAACCGATTAAACGGGAGCAAATAAATCATTATAATTTTTTCTAATCACATGTTTAAACACCAATTCAAACTAATGGATTTTCACAGAAATCTAAGAATACTAAGTTTATGCTGGTCTTCAGAATTCTTCTAAGAATTTCGGGTGTTTTAACAGTGCTCCGGTATACATGCTTACCAGTCTTTTTACGAAACCGTTCAAATAGCACCAAGAGCAATTGTTATCGTTGTTATTTTCCTACTTCATAGATTATTTTTTTACTCATTGAAAATGTTTCACATTAACTTTAGCTGATGGTTTTTACAGAAGTTTGAATGGCAGCAATTGCCCTCAAGCCTCCATGACTCTTCTCTGTATTCTGGCCGTTCTCAATAATGTAGAAGTTTGGATGATCTCCACTCGTCCTCCAACTTCCAAGTCCTCCTGTTCCTTTAATAATCTTTTAATTATTGTACCAAAAGCACCAATCACGATTGGTACACTTGTCACTTTCATGTTCCATTTTTTTCAATTCCCTAACAAGGTCGAAGTACTTATCCTTCTTTTCACTTTCTTTCAGTTTGTTTTTTTCTATGATAAGCCGGGATAGCAATGTCGACAATTTTACAAATTCTCTTTTTTTTTTTTGTTAAGGTCTGGTCTTCTGGCCGAGATTAGGTGATCCGTTTGTATGTCAAAGTCCCATAGAAGTTCATGTTTGTCATTCTCAAGGACAGATTCTGGGTTGTTTAATACCATTTATTTATTTGGTCAAATTTAAATTTCTTGCTCACTTCCTAGTGAATCACCTTGCCCACTTAGTTGTGTCTAGTCTTATACTCCTTCTGTGCTAATTTGCTGAATTAGCTTATTATGTGATTGATGGTTTCGTCTCCATCACCACACAGCCTACCTTTGCTATTTTGTTGATTCTTATCTATTCTTGCTTTAATATGATTGGTTCTTTTAGCGTTGTTGTGTGCTGCTTTTAGGAGAGATTCTGTTTTTCTCTTAAATTTTCCTTTTCTTAGCTACGTCCATGTTTTCTCGTGTGAGATGTTGTTTATTAGTCGTTTTAAACGCCCATAGAGTTGCTTTTCTTTCCGTTTTTTTTCTTAGATATTGTCATTCTTTTGTCCATCTTGTTATCAGTATCCTTTCTGATGGCAGTAATCAGTCCTTCTTCATGCTTTTCTATGTAGTCTTCGAGTCATTGTGTCGATGCGTCAACGCTGTCTTCAATGCTGGCAAGTCCTCTCTTCCTCTTCTTTCTTGATACATATAGTCAGTCAACGTTGTCTCTGCAATGTAATGCCTTATGCATTGTCATTAGTTTTCTTGTTCTTTGGTCCATTTGTTTAAGTTCTTCTCTGGTCGACTTCAAAAAAGGTCCCAGATATCAAACGATGGCTACAGCCCAGGTATTTATTCTTTTGATAAGGTTTCTGCAAGATAGTTTTCTTTCGAGTAGCTTTCTAGTTCCTCTGAGATATTATTTCTTAATGTTTTCTTTCATATCCACTTGTTTGATGGTGTCAGCCTCCAAGATGCCCAAGTATTTGGAGGTTTCCTTTTCTTCGAGCGTTCTAATTTTGTCTTGATTTTGGCAGTTCCATTCCATCCGTCAGGTGTCGTTTTACTACTTTTCATTAAAAGGATGGCACATTTTTCTATGCCAAATTTCATCCCTATGTCCTGACTCTATATTCTAACTGCGTGTTTTAGAGTTTCCAGTTCTTTTTCATTTTTTGTAAATAGTTTGATATCATCCATGTACATTAAGTGGTTGATCTTTCCCTGAGATCTACTTAGTTTGTATCCGGCTGGGCATTTTCTTAATATATAGTTAAGTGGCATCATGGCAATTATGAATAGTAAGGGTGATAGCGCATGTCCTTGAAAAATACTTCTTTGGAGCTTTCCTTCAGCTAAGCTTTTTCCTCCTGCTGTCTATTCCACTCTTCAGGTTTTCATGTTTTTTTTTTTCGATAACGTTGATGATTTCATTCGATATTTTGTACATTTTGAGGCAGTTTTTTATCCAGCTTTGCAGGACCATATCATATGCCTTTTTGTAGTCAATCCAGACCATAGCTAGATTTTTTCGTATGGTCTTGCTCTCGTTAAGGATGTGCTGATCTATATATAGTAACTCTGCTGTACTTCTGGATCTTTTGCAGCATCTTTTCTGCTCATCAAGGAACAATCCGCGACTTGTTAGCGAGTAGTAAATCTCTTCCCCTATTTGTGCTGTTAATATTTTCAACCTCATTGTTAGGCAGGTTATGGGTCTGTAGTTATTTTGGGCGGTTCTTCTGCTTAGGTCCTTTCTGATCAATATGGTCTTTCATTGGTCATCCATTCGTGTACGCGTGCTCCTTGTAGGAATCTCTTCATTTCTAGTTCTAGTCTGTTGTGAATGGAGGTGAATTTCCTGAACTTGAAACTATGTATTCCATCATGGCCAGGCGTTATCCAGTTTGATATTTCTTAGTGTCATTTTAAGTAAATCGATGCATATTTCCACTTTCGGGCCTTCTTCGAGCCCTTCTAATTCTCTTTCTGCGTTTCCAGTCGAATTTCTCATCCTGGTTTTGATTTTTTCATTCATTTGAGAGTTTTTCACACCAGTGTCAGCCGATGGTTTTCCAATGTTCTCTGAGTGACAGGAACGCTGTAGTTTGGATGGTCTCAAAATCGTCCACTAATTTCCAAGTCTATCAGTCTCTGTACCAGTACTTTGGCGACTGTGCTGAGCGCACTAATTACAGTTGGTATCGCCGTCACCTGCATGTTTCATAGTTTTTTCAGTTCTCGAGTAAGATCTAAGAACTTATCTCTCTTTTTGCTTTCTTTCAGTTTTACTCAGTAGTCAGGCGGAACAGCAGAATTTACTATTCGGCAGGTTTTATTTATTTATTTATTTATCTATTTATTTATTTATTTGTTTATTTTTTGTTGACTATCACGATTTCTGGTCGTCTGGCCGAGATTACATGATCTGTTTGTATCTCAAAATCCCAAAGAATTTTGTGCACTTCATCTTCAAGAAATAATTCCGGGTTGGGCATATACTATTTGATGTTATGATCAAATTTAAACTTCTTGCATAATTTCCAGAGGATCACCTTGCCCACCCAGTCCTGTCTAGTCTTATAGTTACTCCCTTAGCGCTTATTTACTGCATTTGCTAATTATGTGATTGGTGGTTTCGTCACTGTCACATTATTTATATCTGGTATTTTTGTATCTTGTCTATTTTTGGTTTGACATAGTCTTTATGGCGTTGTTTTGGGGTGCTGTCAGAAGAGATCCAGTTTCTCTCATAAGATTTTTTTTCTTAGCCATGTCCAAGACTTCTCACGTGCAATCATGGAAGTTTGTTTTTTTATTTCATTTTTGTTTTCTAGTCTTTGTGGTTTCTTTTTGTTCTTACGTTACTATTGCAGTTACTGGCTGCTGTAACGTGTTTTCGTTGTTCTTTTTAGTGTACTCCTTGAAGACTTGTATCGATGGATCTACGCAGACCTCCGTGATTACGGGTCCTTTACCTCCTTCTTTTCTTTGCCACATTTCGTCTGTCTAGGTCATCACTCGTCATAGCATTTAGTTTTCTTGTCTTCTGGTCCATTTGTCTGTGTTCCTCCCTTAGCCATTTTAGGAATGGTCAAAAAAAAACTTTAGCAGAAGGACGGCCCAGGTGTTTATTTCTTTAACAAGATTTCTGCTGGAGAGCTTCGTTTCGAGAACCTTTCTTGTTTTTCTGAGGTAAACATTTTTTTCATCTATGCTTTGATGGTGACCGCATCTAAGATTCCAAAGTACTTCTATTTTTTCTTCTTCCCAGGCGTTCTGATGCTTTGCTGATTTGATAGTTCTATTCCTTCAGTTGTTTCTTTTTTCACACTTTTTATTATCAATATGGCAGATTTTCCGATACAAAATCCCAATTCTATATCCTGTGTTCTAATTGTTTGCATAAGTGTCTCCAGTTCTTTTTCAAATTTTGATATCATCCATATACATTAGGTTGTTTGTTTTTTCCCTTTGATTTTGTAAATTTATAATTCCTCTGAATTTTTTAATAATATAATTGAGTGGCATCATTGCGATAACACGTAGCAGAGTCGAGGGTGAGTCTCCGTGGAAGATGACCCATTGAAATTTTATTCCTGCGAGGGATTGTCCTCCCATTGCTAAATCCACTTTTCAATTTTTCATGGCTTTAATGATGAAGTTGATGAATTTTTCTGATATTTAAAACATTGTCTGACATTATATAATTATTTGAACCGTGAGAAAAAAGGATAGTCACAATTTTGAGTCGTGAGAAATAGAATAAAAACCTTTTGAGCCCCCAGGTATGGGTTAAATATTATCACTACAGTTTTTTCTGGAAGATTGGCTTTGGTATTAAATAGCCTACAAAGGTTGATATGCCATTAAACAAAGAAATCTAACCAAACCTTCTGAGGCATGAGAAAAGTAGTAATCACATTTTTTGAGCCGTGGGAAAAAGAATATTCATATTCTTAAACGGTGAGAAAAAAGAGTGTGAAAAAAGGTAATCACTCTGTAAAAATATCCTTTGTGAATGAAGGTTAAATTCTAGTTCAAACTAAACAAAAACATTTTCACCGCGTTACATCAAGTGATGCAATGTGCCACTACGTCCAGTTCATACGCCACATTCAAAAACCATTTTTTAAAATCCCATCTTAAATATATTTAAATTTCTCCACAGCCATAAAACATTAAAAAGTTTCTATGAGATTATAAGTATTTCTTTTATTTCTTTTCTTCTTATTTTTTATTTTTTACTAATTTGATACAAGATAATAATTTAAAGAGTAGTCACACTTTTAAGCCGTGAGAAAAAGAGTAATCACACTTGTAAGCCGTGAGAAAAAAAGAATCCTTTATAGATTAAGGTTAAAATCTAGTACACTCTCGACACGAAAGTTTGCATTCCACAATTATAAGTGTGATCGACCACTGCTGTGAAGCAATCAGAAATCAAAGTTCCGCCTGATGTCACTAATTTAATTACTGATGTCTCTGAATCAATTGGAAACTTCTTTTTTTGTAATGACGCCAGCAGGTGTTGTTAAATGTATTTACTATGATAAATTAAATGAATGCGAAAAAGAAATATACGTTTTACTTCGATTGCTCAGTCACTGTCTGTCTTCTGGAGGCTCTGAAATTGATAAAAAGATTATGCGTGTCGTTGGCAGAGGCTTGCTGAACTTCTAATTGTATCTAGAAAGTTCAGTTCCTGCTGGGTGGAATAAATATTGTCAATCATGCGAAATCTGACCACGATACGAAAGGGCGCTCAAAAAGTAATGACCCCTATTTAATTTCACGGCATCTACAAGAGATATAATGAGTTAAAATGACCTTAGTGAACAGAGCAAGTTGTCAGTTAGAAATAAATATTCTAAGCATCAGTACCGGATATGAACTTTCGCAAGCGATGAAAAAGAGACAGAAAATTTGTTTCAAGAAAATCGGTCCAATTCCATGGACTGTTCTTTTGATGCTTGCTTAATTGATTTAATGCTTGGTTGGATGATAGGTTGGTTTTGTGGTTAGTATATGGTCGGTTGGTTGGCTCGTTGTTTGGTTAGCTGGTTAGTTGGTTTTTGGTTGGTATCTGGTTGGATGGTTGGTTGGTTTCTAGTTGGTTGGTTGGTCTGGTCTCTAGTTGGTTTGTTTCAGGTCAGTTTGTTGAAGGTTTTGTGGCTGGTTTAATTGCTGGTTAGGTGGTTGGTTTATAGTCGGTTGGCTGGTTGGTTGGTTGGCTTTAGTTGGATTCAGTTTGATTGGCTGGTTGGGTAGTTTTGTGGTTAGAATCTGGTTGTTTTGTTTGGGTAGTTGGTTGTTTTTTGTTCGCTGGTTTCTGGTTGGATGATTGGTTGGTTGCATTGGTGGATAATTGGTTGGTTTCTGGTTGGTTGGTTGAAGGATTAATGTTTGTTTGGTTTAATGGTTGGGTCATTGGTTGGTTGATTGGTTGGTTGGTTGGTTGGTTGGTTAGTTATTGACTGGTTCCTTGTTTACGGATTGGTTGGTAGGTTGATTGTTTGGTTGGTTGTTGGATAAGTGGTTGGTTTCAAGTTGGTTGCTAGGTTGGTTGGTTGGTTTCTGATTTATTTGTTGATTAGTTAGTCAGACGATTGGTTGCTTGGTTGCTTGGTTGGTTTATGATAGGTTGGTGAATTGTTTGGTATATTGGTTGTTCAATCGGTTAGTTGGTTGGTTGGTTGGTTGGTTGGTTGAAGGTTTAATGGTTGGTTGGTTAGTTTCTGGTTGATTGGTAGATTGGTTGCATGCTTGATTGGTTGGTTATTGGTTATTGGTTGGTTTCTCGTTGATTTGTTAGTTAGTTGATTGACTGGTTGGTTGGTTGGTTGGTTGGTTTAATGGTTGGTTGTATGAATATTTGGTCTATTGATTAATTGATTGGTTGGTTGGATGGAATATTAGCTGGTTGGTAGGTTGGTTTTCCGATGTAGTCTTTTTTGTAAGCAGTTATATCTTTTCTAATTACGAATAAAGGTTATTATTTGTCAACAATAATGTCTACGAGTTACTTTTCATCCTCCTCCTCATCATTATCTTCATCATCAAGTCGTGCTAATGGCACCGAATCCCATGACTCTCCCTCTCTCTCTCTCTCTCACACACACACACACACACACTCATACACACACGCGTATCAACTGTTTCTATAAGCCATTGCTCTTAGTAAGTCTTCTAAAAGTCACGAAGTGTCCGCACAGAGCTGATAAATGTAGGTGTTTGCTGATCAAAGTCCATGGGTAGTAAGCCATCACAAACCGCCGCTTATGTGTTCATCCGAACTTTTCTAGCAGTACCTAGCAGATCTTGTCGTCTTAATTGGATGGCTTGTGAGATAGGAGGTAAACAGCCGAGCAGTTGCTGTTTTGTGTGATACAACATCCTGGTTTTGTTTAAAGCGTGATGTAACAACCTTGTGTGGTTCCCACCCAACTTTTTCTCGAAGCATTCCGTTAGAGTCAAAGGATGCAACCATATAATAGTCCTAACACGGCTACAACTTGGAAAAATTTGTAGCTTAATGAATCTGTTCTGAATACAAATAATTTACAGAAGAATGGTTTGATGTATTCTTATTAATTTTCAAACACATCTATTAGACCCTCAGACGGTACCCTAACGGGTACTAGCACACGGGGTGAGAGTGGATCTGGGAGCGTATTCTTATTAATTTTCAAACACATCTATTGGACCCACACATAGTACCCTAACGGCTACTACACACTGGGTCAGAGAGGATCTAATAGCAAAGGCAATGAAGGGGTAATCCATACTTTCACGATCTTTAGAACTGAAGCTTCACCATCAAATGTACGTTAGTGTCATAACAGGACATTCTTTTGTTGGAGGGCTATTCCTCCTCAGAGCATATTGTCAGGGTATTCTAAGCCTTGTCAATAGAGAGGTATATTGCTCCTTGTTTAACACTAATCATATTAACCCACTTGAATAGTTTCAAGTTTTCCACTCATATATTAATAAATCGTGCAATTATAACGTTTCAAATAACTATACCTATTTGTAATAATGATTGTAGACAGATAAATGGTTTCAAGTATCAACAGACCAGTTGACAAAAGAGAACAGGGCAGTCAGCAGAAGAGAGCAGCAGCAAGGATGTGTGGTTTCAGATGCTGGGTTGGCCAACAGGAGAAGATGAGTCAGCATTCTTGGTAACTTTGTGGGAGTTTTACAAGAATACATGCTCGCGATAGCTCACAGAATGCTAGGAAAGTGTCTCAAACTTCTCCCTTCTTGCGCTTGGAGCAAACTAAAGCCCGTGATTGTATGTTCTTCTTTTCTTCCACCCTCTTGGTTGTGTATGTTGTGGGTTGTGTGTCCGTAGAGAAATGTGAAATACCCCTGGTCGGAGATGAGAAAAACCACAAGACGATCAAATGGCCATGACTGGTTTAGGAGTTTGAGACAGTGTGGGTCGAACGGCGGTGTATTGTCACATTACATTCTCGTCAACTATAAACCAATTCAGAACAATACAGAATTTACATAATTGAATAAAGAAAGAAGATTAGTGTTGGTTTTTCCCAGAAAAATCCCCTTATACATTGAATGATCGTTGTGCATACACACATACACAACTATATATATATATATATATATAAGCCTAGTCGGTTGGGGTTACAGAATATACCCTCTGCGTCTCTGCAGAAGGGTTTGACCCCACAACAAGTATCTTATATATGAGTTAAACAACCTTACGGTGAAGCTCCTGTCATAACGCTTAGAGAAATGTTGAGTTGACCTTCATCGCAATTGCTCCCTTGTCCTCTCTGACCCAGAGTAGAAGAACCTGATATTGTTTTATGAATTGGTCTAGTAGAACTGTTCAACCTTTAACTGTGTGAAAACAATTGACTTGTTGAATTGAATTGTAAGAAATGGAAGTGTTTGTTCATATAACTCTATGTAATAGATGACTGATGTTTAATTGAATTATTAGTGATTCATAGCAATGCTTGAAACTTTTGTGTGCCTAAATTGAAATATTGGGACAGCATAGCAATGCTTGGATCTATTTGTCTGTGCAAATGAAGAAATCGTGTTGAATATAATTAGTGTTAAATAGCAATACTTGTAAACACTTCACTGACTCCAAAAAAAGGGATTAATACTGAATAGAATTATTAGTGTTAGATAGAAATACTTGAAACCATTTAACTATTTATAAACAAGTGCTGTACTAGAGTGCAAGAAATTAGTTCTAACACATTTAAAAATGAAATTACCAGCAAATAATGAATGCAAACAAATGACTGATGTTAGATGAACTAAGGCTCGTTTAAAAATATTATCAACAGAATGTTTACAGATCATATATATCTACTACATATTAATGAACAAGATTTGATATTAAATAAATTATTATCAGTGATATGCTATAAAACTCAAACAAGCCAAACCAACTATATATATATATATATATATAAGATGACCAAAACTGATAAAAAAAAAGGAAATTAAATTTCTTTGTAATTTCTTACTTTCAATTGGTTCGTAGCAAAATTTATTCAAATATTCCCAAATATATTTATTTTAAGGCTAATGAAAAGGAGGTAAACAGAGTGCGGTCATCAATTTCTTGGTACCTGAGAAATGCAAACGAGGGAGTCCTCGTGGTGTAATTGTTAAAAAGCTGGACTGCGGAATCCTAGAAAGCAAGTTCGAACTCTGGTCGCACAATTACGTTCACTTTTGGACAAATACTCTTGAGAAAGATATGAACCCTCATATCCTTCCAACTATGAGCTAAATAGTATCACTACTGTTCTTCTAGAAGAATGAATTTGGCATTGAATGACCCAAGAAGGTTGATATGCCATGAAACAAAAAAAAATAAATACGACAGAAGTGCAAACCATATGCAATTTACCGAAGAATGTGTGCTGTGGATGGAGAAGCATATCTTAGTACAAAAAATGTTTACAAATTGGCTTAACCTGGGCTTGCCACTTTGAGTCTGGGTAGAAACGATACTCATGGAGCGGAGAAAATGACTCTTTAATAAAGAAAACTTTCCGGGTGCAGCTGTCTGTAAAGAAGGTACTGCTGACAGTGTTCTGGGACCTGCAAGAAGCCATCACTCTTGATTTCTATAAACAGTGTTCCCTAAATGATCCTCGTATATATATATATATATATTGTGCAAGTAGTTCAAGTGTTCACCACTTGCTTGGGAGACCAAGGTTCAATCCCAGATCGAGTCATACCAAAGACTCAAAAAATGATACTTTATATCTCCTTGCCTTACACTCAGCATTATGTGGCATGTATCAAGACTAAAGAGGAGCAATCAAGGGAAAGGAGTAGTTCCCTCACCTACACCTCGGTGTAGTAGCTATAGAAAAGGGAGTCTTCGGGTTTCCCTCGACAAAGGTCGCCAAGTTTGCTACTTATATATATATATATATATATAATTCATTTCAGAGGAGATTATTGGAGTGTTAAAGTAATGAAACAAAGAGAATTATGAGGGTGTTGGAGGAGGAGACAGTATATATTTACCCAACCCCTCCACGTGAGCAGAATGTGACACAAGGTGAATTTTAATAGAGTTTAACAGGCTTAAATTTAGAGTTTTTTTTTCTCTTAGATCGGTTGCCATACCAATGTCAAAGAGTCTAGCCTACCCTACAATTTACTGATAGTTGGAGGCAGAAGAATTGGATTAATACTTTGGCCAAGTGTGTTAGCGCTATTTGAAAGTCAAAAAGCCTCGTCCAGGATTAGAACTCGAGTCGTCGTGTCCATTTCCATTACACGATGTTCACCTCCAAAGGAGATTACAATATACCGTCATTCCTTCAAAATTCTATTACTTCCATCCTTCTCTGTCAGACATACTCACTATCAAATATTTACTTAAGAAACAAAAAGCCTAAATTCGTACCAAAAAATCTTTTACATCATAGGAAGTAAGACCTTCAATGCATATTTTCAAGCAATATATGCAATGACCTATAAATAGATAATTATGGGAAAATAAGTACTATCTATGGGAGGCGAACTTAGCATAACGGATGTCATCATAGGAAATGGAACTAGAGTTCTAATTCAAACGGAGACTGTATGCGTTTCTCTTCTCAGTAATGCTCTTGGGAAAGGCATGAAACCACCTGTTCTACGCCACCCTCATGTATGGATAAGTAATTGGGTAGCCAGTCTAGAAGAATAAAAAAAATATTTTTTGCAAGAGAAATACATTGGTTAATTGCTCTGAATTTTCGTATAGTAATCACTTTGAAACAGTTTCAATTTTAGAATTCCTTCGACATTAAATGTTAATTATATATATATATATATATATATATATATATATATATATATATATATATAACACGAATTTATTTCTCAAAGTTCGAAGCCTTACTCAGAAACAAGAGTCATACTTAATATTTTTTGTAATGGAATCACGCTATCATTTTTTATCAAAGTACAAAAAAAAAACTCATTAAGATTTTTGACTAAATTTATCTACATGTGATGTTCACCCAAAGACGATAAGTATACGTCAAATTTAAATTTTGGATTAAGCTTTGATTTCTTTAAACGACCATTTTCTTTTATTTAGGTTTGGTTTGGCTTGGTTTTGTTTTATGCCATGTCAATCATAGTAGGTTATTTAATGCCAAGTCCATTTAATACATATAAATAGTTGTATTTTAAACAATTAATTCTATCATTATCACAGAGTTTAGTTCTATTTAACCCATAGATAGGACCCTATCAGGGGCTACCAATCCGGGCCAGAGTGGTACTGGGAGCGATGGCAATAAATGGATACATCGCATTGCCCAAAGCTCTAGCATTACTGGAGCCTCAAAAACAGATTCTTTAGCGTCATAAACGGGACACTTGTTAGGGAAGTCTTTCACCTCTGCAGAGAAGCAATTGGTATATTCTATATCGAACTGGACAACCTCTTTTATGTATACGTATAAACTATTACCATGACAGATTTAGTAATAATGGATCTGTTATTTTTATAAATGGTTAATCAGCTTCGTCAGCGACCGAGTTATTCCAGTGTATGTCTAAGGATCAAAAGATTTGTGCCGTGGACCAGTGTTCGAGAACAGGTAGAACCGAATTTTTTTTCAAAATAAGTGGATAAGCAAATGTAGCAAGTAGAGGGATTTGCTGATTACATATTTTAATATCATTTCTTCCAAATTTCGTTTTATGTCTAACGAAGCGAAGTTTGCTAAATTACAAGAATAAATGACGATAAGCGTGGAACTTACAAGATTTTCTTCTTTTCTGATCTTATTTTTCTTAATGTCATCAAGTCAGTTCCACTTTGTCGGAGATGAGTGGAGAACCATTCGACTGGGCTATCAACAACAAAGACAAAAGACGATGGGTGAAGTAGCCATAACAGGAATCGACTTCGACTAAAAGTTATAAACGTCAAATAGGATCGGAAGGAAAACGCGAAGACGATGTTTCAAAGAAAAGAACTTGTTAAAAGCAAGAAATACTGTTATGTATATTCATTCAAGCAAGAAAGACAACAGACTGTTGTGAAATCAAGCCCGACACACTTTGATTTCTTCCTTTAATCAGGTTTTCTTTTTCTTTTTCTTTTTTACCTTATTCCCGTTGTTTCGAGTCCATTAGTATTTTCCCTTCTTTTTTTATCTGTTAAAGTTTTGTGTATCCATAGATTTTTTTTTACTTTCTTTTATTT
This sequence comes from Sepioteuthis lessoniana, assembly GCA_963585895.1. Classification (NCBI taxonomy): domain Eukaryota; kingdom Metazoa; phylum Mollusca; class Cephalopoda; order Myopsida; family Loliginidae; genus Sepioteuthis; species Sepioteuthis lessoniana. Next base: position 103,239,173 of record OY757910.1, read on the forward strand.
CCTTTTTTCCTCTTTTTATTTCATTCACATATGTGCTGTTTTTTTTTTCTTGGAATTTCTAAAAATCTCTTTTATTCTCCGAATGGATCTCATGGGTGGTATACTGCTTAGTAAGTTCATTTAGCAGATCATTATTAGTAAGTTCAATTTTCACTGGGTAATCCCTACCTCTGGCCTTGAGCCAGACTAAGCTTAGAAAATTACTGTATTTTTTCTTTGAGTGTATTTGTTGTCTTTCTTTCATTCTTTACACACACACACACACACACACACACACACACACACACACACACAAATATCTATATATCTATATTTACAAATGTGTGTGTGTATGTGTACACGCCTTAGGAAAACGTATACTTAGAGTCAATGGCGTATAATAATTGAGTTTCTTGCCAATGCAATCGGCAGACTAATCAGACAGGCGAGAGACTTGCCAGTCTAAACGCGCAGAGTAGATTGGAGCCACTCCCAGGTTAGCTCTGACCCAAAGTGGTACTATCTTTCAGGGTACCCTTTGGGGGTCAAATATATCTATGCAAAAAATATTTAAATTTGATCAGGCTGTAAGCATAAAGAAAATAGAAAGGTACTTCGAAACCAAAAATATAAACGTACAATGAAAGTGATTCATTAATCTGTAAGCATAAAATAACCCTAGACAGTTTTAGATGCCTTTAAAATCTGTTCATCAAATGTTACTTTTTTATTTCATATCTTCGACAGCTGGGCTTCTTGGATGATGTAATACTTAGTAAGTTAGTCGAGCAAATCATTTTTGTGAGTTATATTCTTGCTGAATGTAGAGGCGCCCTTGGTGTAATGGTTATCGTCGTAGGAAATCGACACGGCGACACAAGTTCAAATCTTGGATGAGACTGATTGCATTTCACATAGCACTAATACCCTTGAGAAAGGTATGAATCCAATTATTCTTCCTTTAGCTATAGGTAAATAGTAGGGCAGACTAGGTTCTTCAGCCTTGGAGAGACAACTAGTCTAGGAGAAGGAAAACTCAGAATTCAACCCTGTTAAACTTCGCTTCAAAAAATTGACCTTGTGTCATATCCTGCCCGAGTGGAGGAGTTGGTAAATATGTATATTTTTGCTGAATACTCCCAATTTATCCTTGCGCCAAACTAAGCAAAGCAAATGATGTGTTATATACCCTGTGTTTATATCTACTTATTAAGCTAAGCTTGGTTGTGGCACAAGTATGGAGCCCACTGTAAGAATCGAACCTGCTCTGCTAATCTAACTTATAAACCATTAAACTACGTGAGATGCCCAAATCTCTGGGTGAATATATTGTCTTTCTCTCGTTTTTAACCTTATATAATAGCCCGGGAGACTAGGTTTCAATCCAAGGTCGAGTCATACCGAAGACTCAAAAATGATACTGGATGCCGCCTTGCTTAAGACTCAACATTATATGTTACGGATCAAGGGTTAAGTTGAGCAACCCAGCGAAAGGAGTAGTGCTCTCCCCTACACCTCGGTGTAGAAGCTTCGGGTCACCCTCAACTACGGTAGCTAACTTTTCTTACTTTATATATATATACATATATATATATATATATATAGAGAGAGAGAGAGAAATTAAATAGGACATACACTTCATGTCTTCCTGTTGTATACTTGATCAGTTCATTTTCGTATAAGTCATTTGATTTTTGGATGAAATCAATATAGGAAAGCGCTGGAGTTTTGCCACTTACTCTAGTATGTGCAGTCTTCGGAGGCGCGAATAATAAAGTAACAAACACAATGACGAATCATCTACATTTCTTTGATGAGTTGGAGGTAAAAAATGAGGGAGGGGTAATGACAGAAAAAAAAAAAAGAATGTTACGCGAGACAAGAGGAAAAAAACTGACGAGAAAAGATCTGAAGATATTTTCGATTGTGGCTGCTATGTTCGAAGTTGATCGTCTTTAAGGAAACTTTGTTAATCTTTATATAGAGAGCTTCATGAATGTGAAGTTTTTGTTTATTGGGAAAATTACAGTGCTTTCTTAAATTCATCCCATACAGAAGTCAAACAGCTCATACGATGAATTAAACGGATCAAGGATAAAGAAGGACTGACCCGAAGTTAATAACACACACACACACACACACACACACACACACACAGATATATATATATATATATATATATATATATATATATATATATGATTGAAAATTATAGAGATTTTTGTCTATATTACGATGGCAACAATACCGGACATTGGCCTAGCGGTTAGAGTGTTCGCCAATTGCCCGGAGACCTGGGTTCAATCCCAGGTCGAGTCATACCAAAGACTCAAAAAATGGTACTTGATGCCTCCTTGCTTAACACTCAGCATTATAAGGTACGGATCAAGGGTAAAGTGGAGCAATCCAGGAAAGGAGTAGAGCCCTCCCCTACACCTTGGTGTAGTAAGCTATCGAAAAGGGAGCCTACGGGTCACCCTTGACTATGGTCACCTACTTTACTTTTTACTTACGATGGCACAAAATTGGGCGGAAAATGCGAGGGAAATAATTGATTATTGAAGGTTTATTAACCAATTTTGGTCGGTTTCATAAAATTGATACGGAAACTCGAATGAATGAACAAAAATGCATGTAAACAAAAATGTCTATCATGTTCAATCAAATATCTATCAATGAAGAAATGCTTCCTAAATATATATATATATATATATGTATGTGTGTGTGTGTGTATATATATATATATATATATATACATTTTTTTGTATTTTTCAGAATTAAATTAGTTTCTCTTTATTTCCGTGTCGTAGATAGGACATTTGTAACATTCAGTGACAAGACCCCAGTTCGAGGGTTCCAAGGAGTATGGTGTCATGCCATTGGCTACTCTGACCCCGACTTATATTTTCAGGGTACGATCTGTGGTTTCAACAGATCTTTTTCAAAATTATTATTATTTCATAAAAATACTTGAAACCATAGAACTGCGTGCAATTTTTTGTATCAACAATAGTTTCTTGAAGCTATAATTGTTTGCAAAGGACTATGGTATTTGTTACTGGAAACCATACAACTTTGGAGCCCCGTGGCTTAATGGTTAAAGCGTTGGACTACGGCCTTGAAGTAAGCGTGTTTGAACTCCAGTCCCGTTATTATATTCCCTTTCGAACGAACACCCTTAAGAAATTTATGAATACAATTATCTCCCACCTATCGATTGAATAGTACCACTGCTGTACTTCTACTCGGAGGGCTCTGGTCTTAAATCATCCATAAATTTGATATGTATTTAACAATCAAATCTCAACAATACAACTAGTTGTAATTTTTTAAACATTTATACCTTTGTAAAAATTATCTGTACTAAATAATATAACCGTGAAAATTATTAATATTAAGAAAAGTTAGTCGAAGTTAAAACCATTTTATTAAATTATATTGTCGTTAGTTACTAGAAATCATATAACTGTTTGGAAAAAAAAGAAAGAATGAACAACTTCGGTTTATTTTTGTTCTTTGTCCTTCGACATTTTCTTCTTTTTTTCAGTCGATTATCTTAATCAATTCTCTTATGGCTTTCTGTTTTTTTATTATTCATTTATTCTACTTCTTTCATTATCTTTTCTTGCTTTCTTTCTTTCTTTCGCCATGCTTTCTCGTATCGCTATCTTTATCTATCCTTTATCTTTCGTTCTTGCTTTTTTTCTTCTAACATTTTTCTTCATTTTTCTTTCAAGTATCCTTATTTATTCCTTTATGTCCTTTTTTTATTTCTTTTACTTCTTCTTTCATTATCAATATATTTTCTTTTTTTCTTTCTTTTTTTCTTTCATTCTTACTTTCATTCTTTCTTTCTTCACCCTATTTTCTGGTATGGTTACTTTTTCTCAATCCTATTCTTTCTTTCTTTCTTTCTTTCTTTCTTTCTTTCTTTCTTTACCCTTTTTCATTCTTCCTTTTTTCTTTTTTCTTTCTTTTTTCTTTCTTTCTATTTTCCTTTTTTCACCATGTTTTCTCGTATCGTTACCTTTTCTCTATCCTTTATTTTCTTTTTTCTTTCTTTCTTTCTTTGTTTTTCAGCATTTTTTATTCTATTACGTTTTTTCTTTACATCATTTATTTTTCTCCTTTTACTGTCTTTTTTTTCTTTCTTTCTTTCTTTCTTTCTTTCTTTCTTTCTTTCTGTCTGTCTTGATTTTTCACAGTCTTTTTTGTCAATAATCTCTTTCTTTCCTTTTCTTTTCTTTCTTTTTCTTTCTTCTTTTTACATTGATATCAGTATACTTTACTTCCCCCAAGAATGCATCTCTCTGTGTGCACCATTGCCATATCTTTGGGCCAACAACTTAGAAAATCAGAATATTTTTATATTAAAATGTAATGAGAAAATCTACCTGCTACACTTGTCTTCAAACAGTGATTTCCTTAATTTAATGATTTCTCGAGCATAATTCAAGAATCGACCTATACACGGGATCGACTTATCCCTGCCTCACTCTCACTCTCTCTGTATGAATGTATTTACCAACCCTTTCGCACGATGCGACATAAGGCCAATTTTAAACATATTTTAATAGGTTTGAATTTAGAATTGTCCTTCTCCTAGACCAGTTGCCATAACTAGTTTCAAAAACCCATTCCACCCAACGATTTTTCCATGGTTGGAGGGAGAATAGTTACATTTATAACTTTCCTAAAGGGATTAGCGCTACGTGAAATGCGAACAGTCTAATCAAGGATTTGAACTCGGGTCTCTGTGTCCATTTCCTACATCGATAACCATTACGCCTATGTGTCTATGTGTTGCTGTAAGTGTGTTGTGTCGAAGAAGTTTACAAATCGAAATCCGTGTGCGAATTTACAAATCAGCGGGGTTCTCGTTGATAAAACGGACATTTAAAATTTAATAAGTATAAACTTGGACATGTCTTTCTGCACAGGAGGGAAGCTATGCATATATTCAATTTACAAATGCCTTGTCAATTGCATGAATTCCCGTCCTTTCCCGTGTTCACGTTTCCGTGAAACGAGATGACGTTGCTTCGTTGATATTCTTAGAATTATGAAGTCATGGACGAGAGAGAAGTCCTACGGTTCAAACCAGTTCAGTCAGCATGGTTAGTGGCTGCATAGTACAACGAGTGCCTCTTTGTGGAATAATAAGACTCTTCCCAACGAGTGTCCTGTATATGACACTTTTCTATCTGATAGTGAGGCTCATGTTCTGGAGCTCTGGGGAAAGTGGAGTCCCCAAAGTTGCCATTACTCCTTGGTCAATTCTTGTTGTATTTGAGAGTCCCATCTCTGAATCAAATAAAAATGTCTGACCATTTAACTAAGTGCAAACGTATGACATATATTAAACAGAATTACTTGTGTTAGATAGGAATACTGGAAACCATTTTACTGTGCACAAACAAATGATTAATATGAAAGAGAATTATTAGTGTTAGATAGAAATACGTGAAACCATATAACTGTGAAAACAATAGCAAGAGGTGTATGCAACCAAGTAAACTCTTGCTTATTTTAAATGGGATTACCTCCGAACTATTCACTTTCAAATCATGTATGCATAACCATTTAACTGTGTGCAAACAAATGAACGATGTAAAATTAAATTTTTACTGTTAGATAGTGATTCTTGAAACCATTTATCTGTGAGCAAACAAATGAGATCTGGCACGTTAAAAATGTTATCTACAAACTTTTTTTACAATGTTATATATATATATATATGTGTGTGTGTGTGTGTGTGTGTGTGTGTGGGTATGTGCACGAACAGGGTTTGGCATTAAATAACCTGCAAATGTTGATATGCCATAAAACCCAACCAACAAAAAAAAAATCATGATGCATGACGTATATTTGTTATTATTTGCCGAAATTGAACTAAAAAATTTAGATATTTCCGAAAAACGTATTTATGAGTAAATTTATGGTGAAAAATTGGTAATTATTTCCCCCTTTTTTTTAGACAGGTTATAATGGAGGTGCGCTCAACGTACCGGTTATCCTTAAGGGAAATAGTTCAAACCCTGAATTATAGGATTATAGGCTATTTAACGCTAAATCCTCCTTATATATATATAATGTCTTATTAACACATTTTATTGATAACATTTTTGAACGAGCCAGAGATCATTTTTACACACAGTTAAATGGTTTCACTTGTTTCAATCTAATATGAGTAATCCTATTTAGCATTAATCATTTGTTTGCACACAGTTAAATGTTTTCAAATATTGCTATTTAACACCAACAATTCAATTAATCATCAGTAATTTGTTTACACAGAGTTAAATGATCAAAATAATCTTACAAACCATACATACGTGTAAACAGGCTTTGGCATTAAATAACCATTAGAGGTTGATATGCCATTAAACCCAACCAACCAACCAACCAACCAACCAACCAACCATCAAAATAATCTATTTTTAACAATTGAATATTGCATAAGTCATTTGTTTGTTCTCAATTTAAATTTCAAATAGTTCTATTTGACCCGTAGACCTGAACAGGTGCTACCACTCCGGGCCAGAGTGTATATGGCTATGAAGGCGGAGTCTGCATTCCCCAAACTTCCAGCATTACAGGAACCTCACTATCACTCGTCGTGGGGTTCTTACCCCTCTGCAGAGATGCGGTCGATGTATTCTTTAGTCGCATCCGACTGGGCCGCCAGTATAGAAGGAATATACTCTAAATATTAACAATATTTTGTTACCGGACATTGGCCTAGGGGTTAGAGTGTTCGCCAATGGCCCGGGAGACCTGGGTTCAATCCCAGGTCGAGTCATACCAAAGACTCAAAAAATGGTACTTGATGCCTCCTTGCTTAACACTCAGCATTATAAGGTACAGATCAAGGGTAAAGTAGAGTAAAGCCCTCCCCTACACCTTGGTGTAGTAGCTATCGAAAAGGGAGCCTTCGGGTTACCCTCGACTATGGTCGCCAACTTTACTTTACTTATTAACAAGCAGTAGTACGCTTAAAATTGACCCTGTGTTACCTCTTGCACTTGACGGATGTGTTGGGTAGATACCGGCTGTTTATTTCTAATTCTTGTAATTTAAGCGTGGATGGTGTAACGGTTATAGCCATATGAAATGAAATCGAGGAACAGAGTTCAATTCATGTTAATGTTAAGGCATGAATCCTTCTTCTCTCAGCTATGTGTAAATAGCAGAATAGAATCTCTCGTCTCGGTATGTCAACTGGTTCACGAGAGAAAACTTTGAATTCAAAGCAACTGTACACCGTTCAAAAAATTGATCTTGTGTCACATCCTGCTAATAGCAGAGGGGCTGGGTAAACTTATACGTATATTGAAACTAACCTTAAATCCTTTCAAAGCTTGATAGAATTACACAAGGATGCGATATCCTGTTTTAAACACAACCTGGAAACAGCCCTCTTCAAGATAACGTTGTACGGCCACTTACCTCCCATCTCGGAAACTATCCACGTAAGGTGGGCAAGACATTCTAGTTACTACTGGTGAAGTAAAGATGAAATATCTCATGAGTTGGTCTTTACCAAGAGAAATAAACAAAACGAAGATTGGAAATGAAATGGTAATCTTTATACATTAACAAAATATAATACTAGCCAGCAGCGTGAAGAAGGTACCCAGTGTTAGTGGTGATTACTTATTCAGCATAACTGGTATTTATCGTACGTCCTACCAACCAGACGAGTATGGCAAAAAGCCTTTTTAAGGTGGGTTCAAGCGCAGGGACGTCGCCAAGACAAGCGCGGCATTCCCAAAAAGGTCTCGAGCCCCGTCGGCATTCTCCAACCATAGCAGGCAGCAAGAAGCATTGATCTTTGTATGAAATCGGATAAAACAGATCATGTATTTTAGTCAAGATGGTGCTATCTCACCATTTACTGATAAGCCTCTAGTCTTCAACCAGTGTTAAATCACGCCAAAATCTCATTTTTACCGTACAGTTCAAGGAAGGCATATAAAATACTTACTAGCAAAGATAAACAGTGAAAAAAAGCTAAAGAAACAAACATTAAAGATCATTCTAACCAAGGAAGATTAAATTATTATTTAATTATTCTATTGATCGAGAACCGGTGTATTCAATGTGATTGGAACGTAAGTCAAATTATACTATGAAACTCAATTTACTTGCTTAGCAGGACTGAAAATATGTTATATAATTCAGGAATGATTTTTTTTATATTAATCATTTTTCGTTAATTATATTTTATCATTCAGTTTGGTTGGGCTTTGAACTATTCGGGTTAAGACTTCAGGGGTATAGTCATTGGGTCAATTAGCAAATACACAGGGGCGAATATTGCACATGATAGAGGATAGCATTTCTATTGTAAATGGTACGAGACGCGAGGTATCCGACAACAGACACAAAATAAACAAGCTTATTTCTAGCCTTAAAAGTATTGCGGTTTCCATGGTGAACGCAACACAGGAATTGGGTAGAAATTCTTACGCATAGATACTGGTTATACAAGATAGGCCGCGCGTTGGGGATGGTGAGCAGTTCGAAGTTTAAGGTCCTTATTTTGCTGTTCAAGTCTGTGTTGAAATTTTTTTTAAACCCTGCTGTTTATAGCCGATACCTCTGCTCCCGTATCTACCAAAGCCCTATACGTTCTATCTTAATCGAGACAGAATTTAGAGCGCCCATATTACCAACTATGTGCTTCAGTACATTCTTTTTCCGTTCGTTGGGCGTCTTACGAACAGAACCTCTGCCGTTTCCCGGGCCTCGTTTACAAAATCCCACTATGTGGCCTTCTTCGCCACATTTCCAACACCTAATAATGCGCCCGTTCCCTTCCCGTTCGTGAGTTTTGCATTTTTTCCCATCACTACCTCCCTTTTTATTGGTCTTATTCCAATGCTTACTGTTATTACGATTATTATTAGATGTAGCAGGGCTCACAGTTTTTATCGGTACGACAGTGGCAAATCTCCATATCCAGAGCTTGCATTGAGTCGAGTAGTAATTTACGAAGGTCTTTATTTCGATTTAGCACAAGACCAAATGAATGGGGCGCCCAATGAGACTCGAACTCACTCGTGTAGGTTTGCTAGTCTAACTTGCTAACCATTACACCACCAGAGGTGCCCTTGCATTGAGTCGAGTCGTTGAGATTGGATCATTGAGTCGAAGAGTTGAGTTTTTCGGATCTCCATCAGCAGAGATAAATTGAGACAAGGCGTAGATTGGTGGGGTTTTGTGGCATATCAACCATTGTTGGTTATTTAATGCCAAATCCTCTATAGACAGACATATATATAAAATATAATGATTTGGTTTCGTTTGTTTTCATGGCATATCAACTGTTGTAGGTTATTTAATGCCAAGTCATCTTTATACTTATATATTTCAGATATATATGACTTGATTTGGTTTTATGGCATATCAACATCCGCAGGAAATTCAATGCCAAATCCTCTTTATACAGATATATTAGATGTATATGATTTCTAAACATGAATTAAGTTCCAAGTACTGCTATGGATCACTAACAATTCAATTAATCCCCAATCGTTTTTTATATACAGTCAAATGATCAAACAGATCAGCACTCAGTCTAAATTTCAAATTGTTCAACTCGACCAATAGATAGGACCCTATCAGGTGCTACCCCTCCGGGTCATAGTTGATCTTGGAACAATGGCATTCTGAATTCCCCAAAGCTCCAGCACGCCTTGAGCCCCACCATCCAATTTTTAGCGTCATATCTAGAAGATTTCGGGAGTGGAGGGAATCTTACCCCTCTGCAGAGATGCAGTGGGTGTATTCTACTGCCCCAACCGACTGGGATGAGCAAGGCAATTAATCTGCGTCTCCCATCTGGCAGAGGTTGGCACAAGAAGATATTTATTCTGGGGATTTAAGGAAGAGTGAGACCGCACACGAGTCGAATCCTGCTGTTCATTGAACGAATAGATACAATGTAAACTATGCTAGTTTTTGTGAAGTCTCCCTGCACCTATGCAAGGTGACCTTGCTAGTTTCAGGTTCACTCGACCAGAAGGTCCAGTGCAATGTGAATCGATGCTTAACATTGCTTCTCCGTGAAGTATGTATGTCAGGCGGTCCAGCTGAAGCCTTGTACCCACGGAGCAAGAAAGTATCGACTGGGCTGGACAAGACATAGAGAATATTTTGGATAAATCAATGTTTTATTGTAATGATATGTCATCAAAAACATTTTGCAAAAGTTACAAAAATTATTGACGCACGGATTCTGTCCCTATCAGCCTTCGCACTTGGATAGTCCTCTAGACAGCATCCAATATTCACACAGAGATGGTTTGGTTTGGTTTCTTTGTTTAATGGCATATCAACCTTTGTAGGTTATTTAATGCCAAAGCCATTCTCCTAGAAGAACAGTACTATTTAACCCATAGCTGGGAGGATAAGGAGGTTCATACCTTTCCCAAGGGTATTTGCCCGAAAGTGAACGTAATAGCGCGACTAGAGTACGAACTCGCGTACTACGATTCCGCAGTCCATCGCTTTAACCATTACATCATGAGGACACCGCACTGAGATGGAGGAATGTAAATTTTTGCTGATTGGTCAAAACTTACATAAACCTTGAGTAAGAATAGTCTACAGGAAAACATCTAATGACTTAGTCTTAACTCCTCCAACAATAACGGGCAGTAAACTAACATTAATTTGAGAGAAAAATATAGGTCAAGCCAGGGTGAATCTTATTTATTTTTTTTTTCCTCAGGAAGGAGGAAATTGGGAGCATTCATTTATACAAATATTGAATCACTAGTGTTACATGGACTATGGAGAAAGGAATCAATTTTATTTAGGAGAAGGTTGGAAAATAGACCAATTGAAAGGTTCTGATAAAAAATACTATTTTCTTTCCCTATTGATTGTTTATCTGAAGAAATAAATGATTTTTTTCATCCAACCAATTCTTGGTCTCTGCAAGAATCCTGTAAAAACTGTTCATATATTTTAGTCTAGATGGTGCCATCTCATCATTCACAGGCAATCCTCAGAAATTAGTATACCAATTGATCGACTTCGGTGGCAATAACTCATCTACAGAAAGTGATGTCTAGCTACGCATAAGTAAAGCATGGGCTACTATTGGAAGGTTGCACAGAGATCTGATCTTTGATGAAATAAAACAGGAATTTTTTCCCAGCAATAACCGTGTAAGTACTATTGTATTGCTGCACTACTTGGGCCTTAATTCCACGCTCGAAGGAAAAGCTAAATGAGAATTACCTAAGGATGTTAAATTCTGATTTACACACATCCTAAAAGCAGCAATCTACAAAGAACAGTTGTACCCACATTTACCTCGAAAACCATCCAAGATGAGCAACAGTTTCTGGTTACTGCTAGTGCAATTAGGACAAAATGATTTTATGTACTCCTTGCACATGGACACACCAATGTTAGCCGACTGGGAAAAACTAACATTCATCGGCACTATGCGGACACTAGGTACCGTTTAGAGAACTTACCAAAATCGATATTCGGTAGGGGTGAATGGTCCAAGAGAGAAAAAGAGAGGGAGAGAGAACAAGTGAGAGAGCGGATTCTGGGCTGTTAGCACACAATAATGGTGATGAATAATTTTGAACTTTACTGGCTTCTTATGATTAAGAACTTGATTTTTTTTATGGAATCCCGTGTCCTACAGGCTGTGGTCGCCGGAAACGGACGACGTGACCTGAGTTCTAAACCTGGGCATGGCTATTTACGTTTTATTTTGGCCTTAATAACATTGCGAAAGGCATGAATCCATCTCTTGTCCCTACAACAATGGGTAAATAGTATGACAGATAGGGCTCTTTAGCTTTAGTGTGACAACCAATCTTTAAGAAATATAGATTTCAAACCAGTTGTACTGACCGTGGCTGGGATGGGGTCTTGGTATATATAAACTACTATGGCCTTGAACAAGAGTAAGATAAGTATTTAAATAGCAGATGACGTCTACCAATATTGATTTGATACACTATTCATTTGAGCAGGGAGTTCGATCTCCGTAAGGCGTTAAATTACTTTCGGCTTGACTATCTTTAGTAAATACGTCAATCTAAAGGCTATATTATAATCATTTTGTCGTTGTATCAGCTGTAAGCGTCATTTTGATCTTTATTAATTACATCTCTTAGACAGACAACAGTCAGTAGTGACGTGTTCAACGACCTTTATAATCTTAACCAACGGCTTTAAATGTTTACTAGTTTTTCACTTCTTTTTTTTTTCTTTTTTTTTTTTTTTTCAACCCGAAATCTCACCCAAAGGAAATATCTTCAGCTCGGCTTATTTCCGTAAGAGCATTTAGATCTCTTCATGCATGCATATGACCGTAATGAGCATGCGCATATGAAACAGAGAACAGTTGAAAGAAAAAGAAATCGAGGCGCGAGAACGCACACCAGAAAGAAACGCAGAGAGAGAGAGAAAGAGAAAGAGAGAGAGAGAGAGAGAGATTGATCGCTTTAGAAGTGAAGGGAAACAAAAAATGACTGAGAGAGAATCATTTATTATGCAAAAGATGCTGTCCATTTGCGCAAGACGAATAAACATTTTTTTCGTTCTCTTCTTTCTGTCTTCGGTTTTTTCCCTTATTTACTCGAAATATATTCTTAGAGGAAATATTTCTTTCAGCGGGAAGCAGATTATTCTTGTTATTTAAGCCGGGTGTTAGCGTCAGGTTTAAAGAATTTCCGTATGTAATATATACGAGCTATAACTATAGGAGTTAAATGAAAAATTACATATCTCTCTATATATATGTATATATATATATATTTGTGTGTGTGTGTGTGTATGTATTATGGACTATCCAACAAAAGGACACGTTATATAGTTTGATTAGGTTACTTTGCATAACAATCTTTGAGAGTTATCTTAAACCAGTGTCATACTTGTTGAACAGTTATCATCGAGCTGATAGCATGAAGTTCCCTGTTTGTCTTTCGCTATCCTTCTCTATTGTCTTTTGCTCCTGGTAGGTCCGCTAAACTGCATCCACTGTCCTCCACCCAGAGCTGATGTGAGTCTTTACTCGTCGGCTAAATCTGGTGCGTCCTTGTGTAGGAGTCCATAAGGGAACATAGCTTATGAGTCAGTTCTTACTTTATCATCGGAGCCCAGCATGTCTTATTTATGTTACGTTCATGAATTGTATGATGAGAGATACGTGGCCGTGCAGTCGCAGTATTCTGGGAAGGGGGTTCTCCAGGGTTCATTCAAAACGGGGCATAGCAATCTTGTGTACTTTCCATCTAGTTTTCTCTCGGTACGTTTCGTCAACGTCCAAGTGGTGTATCCATACAGCCGTATTGACATAGCAATGCTTGGAAAAAAATCCCATTTTACTTTATCAGAGATATCAGAACAAAAGTGGTAGCATTCAACCCACATCCATGGGTTAAATGCTACCACTATTGTTATGATCTCTAAGATTAAGTAAAATGGCATTTTAAATACTATTATATTATTTTAATCCCCTTCCCTAAAAAGGATGACCTCGGATTAGCCAAAAACTACCGAGGTATAACACTTACATCCATAGCAGCCAAAATCTACAATGCCCAACTACAAAATTGCATAGAACCCAAAATCGACAAAATACTTAGGAAAAACCAAAATGGCTTCCGAAGAAATAGATCCACGACCTCACAAATATTAACTATCCCTAGAATCCTTGAAGGTGTATGGGCAAAAAACCTACAAGCGACATGAATATTTGTCGACTTTACCAAGGCCTTCGATTCCATTCACAGAGGAAAGATGGAACAAATCCTACTAGCGTACGGCATACCTAAAGAAACCGTTGCAGCAATAACGATTCTCTATAGAAACACCAAAGTAAAAGTACGATCACCAGATGGAGACACAGAATACTTCGACATTGTAGCAGGAGTACTGCAAGGACACACGCTTGCTCCATACCTCTTTCTCATTTGTTTAGACTACGTACTTAGAACATCGATTGACAAAATCAGAGAGAACGGCTTCGAGCTGACGAAGAAAAGAAGGAGAAGGTACCCCGCAACAACAATTACCGACACCGACTACGCCGATGACATAGCGATACTGGCAATTACACCCGACCAAGCCGAAACATTACTGCATAGTTTGGAACGAGCAGCCGCAGGCATATGCCTCTATGTCAATGCACACAAAACGAAATATATGTGCTATAATCAAACGGGGGACATCTCCACTCTAGACGGAACCCCTCTTAAACTAGTAGACAAATTCACTTACTTAGGAAGCAGCGTCGCATCAACTGAAAAGGACACCAACACGAGGTTAACGAAAGCATGGACAACTATCAATAGGCTATCGATTATATGGAAATCAGACCTAACCAATAAAATGAAACGCAGTTTCTTACAGGCAGTGGTCACATCGATACTGCTATATGGATGCACTACATGGACTCTAACAAAACGGCTGGAGAAGAAGCTAGACGGCAATTACACAAGAATGCTGCGAGCAATCTTGAACAAGTCCTAGCGGCAACACCCCACAAGACACCAACTGTACGGCCACCTGCCTCCTATCACGAAAACTATTCAAGTTAGACGAACCAGACATGCAAGACACTGCTGCGGAAGCAGGGACGAACTCATAAGTGATGTACTCTTATGGACCCACACACATGGCCGTGCAAAGCCAGGACGACCAGCACGAACATACATTCAGCAACTATGTGAGGATACAGGATGTTGTCCTGAAGACCTGCCTGAGGCGATGAACGATAGGGAAAAGTGGCGAGAGAGGGTCAGGGATATCCGTGCTGCCAGCACAACATGACCATGATGATATTATTTTAAAAACTATTACAAAAATATGAGTAATATTTAAAGGTTTTTCCTATATATATATATATATATATATATATATATAAATTAAATGACCATGACCAGAAAAACCAGAAATCACCCACATGCGAAATACGGAATACTGAACAGCTGTTTCAACATTATTGGGTTTCATCAGCAGTACATACCATAATCTCCACCACTATAGATCGATCCAGCAACCCCAGAATGTAGAAACCGAACATCGTAAATGGGCCACTAATTCATGCCACACATAATCGATGCCAAATCAACTATTCACGGTAAGAATGCGCAACCGCATGATCATATGTATCTTGAAAGTACGTTTTTACCTTACAGAGGACACGACCAACCCTGGGGCCACGACGTGGTCGTGTCCTCTGTATGGTAAAAACGTACTTTCAAGATTCATATGATCATGATTGCTGGATTTTCTGGTCATGGTAATTTAATTAATATAATATCAATTCCTCTATTTTATATATTATATATATATATACGTGCGGAAATATATGTCTATATCGAAATGCAGATAAATATGAATTTAATTATCCACACTCAGCCAACAAGCGAACCACGTCAGTTCGGGAATTATAAGGCATTATGTAGCAGACTTTGTTTATTTACATTTTTGCCTTACCAGATACCAGAGTGCTCAATTCGTTCGAAGAGCTTTGCATGATGCGAGTGGCAGCCGAAAATTCCTTCACCAGAGTGCTCAAACCCTTTGGGGGAGCGTATATATAGTCATATACAGACAGACTGTTTCGTTGTATCACAACTCTTCCGTGTTGCTAGACACGTAGGACATATTTATAAAAATCACTATTACAACAAGTCATGAAAATACTTACACGAACACTTATTCACTGTCTCATACAAAAACACATAAAGGTACATATTTGTTGTTGCACACATTTCTCAGTGTGTGCAGAAATTATACGTTAAAATCAGAAAATCACTCATAAGTTACTTCAGAATTTTGGTCGTTGCTCGTGGTGAAATGGTTAGCGTCTTTGGAAAATGGACATGTTGAATCCAGTTTAACGCGAAGCTGGTTGCAGTTCACGTCATGATAATAGCTTTGAGAATGGCATAAATTCAACTACTTTCTCTTCAGCTACGAATAAGTAGTAGGACAGACTAGGCTTTTTAACTTTGGAGTGGCAACTGTTCTAGAAGAAAAACTTTCAATTCAAACCCGTTAAACTCTGATTAAAAAATTGACTTTGTGTCACACTTTGTGTCACACTTTGTGTCACACTTTGTGGGGACAGTTTGTGTAAATACATGCTTTAGAATTTTAAATCTTTTTAATTAGAGTGAAATCAAAATTGTATACTCGCCACATACCCACACAGACTCATAAACAAACGAACGCTGCTACATAGTACTTTATAATTCCCGAGATGACGTGGTTCGCTTGTTGGCTGAGTGGTATGATACTAAGTCTAACGTTAAGTTGGACGGGTTTCGATCTAAGCTTCAAGCGTCCTACGTTTCTAGCAACACTGAAGAGTTGTGATACAACGAAACAGTCTGTCTGTATATAACTATATATACGCTCCCTCAAAGGATTTGAGCACTCTGGTGAAGGAATTTATGGCTGCCACTCGCATAATGCAAAGCTCTTCGAATGAATTGAGCACTCCGGTATCTGGTAAGGCAAAAATGTAAACAAACGAAGGCTGCTACATAATGCCTTATAATTCCCGAACTGACGTGGTTCGCTTGTTGGCTAAGTGGTATGATACAAAATCTAACGTAAAGTTGGGTGGGTTTCGATTCCAGCTTCAAGCGTTCTATGTGTCTAGCCACACTGAAGAGTTATGATACTACGAAATAGTCTGTCTGTGGATGACTATATATATATATATATATATATAATCATCTTTGGCTAATAATACTAGATACCAGAAACTAAACAGTCACAAGCGCTGTTTAATTGTGTCTACCAAATAGAAGCCTACATATGCTCTTTCATCGCTATCGAACAATCTTTTGTTTTAAATATAGCAAACAATATTTATAATATAATATTAATAATGTACTTATATATGTTATAGCTGATATGATATAATAATTCGGAATTTTAAAGCACTTCAAATATTTACAGAGACGTCAAAATTTAGATAAATAGATAAATAAATAGATTATCATGATTTAGAAGTGATCTAACGTTTTCAGAGAGCAAATACTTTTATTGCCAAAAACAATTCAACATGATTAATTCTAAATAGAATTATTTATGTTAGACAGGAATACTTTAAAAATAAAGGAACTTTAGGCAAACGAATGTCATCTGGGTCGTTTAGAAAACGTGCTATCTACTAACTATTCCCTTACAAATTATATTTATATATATCCATTCTCAGACGGACAAAAGTCAAAACTCTCCAATGGGGCTTGACACGCGAGACGCTCTTAGGCCGAAATCGAAACCCGACTAACTTTACATCAGGTTGATGACGTACCCCTAGGCCAAAGCTGCGACTTTAACGCCACCTCGGGAATTTACAGATATGTGTCAAATTTCATTTGTGCAATCGGATACCGAAGAGTTCAATTCGTCAGAAGAGCTTTGCATATAAACAGGATTTGGCATTAAATAACCCACAACGGTTGATATGCCATTAAAACACCGAAAGCAATCAGAATAAAAGGGAGAGAATCATAATAATTCATGCATGCATTTACCCATCCTCTCTGCAACAAACAGGATGAAAAATAATGTCAATTTTTATTCGCTTTTTTATATGATTTTATTCTCTTAAAACTGTTGCCTAACTAAGACTAAAGAAGTTGGTCAGACTTGATATTTACTCATAGCTGAGGAGGAGTGAGAATAGATGTATTTATCTTTACTCTAGGGCATTACAATGAAGTGAGACCTAAACATCATGTCCGGGATTTGAAGTCGACTCTTACAAAGCAAAAACTTTCCATTACCCAAGACTGTTGAAAAAGTCTTCGAATATCAAAAAGCTAAAAGAAGACACGATAGTGTATTCTATTGACGAAACAGTTGTTTTCATCGTAGAGATCATGGCTTCATACCTCAGTATTGCAGCCACATTGAACCAACCTAGTAGACCTAGTAGACCTTCGTTTCGAGGATTTTAAGTACCAACGAAAGAAAACACTCTTCTACAGAAATGGAAGCTCAAGCCTTGCGTAAATGGAGGTACTACTTAACTAGACGTTACTTCACTCTACTTACTGATCAGAGATCAATGAGGCTCATGTTTGATTCAAAATAGGCTGGGAAGATAAAAAATTATGAAATCCACAGGTGGATGGTTGAACCTGCCAGTTATAATTTCGATATTAAATACCGCCCGGAAAGAGATAATGTTACTACGGATACGTTATCGAGAACTTATTCTTCTGCTGTAAGTTTGGACACCCGAGAGAAATTACACAGCTCTCTTTGTCACCACAATGTTACACGTATGACACATTTTGTTAGGTCAAGGAATCTTCCTTTCCCCATGGAGGATGTAGAGAGATTATTTGCCTCTTGCGCTGGATGTGCTGAAGGTAAGCCTCGATTTTACCGACCTGACGATTTGCTCCTAATAAAAGCGACTAGCTTTTTGAAAGGCTCAACGTTGATTTCAAAGGACTTCTGCCTTCCTCTCCTCATAATTTGTTTCTATTTACTGTAATAGACGAATATCCTCACTTCCCCTTTACTTTTGCTCGTTCTGATATATCGGCGCGAATAGTTGTTAAATGCCTCATCCAACTCTTTGTTGGCCTAGTCGGCTGGGGCTGTAGAATACACCGACTGCATCTTTGCACAGGGTAAGACTCCCCCAACGAGTGTCGTGGACATGTCACTAAACAATCTGATGGTGAGGCTTCAATAATGCTGATGCTAGTGAGGCTCCAGTAACGCTGGAGCTTTGGGGAATGCGGAGTATCCCTTAATTGGCATCGCTCCCAGGTCCACTCTGGCCCGGTATGGCAGCACCTGTTACGGTCCTATCTATGGGTCAAATAGAACTAAACTGTGTGCTTACGCTAAACTGAATGGTTTGAAATAGAACTGTTCATATGTATAAAAATAGAGTTTGCAATTAATAACCTGCAATGTTTGATATGCCATAAAACCAAACCAAACAACACCAAAGCAACTCATTGTCATCTTCGGTATGCTGATGTACGTGCATCCGGATAGGAGTGACAGCTTAATGTCGACTGAAGTGAAAACCTTCTTACATGGTCACTGAATTTCACGTAGCCGTACCACTCCATATAACCCCCAAAGTAAAGGACAGTGCGAAAGTTATAATGGTATATTGTAGAAAACAATAACTCTAGCACTCAAAAGACAACGTCAACCTATACACTCAGAGGAGAATATTTTACTACAAGCTTTAGATTCAGTTCACACAATACTTTCAACAGCAACGAACACTACTTCGTGGGAAGCTACTCAACTATCCTCACCGATCTGCGAGTAGCTGTTCTGTTCCAACATGGCTATCAACATTAGGAAAGGTTCTTCTAAAACGACATGTCAGACGATCGAAGTACATATTCGCCGTACATTCGTCTTCAAAACGGCTAGGAAACAATATCACTCCGATATCTTGACCCTGCTGGTCTGATGCGAAACTATTCTCTTGAAATACAAGACTCTCACTTACCCACTTAAAACCCTATGACATTATATCCTGATCGGAAGACTTCAACACCTAACAAGACTGAATCTATTAAGTTAATCCTGTAAAGTAAATTGCTACTCCTTTTGTTATATACTCATTTGCCGTATCATAACGACTCAATAATAGTAAAGACAGACGCACACAGAAAGACGCATGAAGAAAGGAAGCAGGAAGACTTCTTTAACAATATTTTACCTCTCACTTTATTTGTAAGGTTTGAAAAGGGTTACTCAAGGTTTGCATGTGAGAGGGTGCTCGAGACCGAACATAAACTTCATATTTTGACCTCCACTACTTATGACCGTCACGTTGTGTCTTTCTTGTTCTCTTTGATGCTCAACCAGAGGTCTTGGGGTTCCCTGCTGGATGCTGGCTTTCTTTATGGCATCTTATCAGCATCTTCTCTGGACCCCTAACTCCATCGGGGGTGTCCGAGGACCCCCTCGGTCGGGTGTGGCTTTCCCTACCACATCTGGTCTCTAACTCTCTGGAAGTCTGTTGGCAACTGCTCTGGCACCCGAACTCAATTGAGTTAAATAATAATTCAACGCCCACACGATCGCCCACTGGATCTTTGAAATCGAATGTTTAATCGTCATCAAGCGGAAATAACTGTCATGCAGTTCAGAGGTTACTCTCTTCCGGTGCATCACTGTAGTGGCACAATGGGACCTTCACCTTGTCCCATATCATAAGCCTTAATCCGCCACGCGATCTCTTTCGATTACTGGCCATTGGAATGTGTCACTTCCTTCCGGTGTATCACCTTGGAATAGCATTTTGGGCCGGGTCGAAGGTCAAAATATAACACTTTACGTGGATCAGTGCGTTCGCGTAAATCTCATGATTGCTAAATCAGTAAATATTTTACTGTTTTTCTTAGATCGGATAGGGTTGAAAAAAATTTTGAAATACATCTCACTAGGATTTAATTTTTTTCCTTAATGTCGACTGACTGAATGCCACTAACAATTTCTGGTTGCAGAGGTGATGGTGGTGAACATTCATTTTTCCTCCAGTCTTCCGTCGTAAAATGGGCTGCTCGTGATTATATAAATGATTCCTGTTTTACTAATAACTCATGTATGCTAAATAAAACCGATCAGTCTTATTCTCGTCTGCTTTGTTCGGCTTATCGATCAAGGCCACCTGTCATGGGTACCGGGGATATCTAGTATTCAAATTTTAAATTTTCGACTACAGTTTAAATCCATTTCTATGCCTACAATCAAGCTATTAAATCACATCTCTGATTAAATAATCTATCTGGATTATAGTATAACATAATTTGTGTCTTTTATTCGAGACACAAACTGCTTCGATAGTAGTTGTAATTTGTGTTTAGAAGATACAAAATAAGTTATACCCTGATCCAGATAAAATATTAAATCAGATGATTTAATAGCTAGATTGTAGGCATAGAAATAGATTTAAACTATTGTCGAAAATTCAAAACATAGTCTAAGTTGATAATTAATTAACTATAAGAATATTATTGAATTAGGATAGATAATGTAACATAGTTAAAAAGTCTCACCATTTACGGTATAGGTTTGAGTATCTTTCAAAAGAAAAAAGATGACGAAGAAAAAACAGAGTTTGGAAAGGTTGAATTTGAGACATGGATTACTGTAATTAGTTAAAATGTGGTTTTTGCTTTTATTTTTGTTTTAATTTTTCTTTTATATTCAAACCTAAAGAGTTATTTTAAAAGAAAGTTTAAATTCATAATAAATTTTATTTTCATGTTTTAGTTTTATTTTTTTATTAATTTTGTTATTGTCTCTATCGGAAACGAGATGTGACTGGAAGTAATCTTTAATGGGAGAGGGCTTCTTCGCTTCCCTCCTTTGACTATCCCTATTATCTGGTTGTATTCATTTACTTTCATGTTGGACCTGAAGAAGTATTGTTAAAATTTATTTTGGAGTTTTTGATTCATACCAATGTTCTTAACAGTATGGAAATAAATTTATAATCCTAATGTGACCGAAGATTGTTTTTTTCTTGAAATAACATTTGCTCTGTGAAATTATATGCATCTTCTTACCAGGAATATTTAGATATTCGAATTTTGAATAATTTAATTGTCCTGACGGAATTGTTCCCTACACCAGATTTGCTGGATTGAAGAATACCTTTATATATATACATATATATATTTATATATATTGGTATTCTTGTATACATACATATATATATTTATATATATTGGTATTCTTGTATACATACATATATATATTTATATATATGTGTATTCTTCAATCCAGGAAATGATAATCTAATTAGTCGATTTTGTATGACAACATGATATGCAAATCACGGAAATTCCGCAACTATTTCACACCAATATTCGCAGTGGGCCTTCTATATATGTTTTTGTACATTAACATTGAATTTGTCAATGAGAAGCCAATTGAAATATACCTTACATTGAGCTATCAAGAAAACAACAAAAATATCGCCCTGCCTGACTACCTTTCGTGACAACAGATAACACTCTACCTTTAAAAGGGTCACGCTGAAAAATATTACAGATTTCCACTAACAGAGGTAGTTCCCGTGACGTAATGGTTAAAGTACCAGATTGCAGTCTCGACGTAAGCAAGTTCGAACTCCAGTTGCGCTATTACGTTCACTTTTGGGCTAATACCTTTGGGAAAGGTGTAAACCCTGCAAAACTCCCCTCCTATTGAGTAAATTGTAAGGATGGCTTTAGCATTAAGTAAACGACGAAAATCGATATGCCATTAAACAAAGAAACCAAGCCAAACCTTACCTGTTGCTGAATAAAATATAATTTTTATAATAGTTCTGTCGGTTATGGCTGTAGAATACACCAACTGCACAACTGCAAAGGAATAAGACCCTTCCCACCAACTAGTATCCTGGATATGACATTAAACGGTTTGATAGTGATGCCCCAGTCCTGGAGCTTTGGGGAATCTGGAGAACATCTTCATTGCCATTACTCCCAGTTCCGCTCTGAACTTAGGATATTGTAGCTTTTAGTCTCATCTAAGGGTGTAATAGTACTATTTAATCATTTACTTTACTTGAAACCATCCAAATGTGTGTAAAACAATGATTAATCTTAAATTGAATAGTTTGTAGTACGAAGATGTGCTTGAAACCATTAAACTGTGTGCCAACAAATGAGCTCTGGTTCGTTTAAAAATGTTACCTATAAACTATTTGTTTACAAATCCTATATATATATATATATATATATGTGTGTGTGTGTGTGTGTGTGTGTGTGTGTGTGTGTGTGTGTGTACAGGATTTGGCATTAAATAACCTACAAAGATTGGTAAACAATGAACCACAAATAACCAAAAATAAATTTCAAAATCAGGTTTTAAAATGCAAGTAACTTTTGCGCCATCTAGTATTTGCTATCTATCAAGCAAACTGACATTATTGCATCTACGTACGCCGAACAAACCTATTGCAAACCAGGCAAATGTTGTTGTCAATAGAAAACCGAGTCTTTCATTAGTATTTGAGCTGATATCTGTGTTTTGACCAGTAGACCATTTCAAAAGATTAGGTTTCTTTGATATTTAATAATTCATATATTATAAAAAAAAAAAAAGTATTGATTAGGATAACATAAAAGATTCGCTAAAAAAAAAAAAAATTAAATGATTCGGAAAATGAATTATTCTAGAAAACGTTATAAATTATTGGATTTTTCTTTATTAAAACTGCCACGTAGAAAATAATGACTGTAACCCTTTCAGAGGAGTAAGTGCCTCTCCTAAAAAGAGTGACCTGGGTATGACACTAAATTGCATCAGATGGTGAGGCTCCAGACCTGGAGTTCTGGGAAGAATGGAATATCCCGTCATTGTCATTACTCCCAGGTCCCCTGAGATTCTTTGTGGCTGTCCCTGTTAGGATCACATATATTAGTCAAATAAATATGTTTACGGTAACACTTACGACAACACTGGTAACCATGTTATATCGAGTCTTATCCTTTCTTTACTTGTGCCCTGGATATGACACTCCACCTGATGGTGAGGCTCCAGCCCTGGAGACCAGTTGGGTGTGGAGTACTTCTTTTTCATTAGTCTCAATCCCTGAGTGATAGCACCGGTTAGGATCACATCTATTCGTCAAAAAATATGTTTACGTAACATTTACTACAACACTGGTAACTAAGCTATATCGATTCTTATCCTATCTTTACTTGTGCTCTG
The DNA here is from genome assembly GCA_963585895.1 of Sepioteuthis lessoniana. Taxonomy (NCBI): domain Eukaryota; kingdom Metazoa; phylum Mollusca; class Cephalopoda; order Myopsida; family Loliginidae; genus Sepioteuthis; species Sepioteuthis lessoniana. Next base: position 103,262,870 of record OY757910.1, read on the forward strand.
GGTGTAACATATCCGAAATACGAATACGTGAAATATACGGATACGTGAAATGTTCATATGCATAGGAATCTGATAAACACTCGAAACACTGACGACTCTCTTTGTTCAGGTACAAAACTTTTATTACCTTCTTGACTTTTAGGTTTTTCGACATGAGGAGAGAGAGACAGACACAATTTCTACTATGCTGACTGTTCCATCTGACCCAACAACGCGCTGGAATCCGGTAGTCCATAACTGGCCTGGCCTCGCTCAGGTCCAAAAATCAACTCACCTCCGCTTGGTTCAAATCTCAACTAACTGCTTTTTTTCAAAAATCACCCAAAATCCTCGGCCCATCGCTTCCGGGCATGACGTCATTCACATCCCCAGTTCTATCTCCTATCCGGAATTTTTATTATGACATCTGTGATTGTCACATCCTCCCCGCGCAAGCGTGAACACCTGCGCTCAATGTGTGCCCCTACCTGTGCACTAAGCCGAATAGTTCTAAGCCTAACTAAACCGAAAGATATAACCAACGAAAAATGATAATATAAAATAATATAATATACATGGGTACGATAATAATGATAATATAATAATGATAATAATGATAATATAATAATAATATAATAATGATATAATAATAATAATATAATAATGATAATAATGATATAATAATAATAATAATAATAATAATAATATAATAATAATGATATAATAATAATGATATATTAATAATAATATAATAATAATCATATAATAATAATATAATAATGATAATAATGAAAATATAAAATAATATAATATATATGGGTACGACACTTCCTCTGATGATGATGATGATGCAGCTTTGGAGATCAAGAGAGTATGGAATACTCCTTCATTGTCAGGTAGTACCTGTTAAAGTCTCATCTATAAGTGGAATAGATCTGTCAAAAATTATTCGAATTCGACAGGAACACTTGATGCCATAAAACCGTGAATTATTTATATTAAGAATAGTAGATAGAAATTTCAATTGTTTATTAGGGATTATAATAAGTTTTTGGAAATCATGTAATTGTGTGTAAAAAAATGATTGTTACTAAATAGAAATAATTACTTAAAACCATGTTGTGATTAGTATTAAATAGAAATATTTGAAACAATACATAATAAGAGCAATTGATATCATATACAGTGATACGCATAAGTATTGGATACATGTTATTTTCTGTTATAATTTTAGTTTATATTCGCCATTTTGCCTGATATTTGGTAAGTAATATCTCGAAAAGTTATATACTTATTCTCATACTTTTTGATGATATTTCCTACTGTACTGAGTGCTAGATTCACTTTTGTTAATTCTTCGGTAACCTTGTCCTAATTTGTGACGTTCAATGATTCTATCTCGCATATCTCTGGATAATTCTTTAGTTTTTTGCCATTTTTAATCCTTGAATTGCAAAATGCATATCAAAGAGTCAAATGATTAGTAGCACTATCTATTAAAAAAATGTGTGCTTCTCTGATTGGTCAGAAATAACATTCCAAAACTATAGAAAATTTTAAAATACAAATTTTCGAGTGTAAATTTGAAAAAAGTGTCATGTATCCAATATTTTGCATAGGGTAATTTTGTACTTTGAGTTAAAAAAATGGGGGATTTAACAAGGAGTTTTAAATTTTTCTTCCACATACAACTAAAAGAACTTTACGAGATATTACTAACGAAATATCAGGCAAAATGGCGAACATAAGAGTTATAACAGAAAATAACATGTATTCAATACTTATGCGTGTTACTGTAAGTATAAATAATTTCTATTAAGAATATTAACTTGAAGCTATTATTACTTACTATTGACAATTATTTGCTCTTGAAATCGTATAACTGTACAAACAAATGACAATTATTAATTCGAAATAATTACTTAAAACCATATAATGATTAGTTCAATATAAGAATACATGAAACCTTATAAATAAATGCAAATTATTTATATCAAATAGAATATTTGAAACTATAATACTGTGTGCAAAAACACTAAAAAGCAACTACACAAAAACTGTGACTACAGATGTAAAATGAACGCCATTCACTAATCTCTAGATATACAATAATCCAAGAATGACTGACGTGCCATTAAGATTAATCACTCAATCAAACGAAAAATCCTCGTTATTCCAAGCTCTTGTGCCCGTTGCCGCTAAAAATATTGGCAGAGAAGAAATTTCAATTCTATTGAGAATGCGATGTTATTAACAAATTTTTATATATTTTTCAATTGATGCTGCGCACGACTGCATAAGACGCCCCTCAAAAAAGGGTAAACCAAATATAATACTAGGCAGTATCGGTATCTGTCGCACGTCCCACCAACCGGACGAGTGTGGCACATTGCTTCTTTGGGTGGGTCCGGGCGCAGGGCGCAGTCCAAACACGCCCGACGGCTCCAAAAATGTCACGCGCCCCGTCGGCATTCCCCCCAAAAAAGGGCACCTCAGGTGCCAGGCGATAAACAAAGCCCTTTCAAGGAGGGTTAGAGCCTGGGGGTATGCCCCCTGAGGCTCGAGGATGCCAGTCAAGGCGCACTTAGACCGACTGCCTCTAGAACCAGTACATACCGAACCAGATACGCGCACCTATAAAACGCGGCCGACCGAAGTGCGTCTCAGCGGAGCGCCACCCAGAGAGTAGCGGGGGTGTCCTCGTGGTGTAATGGTTAAAGCGATGGACTGCGGAATCGTAGCACGCGAGTTCGTACTCCAGTCGCGCTATTACGTTCACTTTCGGGCAAATACCCCTGGGAAAGGTGCGAACCCCCTTATTCTCCCAGCTATGGGTTAAATAGTAACACTACTGTTCTTCTAGGAGAATGGCTTTGGCATTGAATAACCTGCAAAGGTTGATATGCCATTAAACAAAGAAACCAAACCAGAGAGTAGTGCACACGCTCCACTCTGCTTGGAGGTTATCTGGACCGTATCTGGTGATAGGAATCAGGTTATGGAATTCGGGGTGGATTTAGTGTCATCCCTCGTTGCTATTACTCCCAATTCCAGTCGGTCCCGTAGTAGGAATATCTGCTTGGTCCCTGAGAGGGTTAGATTTTTTAAAAATTATTAGCATTACATATATATGTGTGAAACCATTAATTGTATACAAGTTATTTGCATAAATTATTATTTAGAGATGGTTTGATTGAAGGTATAATTGTCTTCAAAGGATTATTACTAGTAGTTGTCATTGAAACGATATAATTGCTGGAAATACTTGAAAATATTGCCCAGTCAGCTGGGGCGGCAGAGTGGGAGACACCCCCAACGACTGCTTAGGATATGACACTAAACAATTTGTGGGTGAGGTTCCTGTAGTGCTGGAACATTGGGAAATGCGGAGTACCTCTTCATTGACATCGCTCCCAGGCTCACTCTGGTCTGGAGTGGTAGCATTTGAGAGGGTCCTATCAATGGGTCAAAGAGAACTAAACTGGGTACTTATGCTAAATAGAAATGTTTTAGACAATGAAAGTGCGTATTTATGCTAAGCTGAATTATTTGAAATAGAACTATTTTTAAATAGACCTAAACTGTACTTATGCTAAACTGAATTGTTTAAGAGAGGACTGTTTTGATATTCAACGGAATTGTTTTGAGATTTTGACTGTTTGTAAATAAAACTATACTTATACTCAACTGAATAGTTTGAAGTTAAATTCGACGTTAAATGACCCGCCACAAAACAAAACAAAAAACAACTAACCAACCAACCAACCAACCAACCACTAGGAAATATATAACTCTATACAAATTTGATGGTAATACATGAATCTATATTATAGCTAATTATTATTGGATAGTAAGAGTTAAATGGATTCAACTGTTCACAAATAAATGGTTATGATTACTGATTTGGTTTGCATGGGTTTCATGACATATCAACCATTGTCGGTTATTTACACGTATAAACAGTTCTATTTTACCCAGTCGGTTGGGGCTGTAGAATACACTGACTGCACCTCTGCAGAGGGGTAAGACCCCACCACCACCACCACCAACGAGTGTCCTGGATATGGCACTAAACAGTCTGATGGTGAGGTCCCAGTTAAGCTGGGGCTTTGGGGAATACGGAGCACTCCTTCATTGCCATTGCTCCCAGGTCCTCTCTGGCCCGGCGTGGTAGCACCTGATAGGGTCCTATCTATGGGTTAAATAGAACTAACGGCATACTTATGCTAACCTGAATTGTTTGATTAAACTGAATAGCTTGAAATAGAAATGTTTTTGACAATTAAACCGTACTTACATTTAAACTGCGTGCTTGTGCTAAACTGAATTATTTGAAATTGAACTGTTTTTGACATTAAAATGGTTCTTTCACTAAACTGAACTGTAATATATAACTGCTTGAATAGTTTGAAATGGAAATGTTTTTGACAATTAAACTGTATACTCATGCTAAACAGAATTGTTTTAAATAGAACTGATGATTTGCTTAAAAATGGATTTGGCATTAAATAACCTACAAGGGTTGATATGCCATAAAACCCAACAAACCAACAAACCAAACCAAACAGTTCTATCTAAACTATTCAGTTTAGTATAAGTACACAGGTCAAATGTCAAAAACATTTTTGTTTTCGCGCTATTTAGTTTAGTCAAAAAAGTTAAATTGTTCAACGTATTGCTATTATCACTAACAATTCAATTAAAAACCAGTCATTTATTTAGGCACTATTTAATGTAAAAGCAGTTCTATTTCAAACAATTCAGTTTTGCATAAATACGCAATTTAAATGTCAAAACTGTTCTATATTTAAAAAATCAGTTTAGCATAAGCACACAGTTTCGTTCTATTCGACCTATACATAGGACCCTATCAGGTGCTACCACTCGGGACCAGAGGGGACCTGGGAGCGATGGTAAGAAAGGGATACTCAGGATTCCCCAAAGCTCCAGCATTACTGGAGCCTTACTATTAGTTTGCTTAGTGACATATCCACGACAGTCTTTGTAATGCCTTATGCCTGGTCATTAGTTTTCTGGTCGTCTCATCCATTTGTTTAAGTTCTTTTCTGGACCACTTCAGTATCTTACAAGGGGACATCCCAGGTATGTATCCATTTTATAAGGTTCCTGCTATTTAGTTTGGTCTCGAGTAGCTTTCTCGTTCTCCTGAAATATTCTTTTTTCATTTTTTTCTTTCATCTCAAATGGTTTATTATTATTATTATTATTTACTCTTCGAGAGTTTTTCATATCAGCGTTAGCTAATATTCTTTGAGTGACAGCAAGTCTCTTCAAGTCTCTTGGACTTTTCTCAGTATTCTGGCCGTTCTCAACAATGATGTAGTTTGGATGGTCTCCAATCGTCCCAACCTCCAAGTCCGCCAGTCCCTTTAATAATCATTTAGTTACTGTACCAAAAACACCAATCACGATTGGTATAATAGGCATTTCCATGTTCCATAGGTTTTTTTTCAAATTTCCCTGAAAGGTCGAGGTACTTATCCTTCTTTTTGCTTTCTTTCAGATTTATTCTGTGGTCAGCCGGGACAGCAATGTCGACAATTTTGCCAGGTCTTTCTTTCTTTTTTCTTTTTTCTTTTTTTTTTTTTTTGTTGATTATTATAAAGTCTGGTCTTCTGGGCGAGATTAGGTAATCCATTTGTCCCAGGATCATTAAATAAGTTTCCAGAATTTTTTCGTATGGGCACTTTTATTGACAGTACACACATGGAACTCTAGTCCCCTTCGAAGTAATCTCCTCCGACAGCAATGCACTTGTACCGTTCCAACAACTTCTGGAAGGCGCCATGGAAGTCCTCTTGTGTGAGCGAGTCAATGACCTTCGTCACAGCCTCTTTCATCTCCTCAATTCTCTCATAACGACATCCTCTGAGCTTAGGGAATAAGCAAAAGTCACTAGGAGCAAGGTCTGGACTCTAGAGAGGCTGAGGAACTATCTTGATTCCGACGGAATTTCTTCCTGAACTCCCTTAAAACCTCAACATAGTAAACCTAACCCTAACCTTTTGGTCAATCAACTCTGGTGTATTGATTTCCTTACTCCTCACATACCTCTCATCATCCCCCACAAACTCCCTGACTTCCTTGAATCTCTTATGCCACTCAAAAACTGATGCTCGATTCATGCAAGATGGTCGAGAAGCAGTCTGAAGTATTCCATATTTTTCTGTAACATTTTTTCCAAGTTTAAAACAGAATTTTATTGCATATCGTTCTTCTAAAGTGTCCAGACGTCCAGATTGCATTTTTGAAATTCACCAGCTGTGACAATCAGGTTTTAGTAGGGTGTATTCCAATTGTTGCTGTAGCTGTACATTTGAAGATGAAATCATAAAAATTGGTCAGTCATCTTATAAGATCTATAACAATACCATACTAAATTTTCAAGAGTCAATGATTATTTTAAATTCCTGTACAAAAAAGTCTGGAAATTTATTGAAGTCACCACGTACAACAGGTTTCACCGTCACTTTTATGTTCCAAGGTTTTTTCGGTTTCCAAGCGATGTCTTGTTTCACCTTCTTTCAGGTTTAGGTCTGGCTGTCTGGCTGAGATTTGATGATATATTTATATCTCAAAATACGAGATAAGTCTGTGCGTCTCATTCTCCTTGACAGATTCTGGATTGTTGATATACAATTTGTTCGTGAAATCAAATTTCAATTTTTTTCATAATTCCAAGAGGATCACCTTCCCCATTCAATTGTGTTTGTTCTTATGCACTATTTCTAAGCTGATTTGCAGGATTCCTTTATTACATGACTGATCGTTTCGTCTCTATCATCCCATAACCTACATTTGTGATTTTGTTACGTTTTATCTATTATTGCATTGATATAATTGGTCCTTGAATGTGTTGTTTCGTGCTGCTAGTAGAACGTATTCAGTTTCTCTCTCAATGTTTCCTTTTCTTCGGCTTGTCCAAGTCTTCTCGGAAGATATTTCGCTTGCTTTTCGTTTGAAATGTTCATACAGTTTTTTTCCATTATTTATTGTATTATTATTATTTACCTGAGCTTTCCAAGAAGAAATATATATATATATATATATATATATATATATATATATATATATTGTCATCCTTAGACAGATTGTCTCGTTATATCACAACTCTTCAGTGCGACTAGACACGCGAGACGTTGGGGTTGAAACGTGCCTAACTTTTCATCAAACTGATAAAATACCCCTATATCACCCAACGACTCAACTTCAGCTCGGGAATTTAACGCATATGTATTAACTTTCGTTTGTTTTCATTTTACGCTATCGGATACCAAAGTGTTCAATTCTTTAGAAGAGTTTAGTCTTACGCAAGTAGCAACCGTTATTTCCTTGATCTTTTATGGTATTTCCTTGATCTTTTATGTTATTATTTTGTTTTTCCATTAACAATCCTGATAGAAAATTAACCAATTTAACTTGACTTTGAACAGTTTATGCCCCCCGCCCCGAAATTATGCTTAATCTTGGATTATTTCGTGCGTATGGTTGAGTCATCAAAAATTTTAAAAATCATATTCTGTTAATCTTCATGACACCGCAAAAAACTTTTTCAATATAAAATAGAGAATTACTTTGTGAACTCCAGCATCACCACTCAAACGGTTATATAAAGAGTAAACAGACAGGTGTTGCTAAAAGTTATTTTCAAATCAAACTGGCAACGGGAAAATTGTTTTTTTTTAGACTTCTGTATTTCTGGATTGTTACGGAGAGGATATGTGTTTTTAATTTTTTTTTTTTTTAGACTTCTGTATTTCTGGACTGTTACGGAGAGGAAATGTGTTTTTAATTTTTTTTTTTTTTAGACTTCTGTATTTCCGAACTGTTACGGAGAGGAAATGTGTTTTTAATTATTTTTTTTTTAGACTTCTGTATTTCTGGACTGTTACGGAGAGGAAATGTGTTTTTAATTTTTTTTTTTTTTTTTAGACTTCTGTATTTCTGGACTGTTACGGAGAGGAAATGTGTTTTTAATTTCTTTTTTTTTAGACTTCTGTATTTCTGGACTGTTACAAAGTGAGAATGTGTTTTTAAGTTTAACGTTTTAGAAACCTCATTTCCAGGGGCTTTCCTTAGTAAATGAAATGTCTTTCTTCCTGTCAACGAAAAATAGTTTGCAAACTCAAGTACAATGACCGGCCTGAATCATTAAAGTAATTTTCCTTTAATGTGGGAACCAAACTGTAACAACACTTCTGTCTTTTTATTATCATCTGTCGAACTTCAATATCTTTATCATCAAAAAGTTACGTCAACTTTTTTTCGACTAACATCTACTTTTCGAACCTATTAACAATGTTACATCGTGTCAGTATAGGTGTTAGGTTGTACGCAGAAAATGGACTTAATTCTTGTGGATAGGTGTCTTTCGATGCAACAAATGAGACGACTCTCGTCGGATCTGATGGACGTTTCACGACGAATAAAAGTTGACGAGTTGCCAAACTGAAAAATAAATTATGCCAGAAATAATCGGTTCTCTTCCTTAATAGACTCAATATTTGTAACGGAGTCTTCGATTCAAGAGAATATTCTAGCTGATCCACGATCCTGATAATCACTGATTTGGATGTGTAATGCTTTTGGGAAAAGTAAAAATCTAACTCTTTTACCCAAACCAAAATTATGAGTTGTTAGTTTGGCAGATTGGGTTCTCTAGCCTAGGTAAGGCAACCAGTCTTGAAGAATACATACAAAATAAGGAATGAAAAAATAATTCCTGATATTTTGGTCGTTTACTCTTGGACTTTGTGGTGGTGTTGGACTGAAGCGTTCTAAAACCTTATCCGGTTTTACTCCATATATCTTTTCTTTCAGTCTACTTATTTTGCTTTATTTATGGGAATTGAATTACCACAACCAGAAATTCTGGCTAACTCTTGCGCTCTACATACAGAAACAATGGACAGCTGTTTCCACCTTATTAGTTCTCATCAGCAATGTATACTGTGAACTCCCCAACTGGAGATCGAACCAGCGACCACAGAATGCAGAGCCGAAACTCTACCACCAAATCGCATTGCACACAAATGATGCCAAATTAAATAGCTATGGTAATATTGTGGCCAATTCATCTGAATGTGGCTTGTGAGTTACATCCGTACTCTTTACAGAGGACATGGTCACCTCCAGAGCCACGTCTTCCTAGGGGGATTGAAAATACGCATCTACGTAATTATTGAAACCTAAAAGGAAAAGGATATATATATATATTTTCTTTCTTAAGTAGTGGAATTATATTTTGAATTCAATTACCACGATCAGAAAATTGGTCGCTAGTTCGATATCTAGTAGGGGATCAAGTATTCACCGGATTTTCTGGTCGTGTTAATTCAATTCACAATATAATCCCTCTATTTAAAACAAAGAAAATGTACACATGTTTATTTTTATGACAATTTGGGTGAATAGAAAATATCTAAAAAGGTTAATCTTATGAGAGTAGGAAGTTTCAAGTTTAAACACACACACACTCACACACACACACACACACATATATATATATATATATATATGTATAATCCTTGTTGCAGCTGAGTGTGCATGCATGTGAAAAGATGTGTATGACTGTGTGTGTATGTGTGTGCGAAAAAATGAGACACTTCGCCAAATTTTCACTTTCTCAGTTTCTTCTCACTCACAAGCAAGATTTGCTGATGATTGTAAATTTTGTCGAGTTAACATGCAATGCCCTCTGAACTGGGGGGGTTTATGCCTTTGGGCACGTGCTGTATGGCCTGATCAAATTCAACTGAAAATCGAACTCATTTTAGAAAAATATATATATATATATATAATTTTATGTGGAGAGGAAAAGAGAGAAAGAGAGAGAAAGCACTATCCGAAACATCGTTACTCTTTAAATAATTATATAAGTATATATATATATATATTCATTTATTCATTATTCCAGTGGCATTTATGTTAAAGATGGCGCCACAAATTCACCGAAGAACACTCAACAGAAAATACCAGTCTGCATTACAAGATTTGCCATGTTCAACTCCACGGTCGAACCGGTACGCCTTGTTTCAAGGCTACCTCACCGCAACCTGATCATACCACCTCCCCACTGTCCCATGCAAAATCTAAACAATTGACAGCTACTCGTGCCCAAATACCGCACAGACCCTCCGGCACAACGAATAATACACAGTGAACGATTATTTCCTGTTAGTTATACCCTCCGAGTAAATGTCGGACAGATTTCATAGTTTTCAGCCAGCTCTTCCGCTATCTATCGATTTGAAGTTATTCAAATGAGACTTATTTAACATGTCAACATATAATTTCTTGTTTGATAATTTGCATATCCCCTTAAGCGACTCCAATATATATATACATATATATATATATATATCACTGAAGTGTTTTGAAAAATATGCTGGGATAATATAACATACATATGATCTTGCCGTCGGAATTAAAGATAATTAAGTGTAATTAAATATTAGATTAAATGCATCACATTAACTCCGAAATGTCAATTGAATCATTTTGTGTTTGTGTTTACAATCATTATCGTCTGAGTGTAATTTTCAAAATAAAATTCGAGAAATCCAAAAAAATTTCCACCCTTTATGTAAGGCGTAGATTACGGTGACTAAATCCTCTGTGGAGAAAAAATAAACCCCGGCTTCTCCATAAAAAAGAGGTGTCCTCTATCCAATAAATTGTATCCGATGGTGAGGCTCCAGTCACAGAGTCCTCAGGAGTGTGGTGAATCCCTTCATTGCCATTACTCCCATGTCTATTCTGCTCCGGAAAGCTGGTACCTGTTTTGGTTCTCTCAGTAAAATAGATCTTTGGAGAGTTATTTGTATTAGATAGGAACACTTGAAACCGTACAACTGTGTGCAAGTTATTTATATTAAATAGGAATACTTGAAACCACACAACCGTGTGCAAGTTATCTATATTAGGTTGGAATACTTGAAACCATAAAACTGTATGCAAGATATTTGTATTAGATAGGAATACTTGAAAGCATACTACCGTGTGCAAGTTATTTGTATTAGATAGGAATACTTGAGGTGCCCATGGTGTAATGGTTATCGTCGAAGGAAATGGACATGGCGACACGAGTTCAAATCTTTGACGAGGCTGATTGCATTTCACATAGCACTAATACCTTTGGGAAAGGTATGAATCCAATTATTCTCCCTCCAACTATGGGTAAATAGTAGGACAGACTGGGTTCTTCAGCCTTGGTGAGGTAACTAGTCTAGGAGAAGGAAAACACTGAATTCAAACCTGTTAAACTCCGCTTAAAAATTAACTTTGTGTCATATCCTGCCCTAGCAGAGGGGTTGGTAAATATGGTTTGGAATACTTGAAACCATACAACCGTCTGCAAGTTATTTATATTAAATAGGAATACTTGAAAACATATAACCGTGTGCAAGTTATTTATATTAGATAGGAATACTTGAAACCATACAACCGTCTGCAAGTTATTTATATTAGATAGGAATACTTGAAACCATACAACCGTGTGTAAGTTATTTGTATTAGATAGGAATACTTGAAACCATACAACCGTGTGCAAGTTATTTATATTAGATAGGAATACTTGAAACCATACAACCGTCTGCAAGTTATTTATATTAGATAGGAATACTTGAAACCATACAACCGTGTGTAAATTATTTGTATTAGATAGAAATACTTGACACCATACAACCGTGTGCAAGTTATTTGTATTAGATAGGAATACTTGAAACAATACAACCGTGTGCAAGTTATTTGTATTAGATAGGAATACTTGAAAAATAACAGCGTGCAAAAAACAAAACAAAAATATGAAGATTAACATACAATGTAGGCAATTCACTTTTCCCTTACGTCGAGGTATCGATATAAACCCCAGACGTTAAATTGTCGTTAAAATCAATGAATCAAAACATGGAAAAAGTTAATACCATTCAATTATAATGATTTCTACTAAGATTATTAAATTTTTTATGCGTATGTCATCTTTCAAGAACTATGATCGAAAGAAATGAATTCAATTGAAGAGTAATGCGGGCGAAAATTTTGAAAGGCGCTACGTGTGATGCTCATTCCATTTTTCATTCAATCAAGATCAACTAAATGCAATGTGTAATCGATGACTAAAACCAGAACCAAAATTTTTCCATAATTCTTTAGTAAATGTCGAATCATTTCATTTGATTGATTTGGTTTGGGTTGGTTTGGTTTAAAGGCATAACAATCATTGTAGGTTATTTAATGCCAAATCCATTTTTATATATATAAACAGTTCTATTTCAAACAATTCAGTTTAGTATTAGTACACAGTTTACTTCTATTCAACCCATTGATTGGACCCTATCAAGTACTACCATTCCGGGACTAAGTAAACCTGGGAGCGGTGGCAATTAAGAGGTACCCCGCATTCCCCAAAGTTCCAGCATTACTGGAGTCTCACCATCAGATTGCAGGGTAATCTTGTGAGGGGATACCCAAGTGCAGAGATGTAGTCGGTGTATTCTACAGACCCAGCTGACTGGACCACATTTCATTTGTAAAAGAGTGCACTACAAATTGAATTTTACGGATCTAATGTGTAGATTTTTTCCAGTCACCTCAGCTGGAGAAATAATAAGCAATATAGAAGAGCAAACATTCACGTGTGAGTTCGAGTCTTATTGGGCACTCCATTAATTTTGCCTTGTGCAATATCAGAGCAAAAAAGTTTGCAAATTACTATAGATTTTTAAAGGCCAATATAGCTTACATAATTCCAGGATTCGTTTCAATTGATATAAATTCACTACGTCTCCCTAACATGCTTATAAATAAAAGGAATTATACACGACACTTATAAAAGATGTTTTGTTTAGATTTTTTACTGATGAATTTTCATTGAGTAATCATTACTGTTATCGGGACTGAGCTTCAATCTCAAGACAAGGAAATTGGAATGTAAGGTTGAAATTGGTGGATATACAATGAAGTGACAGAAATAATAAAAAGAGTAAAAGATTATCACAGTTCCCGGAAGAGATTTGAGAAATTAGTACTTTCTACTGAGACCTGGGGTTCAATCCTAGGTCGCATCATACCAAAGACTTCAAAAATGGTACTAGATACCTCCTTGCTTAATACTCAGCAATATAAGGTATGTATCGAGGGTAAAGTGGAGCAATCCAGGGAAAGGAGTAGCACCCTCCCCTACACCTCAGTGTAGTAGCTATTGAAAAGGGAGCCTTCTGGTCCCCCTCGACTATTTTCGCCAAATTTACTCTACTACTTTACTTGAAAGAAGAAGGGGAGGGGATCTAAATGAAACTTTAAAAATAATTAATGGAATGTCTGTTTATTTTAGAATTTTTTTCAATATTTCTCGAACAGAAATTTACTCTCACGACAAAATTTGAAAAAAACAAACAAACTATTAATCAGTTGGATTCATTGCTTATGTAATATAATGGCCGAGGGATTTCGTTTCATATATCTTACCTTTGGGTTTAGTTAGGCTGAGAACCTTTCGGCTCAGGTGTAAACTTGAGCGCTGGTGTTAACGCGCGCGTGGGGGGGACGTGTCATTCACAGATGTCAAAATAAAAATCGCAGATAAAAAATTGTGACTTGGGGATGTGAGTGACGTCATGCACCAGAAGCGCGCGCGGAGAATTTTGGGGATTTTGAAAAAAGTCAGTTAGTTGAGAGCAAGACACTGAACGAGAAGGGTCGACTTTCGGGGCTCGCAGAGGTCAGACGAATTTGCGCGCAACGGGCGCCGCACGATATGGGCGAGGGTAAGAAGGAAAAGCCAGAATAGAAAGAATGTGTATCTCTCTCCTTATGTCGAAGAACCTTTAAACTCAAAAGTAATATAAAGTTTCGTACCTGAACTAAGAAGTCATAAGTGTTTTTCGTGTTTCGGGATTCCTATGTTTTATATATATATATATATATATATATATATATATATACGAACATTATGAACGTTTTGCGTACCAGTATGAATGTGTCCATTTCCTATGTTCATGTATGGGTATGTTACACTTATAGAGTAATTCATTTTTGAAACAAATTACATTCATCAAAAAGAGCACTAATGTCAAAAAAAGATAAATAAGATTGAATTAGATGAGTGTAGATAGAATGAAGAAGAATTCATGGAAGCATTTTTTGAACTTAACAGAATTTGATCTGTATATAGATATCATATGAATAGTATATAAGTTCTGTGCAAAGATTTTTGTTTTAAAAAAGATTGATGACAGAGGATAGTTAAAAGGTGAGTTCCTCAAACTAAATTACAATGCGTATGTTGCTTCTTTGGAATACCTACTCTCTCTCTCTCTCTCTCTCTATATATATATATATATATATATACGTGGTGCCTTCAATAGGTTTCCAGACTTTTTCTTTTGGCATTTAAAATTGTTATAGACTCTTGGAAATTCAGTATTTGCCATACATGTTATGAGACGACTGACCAATTTTTATGATTTCAGATTCAAATGAACAGCTACAACAGGAATTGGAATACACCCTACTAAAGCCTGATTGTCACACCTGGTGAATTTCAAAAATGCAATCTGGACGTGAGGACACTTTAGAAGAACGATATGCAATAAATTTTTTTTAAACTTGGAAAAAATGCCACAGAAACGTATGGAATGCTTCAAACTGCTTTTGGAACATCCTGAATAAATCGTGCATCAGTGTTTGAGTGGCATAAATGATTCAAGGAAAGCAGGGAGTCTGTGAGGGATGATGAGAGGTGTGGGAGGAGTAAGAAAGTCAATACACCAGAGTTGATTGGCCAAAGGATTAGGGTTACTCTGTTAAGGTTTTAAGTGAGTTTAGGAAGAGATTCCAAGGGAAGAGGCCAGCACCCTTCAAATCTGGTCGGTAGCATTTCTACGAGGACAATGCACCAGTCCACAACTCCATCCTTGTCGCAGACTATTTGACCAAGATGGACATCAAGAAAAATCCTCACTCTCCCTATAGTCCAAACCTTGCTCCCTGTGACTTTTACTTATTCCCTAAGCTCAGAGGCTGTCGTTATGAGACAATTGAGAAGATGAAAGAAGCTGTGACGAAGGTCATTGACACGCTCACACATGAGGACTTCCATGGGGCCTTTCAGAGGTTGTTGGAACGGTACAACAAGTGCATTGCAACTGGAAGAAATTACTTCGAAGGAGACTATTAATAAAAGTGCCCATACAAAAAAGTCTGAAAACTTATTTAATGATCCTCGTATGTGTATATATATATATATATATATATATATATATATATATATATATATATATCAGCCATGTCCCCTGGAGCTATAAAGTACACTGATTGTATCTCTGCATAGGGCTAAGACCCCACTTCGCAACGATTTTTTTTTTCATATAGCATTAAACAATCTGATGTTAAGGCTTCAGTAATGCTTATTTCTTCATTGCTACCGCCCCCAGGTCTACTCTGGCTCAGCCTGCTAGCACCCAATAGGTTCTTACCTATGAGTCAAATAGAACTGTCCGACATTTAAACTGTGAAAACAACCGATTTCTGATAAATTGAATGGTTTTTATTAGGACTTTTAAATAATTTAACTGTGTATAAACAAACGACTGATGTTTAATTGAATTGTTAGTGATACACAGAAATAGAATCATCTAACTTTGTTGAGTTATTGTAAATTGATTTATTAGAAAGAGAACGGTTTGATCTTTTAAATATGTTTAGCAAATCATATACTTAATATATATGTAAAAAGGAAATTTGGCATTAAATAACCAACAATGTTTGATATGCGATAATGCTAAGCCAAACCAAATATATCTCTGTCTGTATATATATATATATATATATACATGTGTTGTAGGTGATGTAGACCGCAACTGTTCAATTAAGGATTTAAACCTTTGAACTACCTGATCATACTATTTTTTTCTCCAGCTGCATCAGGGACGAACTCATAAGAGATGTACTCTTATGGACCCCCACACATCGCCGTGCAAAAGCAGGACGACCAGCACGAACACACATTCAGCAGCTATGTGAGGATACGGGATGTTGTCCTGAAGACCTGCCTAGGGCGATGAACGATAGGGAGGAGTGGCGAGAGAGGGTCAGGGATATCCGTGCTACCAGCGCATCATGATGATGATCATGATGATGATGATTTCTTGTTTGGTTTAGCATGCAACACCGGCCCTAACATACTCAAATGATTCAATAAGTAACTAACCAATGTACCCGCACCAATACGAGACCCTTCCAACA
The DNA here is from genome assembly GCA_963585895.1 of Sepioteuthis lessoniana. Lineage (NCBI taxonomy): Eukaryota > Metazoa > Mollusca > Cephalopoda > Myopsida > Loliginidae > Sepioteuthis > Sepioteuthis lessoniana. Next base: position 103,279,115 of record OY757910.1, read on the forward strand.
AAACAGATATCGAACTCAATCCAAAAATAACAAACAGTATCTTCAATCCCCAGAAGAGGATCAATCGATATAATCGACATCACCTGGGAGCAAGACATAAAGCAATTTCTCAATCAATTTGACCCTTACAAAACACTAGAGAAAAAAAGACACTTAAGAACATAAAAAAGAAATTTCACACGGCTTTAACCAAACCAATATAAAGAATAACTTATTGCCTATGTATATAAGTTAGCAACCTTAGTCAAGGGTGACCCGAAGGCTCCCTTTTCAATTGCTACAACACCAAGGTGTAGTGGAAGGCACTACTCCATTCTCTGGATCGCTCCACTGTACCCTTGATCCTTATCTTATAATTCTGAGTGCTAAGCAAGGTGGCATCAAGTAGCGTTTTTTGAGTCTTTGTTATGATTCAACCTGGGATTGAACCCCGGTCTCCCAAATATAGGCAATAAGTTATTCTTCATACATACATTATTCTTTCTTAAGTTATTCTTTATGCACTCACAGATACACACACACACACACACACACACAAACATATATATATATATATATATATATATATATAATGTTGACGGAAAATAGACAAACGTCGGTAAAAAGATTTTATAATCTAACAGAACTTATCCGTATTACGTGTGGGTTTAAAAATAATCATAAATGACCGTAAAATTTTTGGTGCGAAAATCATTGATTTATTTACGCTATAAATCCGTGTTATTTTAAAAATTTTAAAGATATTCCGAGCATTTTTATCATGATAGAAATTCTGTTTTTCTTGTCTGACCTTTCCAAGAAGATTCACAGATCTTAGTGTTATATAATTGCAGAATGATTTTTTTTTAATATTATCATTTTTCGTTGGTTATATCTTATCATTCGGTTTAGTTAGGCTTAGAACTATTCGGCTTAGTGCACGCGCAGGTACACACATTAAGCGCAGGTGTTCACGCTCGCGCGCAGAGGATGTGACAATCACAGATGTCATTATAAAAACCCCAGATAGCAAATGGGACTGGGGTGCTAATGACGTCATGCCCGGAAACGATGGGCTGGGATTCTTGGTGATTTTGAAAAAAAGCAGTTAGTTGAGATCCGAAGCTGGGCGACGCAGTTGAGATTTGAAGCTGGACGAGGCGAGTCCTGTTGTGGACGACGGGATGCGCCGTGCGTTGTGGGGTCAGATGGAACGGTCAGCATAGTAAAAATTGTGTCTCTCTCCTCGTGTCGAAAGACTAAACTCAAGAAGTCAATAAACGTTTCGTACTTGAACTAAAGAGAGTCGTCAGTATTTCAGGATTCCTATGCATATGAACGTTTTACATATCCGTATATTTCACATATTCGTATATGGCTATGCTACACTTAGAACTTCCAGCTTGGCTCATGACAACATACAGTTAATCAAATGAATAGGATTCACTTTAAGATAATTATTATCCCTTAGAATATTCGAATTTTATCTTCATCTTCATTTCATCAACGTTTCGACCAATATATCCTTCGGCCTCTTTAAGATGTTTCTTGTCCAACTCGGGAGCCTACACAGAAGCTCTAACTTAATCTACGGAGTAGATTGTTCCAGTTCCATTAACCATGACTATGTACCAGTGTTTAGCTATTGTAAATCTTCCTTGTTATTTATCTTTTGTTGGGATTGAACATGCAACGTCCAGATGATTTCATTCAAGAGAACTTTTCAACAAAATGCCTTCATCCACTGCGACATGTGTCCGACACGTTAAAGATGAAGACAATAATCCGTATATTCTAAGTGATGGAAATTATCAAGAGTTATCTAAGAAATTTAGACAAATAACTTTTTGGTAGTTGCCGATCTGTGACAGAATGTGTGTCTCTGCTTAGTTTGAAGTCATTATAAAAATGGTTATAATTGAAATTATTTTCGTTGCCGGCAAAATGAAAAGTTTTGTCACTTGGAACAATGAAAATAAGTGGGATTGTTAATCATATTTATCAACCCCTCCGCTCGGGCAGGATATGACACAAGGTCCATTTTTTCAGCGGAGTTTAACAGGTTTGAATTCAGAGTATTTCTTCTCATAGACTAGTTGCCTCACCAAGGCTGAAGAACCCAGTCTGTAAGTGGGATTGTTAATAATTGGCTAGCATATGATCCATGCTGTAGAGTAGCTAGCATTCCATCAGCACTCTACCAGTTGGACGGGCTTATAGCCCCAATAGCCTATATGTAAGGACATTGATGGTTGATAACTAAGTTGATATTAAGCTGATTAATATTCGAACTGATCTTACTTCGTTTTGGCTATACAGCGCTTTGACCCTCCTCTATGTCTTGGTAGTTCTCTTGTAAAATGTTTGTAACTTATTATATTGTGTTTATTATATGTATCTGTTAGTACCGGATATAGGAGCTGAATAAATAGATTAAGCACTCATTCTTCTCTGTGTATCATTCGCCTCGACAATACAACAATCCAATGACTTGATTAGCATCGACCACATGAAACAAGATACACGATGCAAAGAATTGCAGTCAACACTGGAAGGATAAAAGTTCCATAGCAGCTTGATAGAACAAACTTTTCTTTTTTGCTATACCTGTCGATGCGATGGTTTACAGCGTTCTTTTTAAATCTCGTAAAATGGCGATGATTAATTTAATTAAATGAAAGACAATTAGTCTAATTAAGGACGGGTGTGGTAGAGGCTGAATCAAAAAAAAAAGACACAGGAGAAAGGAAACGGTTTTTAAATGTTTGTTTTGTTATTTATTGCTGTTACGTGGGGTGCATAATGATCGTAAACACGGTTTACAATATTCTCAAATCGAGTTCAGTGCTATTATCATATAGTAAGAATGAAGCGTAACTTTTTCAAAAGTTTTTTTTATATTTTGTTATAGTTGATTTACAGCGGATTATTGCATTCTTTGTAAAAATGTAGTCACAAACTCCCTGTTTAAGTGATCTTAATGTGACTTTTTTTTCTTTTTCTCAAGCTCAAGGGGGTCATCAAAAGGGTCAGTTTTGTTGGCGTGAAGGCTATTAAGAGGGTCACAGAAACTTAGCTAAGGGACATCGCCGAAGAATCTTTCCATCAGTGCAAAGAAGCATGGCAGAAAAAGATGAAAAGGGTGTTAAATTATAGGGGTGGTGGTTTCAAGGCGAAACTGTAGATTATTATTTAGAATTGAAATATATAGTTTGTGACATTAGTCCTTTTACTTTTTCAGACTTATCTCGTATTTCAAGACGAATTGACTTCTGACACAATGGGATATGACATAAACCATCTGATGGCGAGGCTCCAGCCTTCCAGATTTGGTTTGTTTTGGTTTGGTTTGTTGGGCTTTATGGCATATCAACGTCTTATGGGTTATTTCATGCCAAATCCTGTTTATGTATATATATCAAATATATACGAATTACCAACGCATAATTTGTAGTTTGACATTTTTAGACAAACCAGAGCCCACTTGTTTGCACACATTAATACTTGGAGCTATTTTAGATAACACCAGTATTTCTATCTATGGAGATTTGGGGAATGTTGAGCACCCCTTCATTAACTTTTTAAACATTTACTTAATGATGAGAGGACTGGTTGATGTTTTAAAATATTTTCAGTTTTGAAAAAAATAGTAGATTATAATAATGGTGGTGGTGGTCTTCTTCTTCTTCTACTTCTTGAGCAGGTTTTTTTTATAATTTGGTTTTGCTTGATTGGATTTTATGTCATATCAACCATTGTTCGTTATTTAATGCCAAAATCATGTTTATACGTATATATCAAATATAGATATTTATTTGTAAATAACATTTTGTAGATAACATTCCGAAACGAGCCTGAGCTCTGTTCTTGCAATCTGTTAAATGGTTTCAAGTATTGCTATATAACAGTCACAATTTAAGATCAGTGATATGTTTGCACACATAGTTTATTCTATACTGACTCATAGATAGGACCCTGTATTCGTCACTTTTTCTCAAAGTGAGGTTATCACGAAGTTCGACTGACACCTAAGACGTAGAAATAGTACAAACGTTCAATGAGTTATTTAATGCCAAACTAATCCTAGTAGAATTGTAGTGGTACTATTTGACACACAACTGGAGGTATAAGTGTTTCACACTTTTCCCAAAGTGAATGTAATAGAGCGACTGGAGATTGCACTCGTTTACAAGGATGTTGCGGTCTAGTATGTTAGCCACAACGCCATAAGAATCTCCACCTTTTTTAATGATTAGTTTGGCTTGTTTTGGTTTTATGGCATATTAACCATTGTAGGTTTTTTAATGTCAAATCCATTTTAGTACATATAAACCGTTCTATTTTTAACAATTCAGTACAAAGTTTCATTGTCGAAAACAGTCCTATTTCAAACAATTCAGTTTAGCATAAGTACGCAGTTTAGTTCTATTTGACCCATTGATATGACCCTGTCAGGTACTCCGGGCCAGAGTGA
>OY757910.1:103288567-103443567 GCA_963585895.1 Sepioteuthis lessoniana
ATATATATATATATATATATATATATATATATATGCATATATATAAGTGTGTGTGAAAATAGTCAAGGTTTAGACTTATTCTATAGTAATCCAAGGTGAATTGGAATCGACGTTGAGTCGACTGATATCGGATATATAATTAATTTCAAATTAAAAATATATCGAAACTCACATGCAAAGCGAAAATATTTCTATAAATTTGACGAAAATTCTTCAATTCAGTGTTTCCATTTTAAATTTATTTTAGTTCGTTATGAACTTCTTCAGATGGAGTTTAATACATTAAACATTAGTGCTTAAGATATGATGTAGACTTCCCAAGCAAGAAGAGACAAAAAAAAAAAAAACAACTAATATATTTCCTAATGAAATCTCTTTATATTTCAATGTATTCCTCATTTTAAAAAAGAAATTGCATTTCATTACTTATAATTTAAACTGCTATTCATTCTTTTTTAATCCGATGAATTTCAGGTTCCTTGTGCGTTGAGGTTTATTTTAAATAATCATCATCATCATCATATCGTGCTGGCAGCACGGATATCCCTGACCCTCTCTCGCCACTCCCCCCTATCGTTCATCGCCCTAGGCAGGTCTTCAGGACAACAACCTGTATCCTCACATAGCTGCTGAATGTACGTTCGTGCTGGTCGTCCTGCTTTTGCGCGGCCGTGTGTGGGGATCCATAAGACTACATCTCTTATGAGTTCATCTCTGCTTCTCCAGCAATGTCCTGCATGTCTGGTTCGCCTAACTTGAATAGTTTTCGTGATGGGGGGCAGGTGGCCGTACAGTTGATGTCTTGTGGGGTGTTGCTGCCAGGACTTGTTCAGGATTGCACGCAGCATTCTTGTGTAATTGCCATCTAGTTTCTTCTCCAGCCGTTTTGTTAGCGTACATGTAGTGCATCCATATAGCAGTATCGATGTGACCGCTGCCTGGAAGAAACTGCGTTTCATTTTATCGGTTAGGTCTGATTTCCATATAGTCGATAGCCTATTGATAGCTGTCCATGCTTTCGTTAACCTCGTTTCGATGTCCTTTTCGGTTGATTCGACGCTGCTTCCTAGGTACGTGAATTTGTCTACTAGTTTAAGAGGGGTTCCTTTTAGAGTGGAGATGTCCCCCGTTTGGTTATAGCACATATATTCCGTTTTGTGTGCATTAACATGGAGGCCTATGCTTGCTGCTGCTCGTTCCAAACTATGCAGAAGTGTTTCGGCTTGGTCAGGTGTATTTGCCAGTATCGCTATGTCATCGGCGTAGTCGGCGTCGGTAATTGTTGTTGCGGGGTATCTTCTGCTTCTTTTCTTCGTCAGTTCGAAGCCATTCTCTTTGATTTTGTCAATCGATGTTCTAAGTACGTAGTCTAGACAAATGATAAAGAGATACGGAGCCAGCGTGTCCCCTTGTAGTACTCCTGCTACAATGTCGAAGTATTCTGTGTCTCCATCTGGTGATCGTACTTTTACTTTAGTGTTTCTATAGAGAATCGTTATTGCCGCTACGGTTTCTTTAGGTATGCCGTACGCTAGTAGGATTTGTTCCATCTTTCCTCTGTGAATGGAGTCGAAAGCCTTGGTAAAGTCGACAAATATTAATGTCGCTTGTAGGTTCTTTGCCCGTACACCTTCAAGGATTCTGCGGATGGTTAATATTTGTGAGGTCGTAGATCTATTTCTTCGGAAGCCATTTAGGTTTTTTCTAAAAACAAAAACATGTAACAATCAAAGATAACCATTATATATATATATATATATATATATATATATATATCATAAGGGATTTACTCCTATGGACCCCCACATATGGCCGAGCAAAAGAAGGACGGCCAGCGCGAACATGCATACAGCAGCTCTGTGAGGATTCGGAATGTATCCTGAAGACCGGCAAGACGCGATGAACGATAGGGAGAAGTAGCGAGAGAGGTTCAGGGATATCCGTGCTGGTGGCACGACATGGTGATGATATATATATATATATATATATATATAATTATCATCATCATTAACTTACACTGACAGCATACATTTCTCTTATTCTCTCTCTCTATATATATATATCTATATATAAATATATATATATATATATCGTATTCATGAACAGTTTCACCAAGTCATCAGGTCAACCCCACCGACCGACAAACTAGTCATCCTAGGAGGTTTTAATGCGATGGTGGGAAGGGACTACAGCAGCTGGGAATGCGTTCTGTGAAGACACTGAGTAGGCAAGATCAATGACAACAGCCTGCTCCTCGCCTGCAAGTGTGCAGAGCACAGCCTCTGCATCAGCAACACCTTGTTCAGGATGGCAGACACTAAGAGGCTTCAAGTACTTGTCTCACACTAATAATTCTATTTAATATTATTCAGTCGATTGCACTCAGTAAATGGATTTAGGCATTCCTATGCAATAGTGATAATTCAATTTAACATTCATTTGATTGCACACAGTTAAATGTTTTCATTTAAACTAAATAATTAAATAATTCTATTTGACCTATAGACAGTATTTTGTAAATATAATAAATTATTTTTACGTGTGGAAAAAGCATTTCGAAAATCTACTAGGAAACCCACCGAAAGTTACAGAACCATTCACCAGAATTGTTAGTAAGCAATTAGACATTAAACAAGAACCGTTCACTCAAGAAGAACTCGACTCGGTTCTTAGAAAAATTAATAATAGGAAAGCAGCAGGGCTTGACAATATTCCCCCAGAAGTATAGAAGACCAGACTATTCGACGACATACTGGTCCGACAATGCAACGCAGTATATAATCAAAATCCGATAGACAGATGGATGAAGGGATGCATCTTCCCTTTCCCTAAAAAGGGTGACCTCGAATTTGCCAAGAACTACCGATGTATAACACTTACATACATAGCAGCCAAAATTTACAATGTCCAACTACGAAACCGCATAGAACACAAAATTGACAACATTCTTAGGAAAAACCAAAATGGCTTCCGAAGAAATAGATCCACGACCTCACAAATATTGACCATCCGTGGAATCCTTGAAGGCGTACGGGCAAAAAACCTACTGGCGACATTACTATTTGTCGACATTACCAAGGCCTTTGATTCCATTCACAGAGGAAAGATGGAACAAATCCTACTACTATACGGCCTACCAAAAGAGACTGTCGCAACAATAACGATTCTCTATAGAAATACCGGATGGTGACACAGAATACTTCGACATTGTAGCTGGAGTACTACAAGGGGACACGCTAGCTCCATACCTCTTTATCATATGTCTAGACTACGTGCTTAGAACATCGATTGATAAAATCAAAGAAAACGGCTTCGAGCTGACAATGAAAAGAAGCAATGCACACAAAACTAAATATATGTGCTTTAATCAAACAGGAGACATTTCCACACTAGACGGAACCTCTCTGAAACTGGTAGACAAGTTCACCTACCTAGGAAGCAGTGTCTCATTAACCGAAAAAGACATCGACACGCAGCTAACGAAGGCAATGACGGCTATCGATAAGCTATCGATCATATGGAAATCAGACCTGACCGAAAAAATGAAACGCAGTTTCTTCCAAGTAGCGGTCGTGTCGATACTGCTATATGGATGCACTACTTGGACGCTAACAAAACTGCTGGAGAAAAAGCTAGACGGCAATTACACAAGAATGCTGCGAGCAATATTGAACAAGTCCAGGAGGCAACACCCAACATATATATATGTGTGTGTGTGTGTGTATGTGTGTGTGTTTGTGTGTATGCGTATGTTTTAGGAGGTGCCCGTGGTGTAATGGTTATAGTCGTAGGAATTGGACTCGGCGTAGGAAATGGACATAGCGATACAAGTTCAAATCCTGGACGAGACTGATAGCATTTCACATAGCACTAATACCCTTGGGAAAAGTATGAATCCAATTATTCTCCCTCCAGCTATGGGTAAATAGTTGGGCAGACTGGGTTCTTCAGCCTTGGTAAAGCAACTAGTCTAGGAGAAGGAAAACTCCGCTTAAAAATTGACCTGGTGTCATATCCTGCCCGAGTGGAGGGGTTGGGTAACTATGGATAGGAGTTTTAGTGAAAAGACATTCCATGTCTCCTTGAAGAGTTTTGGTATCTGTGTCGATATTTTTCCCCCTCAGCTGTGGCTTCAAAATACATCGACTGTATCTCTGCAGCGTGGTAACACCCCCTGCAACAAGTGTCCTGGATATGAAACTATGCAGTTTGATAGTGAAGTTCCAGTAATGCTGGAGCTTTGGAAAATGCGGAGTATCCCTTCATTGCCGTCACTCCCAGGTCTACTCTGTCTTGAAGTGGTCAGTTTCAATCTATGGGTCAAATAGAACTAAACAGTGTACTTATGCTAAACTGAATTGTTTAAAATATAATTGTTTTGACATTCAAATATGTCTTAAAAAAAGCTATATTTATACTTAACTGAATTGTTTGAACTAGAACTGTTTGACTAACTGGAATAGCTTGAAATAGAAATGTTTTTGACAATTAAAATGTGTGCTTATGCTAAACTGAATTGTCTGAAACAGAACTGTTTATTTGTATAAAAATGGATTTGGCATTAAATAACCTACAAAGGTTGATATGCCATTAAACCCAAACAAACCAAACCAAACCGTGCCAACTTTAGTAGTGCTGAGGTCTAGATGGTTTCAATTCTTTCTTTGCCCTTCAGTTAGCCCAGTCTCTTTTTCTGGTTCTTGTGGACTGTTCCGTGGCCTACAACTACGATTAGTAGCACTGTCACCTTCATCTTCCATACCATTTTAATCTTTCAAACAGGGTCCAGGTATTTTTCCTGCTTTTTTTCTTCCTTCACTTTGACACAATGATCTGTAAGAACGAGATTGCTCTCTAGATGACAAATCAGTTTTGCTATCGAGCACAAAATACGGTTTAACACTCTTTTTCTAAACCTGAAAAGAAAAAGACATAAGTCATTAAACATATAATTGTTATTAAATGTATAATTATTTGAACAAGATTTGAAGTTATAAGGTTGCAAAATTATATCATTTTTTCTGAAATTCCCTGTATAACTTCAAACATCCAAATTATTTTCTCAGTATGTCCGTTACTTCGAGTTTCAAGTGAGTCAAGTGATCGTCTAACAGCTATTTTTGATATGCAAGTAAGTTTAAGTCACTAGAACACAATTTAGGTATTTTTGGCTTTAAATGCTCTCTCATAGTAGCATTGAACACATTTTTATATAAGCAAACTTATTTGCATTTTATTTGCTTTTATCATATATATATGTATATATACACATTAACAGTGAGAGAAAGAGGTAACAGTTTTTGCTAATGCATGTTTCTTTAAAGAGAACAAACGAAATAATGTATAAATTTCTTAAAGCTTTTCTTACAAAGAAACTTACTTAATTCCGAATAGAATGAATCGTAAGAATTCTTGGTTTCTCGCGGTTTCTGCTATGTCTACAACCATTTTAAAGAATTTAAAACAATTTGTTTTCATAGGTTCTAAACCATAAAACTGAATGCAAACTAATGATGATCATTAAATAGCTATTCAAACAATATAGATATGATTGAATTATTAGAATTAGATAGGTTTAGTTTCTTCGTTTAATGGCATATAAACATTCGTTAGTGTCTTTAATGCTAAAGCTATCCTTGTGAAGTACTGTTGTGTTACTGTTTAAACCATCGTTTGGGAGGTGATAAGAAAGTTCATAGCTTCCTCAAGTGTGTCAGTCCAAAGTGAAGGTAATAGCGCGACTAGAGTTCGAACGTGTTTATAAATATGTTGCAGTCTAATACGTTAGCAGAAACACTTTATATCATATAACTGTGGAAACAAATAATTTTAAATCAAAAAGTGAAATTTGTATAAAAACATGATAAAACATTGAAAATTAGTTATTGTTGTATAGCAGAGAAAAACAACAACGCTGATGTATAAAGATATAATCTGCATCTTTTCTTTTCGTTTTATTAACCGAAATGTACGTATGAGCAGAGTCAGAATGGGTCGAAGACGGCTAAGTTGCACACGCAGGAGTCAAGATATGAATCTTCAGTGAAACCTCTTCTGCTTTATATCAAAACCTTCAAGGTTATACATTCCGGATACCCACGCAAGGTTTTGTTGTCACACCTCCAGTCTGCTGTCTACACAATGTACATGATCAGGCTTCCTTCTAGAATATCACTCACGTAATTTACATGGTATTTCCGCCGAGAACATCGGCGTCCTGTTCACTTTAGGTACCAGGTGTATTTTCTTTTATTTTTGTTATTAGTGTCTGTCATCCGCAGTTGCATCGACAGATGTCAATGGGGTCTTCAAGTCAATATCCAACATTATGATGTCAAGCAACGATTTACAAATGAATAAACAGTTTATATTAAATAAACCATATAAAGTTGAATTACCGTTAGAAATTAACCAATAATATACAGTGTCTCAACATACATGGGACCTGTTTTACTGCCAAAAAATCGACTATTAATAAGGTTGTGTCTTTTTCCTTTCAAATTTGAAAATAGTATACTATAACAACTATTAATCCTCGATCACAATGCCTTGGACAAGAGAGGAAAAAATAATTTGCGTAACTGCTTATTTGGAAACAAAATCCTTCCAAACTGTGCATGCTAAATTTTGCATTAGGTTTAACTTTAAAAATTTTCCCCTAAAAGCCAAATTTATCGTTGGGTTCTCAAATTTCATGCCACAGGGTAAGAAAAAAAGCCTCAACAAGAATGCTGAAAATCCCAAATCTGGCAAAAAATTGACTACTATATATCCCGATGATGTGGATGCGGTGGGAGATTCTGTTGAAAAGAGTCCGAAAAGGTCCCTCTGAAGACATTCACAAGAACTTGGTCTTTTACGTGCATCATTGCAAAGAATCCTAAAGAAGGATCTTCAGCTGTGCCCATAGAGAATCCAGATCAGGCATAAACTCACACCAGCTGACATGGAGATTCTTGTCTCAGTAATCGATTATTATCTTTTTCAACAGATTTATATAACATAAATGAAACCCAAAAAGGGTCTACTCAACTTGGTAAAAATGACAATAAACTCCAAACTACACACTCTCCCTAGATATATTTCCCGAACCACTCAGTTACACAAAAAACGTGAATCCAAGTCAATTTTTAAGCAGAGTAGAGCCGATTTCACTTCAGAGTTTATCCTTCTCTCAAACTTGATGCCTTGCCAAGGCTAGAGTGCATTGTCTACCCAACTATTTACATATATATGGGATGGAAAGATGGATTCATATTTTTCCCATGAGTATTGGCATGAAATGAAATGCAACCAGCTTCGTCCAGGATTTGAACTCTCATCACCTTTTCCGTCGATAATAACCGTCCGGTAAAGTGTACTTCGTCTTTTTTCTTATACATATTTATATATATATATATATAGCTTTAGTTGTTTCGTAACAAAATCGATAAAACCTTATTCTCACTTGGAATTTTCTTTATGAATATTGGATGTCTCAATATACATGGGACCTATGTGTCAACTAATAACTCTACTAATTCAGGGTGTCTCATTATACATGGGACCTATGTGACTGGTAATAACTCTAATATTGGGTGTGTCAATATACATAGGACCCATGTGACTGCTAATAATTACTAATTCAGGGTGTCACACAATACATGGGACCCATATGACTGCGAATAACTCTACGAAATAGGGTGTCTCAATATACATGGGACCTGTGTGAATGCTAATAACTCTACTAATAATAATTTTATGTTCATTTTTTATTTCTGATTTTAAAATAGTTTATCATAACAACTATTAATTCTTGATCACAATGTCTTGGACCAAAGAAGAAAAATATTATGCCTCACTACTTATTCGGATAAAAAATCATTTAGAACTGTCTCGAAATAGATGCAACCCTGAAAATGATAATAATTTATTACTGAGAGAAGAAACTCAAAAGACAATTGCATCTCCTGGGAGCTGATATAATAATAATAATGATAATAATAATAATAATAAAACAACATTGATTTGATGTCTCTAGCTCAAAGAATGCATTCTTTACAGGGCGTATTCCAAATGACCACCATTGCGCTTGTCTCAGTAATGAATCATTATCATAATAATGGGTTCCATCTATTTTGAGACACCCTATATATATATATATATATATATATATATATATATATATATTCGAGGTGCATGCAATAAGTTTCCAGACTTTTTTCGTATGGGCATTTAAAATTGTCGTAGACTCTTTTCACCTGGACAATGCACCAGTCCACAACTCCATCCTTGTCCCAGACTATTTGACCAAGATGGGCATCAACACAGTTTCTCACCCTCCCTATAGTCCAGACCTTGCTCCCTGTGACTTTTGGTTATTCCCTAAGCTCAGAGGCTGTCGTTATGAGACAATTGAGGAGATGAAAGAGGCTGTGACGAAGATCATTGACACGCTCACACAAGAGGACTTCCATGGGGCCTTCCAGAATCATATATTTAATATATATCTATAAAGAGAATTTTGTATAAAATAACCTACAATGTTTAATATGCCGTAAAACCAAACTAAAACAAATCCTATACATTTAGTATATATGTATAAAGAGGAATTGGCATTAAATAACATAAAATGGTTGATATGCCGCAAATCAAACCAAATAAAATCAAATATATTTAATATGCATGTATAAAGAGAATATGGCATTGAATAATCAACAATGGTTGATATGCCGTAAAACCAAATGAATCACCTCCTCATGAGAGTCTAACTATATTTTGTTTAATCGATTTTTACAAAGAAAGGATTCACTCGTCAGAAGAGAATTTTAATGAATTACAAGTTCTGATCTGATAAAGACATTTTAGGGATCAGCAGATTGCTTGTAGGCGGACTGCACAGATACTACAAGCTGATCCTTGACAGAAATATCAATCTTTATGTATCATGGTATATATAGTGGTTTTTCCTAACAACTGAAACACGAAAAATCAGGGGGAAAAACAAGCCAAACCATGGAGGCACATTAACGTGAATGTAAATGTACATATACGTCAAATGTTTGTGCTGAGAGCCATTACTCAAGAGCTTTGAACTTTGTAAACACAAAAATATCAAAAGGAATTAATGCCGGCTCACATACGCCAAAATATTCACTCTTCTATAAACATCTTTACCACACTGCCACACGTACGCCCTCTATTGGCGAACGTGGGCAAATAAATCTCACATGCAGACTGTTTGCCTGCCTCCCCACTAAGATGAACACGTTTAGAGCAAAAACTTTTGATCTATATATGTGAACAGAGCAACGTGACGAAACAACAAAACCATAAATCTGTATTTTCGTCGTCGTCAATCAATTTTATACACAAACATTTTTACTTGAGTTTAAGATTACTCATATTTTTGTTTGAAACTTGGATCACGATTCAAAAATTAAGAATTACGTTTTAAAAAGAATCTTTATATATTTTTTAAAAACTTTAAATAAAACATATTTATCAAATGATTGATCTTTAAAAAAAATTTTTTTTTAATTTTTATCTTCTTAAGCATCATAAATTAAGAATATTTTTGAAATAATTAAGGTGGTGGGGTGACATAAAAAATATCGACATACTGATGTCAAAATTTTGAATGGAAACTTCTCTTAAAATAAATTTCATCCTTCTTTTTCCTTTATAACTATTTTTTTTTTCAAATCAAAATCCAATGATTAGCTAAATTAAACTAAACTTTTTAAAATAAACACTTTTTTTTATTGATTGAGTGAATGATTTAATTGATTGATACACATCCGCACACAACACGCATATATATATATATATATATATATATATATATATATATATATATATATATATATATATATATATAGTATTCTTTGGTCCAGTTAAACTGGAGTTGGGAGTAATTCCATCGGGAAAAGAAATTATTCATGAGTGAATATTTAAATTTTCCTGGTAAAGAGCTCAATGTAACAATAATACAGAGCAATAAATTCTTTAAGAAAAACAACAAAACGAGTCACATAGGATATGTGACCTGTAACCGGTTTTGTTTTTCTTAATATATATATATATATATATATATATATATATATATATATATATATATATGACGTTGATGTGACCTGGTCTGAGACATGATCATGAAAATTTCATAATCAATCAATACCACCAAAATCTGTGTTTGAGTGTTTGCTTCATCATATAGGTTTTGATACCATATCTGAAAACGGAAATCCCACCACCACCACAAAAAGACAGTTTTTTTGTATTTTTTTGTATTTAACATTTCAGGTTGCTGGATAGAAGACAAAAAATGAAAGATAATTATGTAAAAAACGAACTTGTAAATCAAACAGATATCGTGAAGATTTAAAACAAGAAGTAAGAAGAAATAACGCTTCAGTGTTTTATATGGGGTATCGTATCTTTAAAACAAATACTGACATAACTAATGACATTTTCAGTATCAAAAGGAATAAAAAACATACAAGGGCAAAAATTAAAATTCAAATTCAATGTTTCATGGTTTTTAAAAAAAGTTTTATTCCTTTCAGGTATAGAAATGCCATTCACAGGAAAAGAATTGGCATTTAAACATTAAACAGAATTTTGAATTGTTTGCTGATAAAATTTAGGAAGGAAAATTGATCTATTTATTAGATTACGAAATGATATCGATTTTTCTGAAATACCCTGTACATCTCAAATGATATCAAATTTTTTGAAACATCCTGTATTTTAGTGTATGCACGCGTTCAATTATGCTGAAGCAGTTCAAGAAAACAATTTAATTCCAAAAAGAGACGTTTTCTTTTTTCTGGTTTTTTTCTCTCTTTCACGTTTCTTTCTAATATTTCTGTAGCGTGATATACTTTGTCAAAATCGAAGAATGGTTGAACAACTAAAAAGGCTTTCTAAAAGAAAATAAAGATGAAAAAAATTTTAAAAAACAGCAAAACACAAAGAAAAAGACAATTCCTGCCGAAGGATTTCTTTCTTTTACTGTTTGTTTTCGCGTATCAAGTCAAGAAAGGCCGGGAGAAAGAAGAGATGATAGGAAGAACGTGGGGCGTTTCTTTCTGGGAAAAATTCTGTTTTCAAAACTGGAGCAAGGAAGTATCCACTTTGAAAGGAATTCATCTATTGTCAACTAATGGAAGGGAATCCTGAATCAATATTTCCATCTAGCAGAAAAACAAAAAAAAAAATTTGTTGAATAAGACGCCATTTTGTTTTTCCCTCTTTCCCGCCAAAAAAGAACCTCCTCCAACTCTGCTTCTCCTAACTCTTCCACGTCCGCCTTTCTTTAAAGCCAAAAGAGCAAATGAACAAACAAACAAAGCTGGTAGAAGTGCTTTACTTAATGCTGACATGTTTTCTTGCGTTCGTTTCTTCACCCATGCTTATAGATCAGCAGTCATGACAACACATTTCCTCGCGCATTCACTTGCTTTTATCTGCCGTACGAGAAAAAAAAAGAAATTCAATCGAATTAGAATAAGTTCGATTGAGTAAAGTGAAGGCTAAAATCGTTAAACCGCTGAAGGCGGCGGGGCTGTGGGCTGGAGAAAACCTAATTTCGATTTGACTCCACGACAAAATAACGAATTCAATGATATCGACTTATATGATTTTTCCTCTGCTATTAAAAAAAAAAGAAATAACAAGCCACTAGCTGAAGTATCAATCTACGTCGGGTAAAAGGTCAAGTCTTGAATCCCAAACATACCAGTCTCGATACAGAGCTCAAACCAGTTGCATCCTGGTCCCACAAAAATCTACATCATTTCAATATCTCGCTGAATTCACATACAACGCATCGCACGCTTAACGTAATTATTACCGTTGTAGGCAATGGAATCAGAAACACGATATCAAATCCCTCTGTTATCGTAGTTATCCAACCACCCCTCATGATATCGGAATCTGAAACATGGTCGAATAATCATGGGATTCCCTTGAAGAAGCATGCTTCTTTAGTGGCGAGAGTAAAAAGTTGCTCATTTCCGATCGACATTCCTCATGAATGGCGCCTCAGGCCCTTGGCGGTTGAATCGAGCCCTCCCCTTTTTGGACAAGAGGACAGGTGTTACTTGGAGGGAAGCTCCCCGAACCCCGAGGAGTTATTTATATCACAAACTGTAAGTAAAGTAAAGTAAAGTTGGCGACCTAAGTCGAGGGGGACCCGAAGGCCCCCTTTTCGATAGCTTCGACACCAAGGTGTAGGGGCGGGCGCTACTTCTTTTCTTGGATGGCTCCACTTTACCCTTGATCTATTCCTAATAATGCTGAGTGCTAAGCAAGGTAGGATCAAGTACCATTTTTTGAGTCTTTGGAATGACTCGACCTGGGATTGAACTCTGGTCTCCCGGACCATTGGCGAACACTCTAACCATTATGTCAATGTCCGGTGACTCACAAACTGTACAACACGTTAAATACAAGTAATAATAGTTTTTATTCACTTTGTCAGAACTAACGGACTGTTTTCATCCGATAACTACATTGGGAAACGTTTCTCACTTTTGCTTAGTTACAGGTTTGGTTTGGTTTGGTTGTTTAAGTTTTATGGCATATAAATGACTGTGGGTTATTTGAGGCCAAATCATGTTTATACATATATAATATATATGATCTATAATCGCATATTTGGTAGATAACATTTTTACAAGCCAAGGGCTCATTTGTTAGCACACAGTTTAATGGTTCCACATATCACAACCTAGCATTAGTAGTTTAATTTGGTAATAGTAAATCCTGATTGGCGCAGCCAGTGAATTTCAAAAATGCAATCTAGACGTGACGATACTTTAGAAGAACGATGTGCAATAAAATTCTGTTTTAAACTTGGAAAAAATGTCACAGAAACGTATGGAATGCTTCAGTCTGCTTTTGGAGCATCTTGCATGAATCGAGCATCAGTTTTTGAGTGGCATAAGAAATTCAAGGAAGGCAGCGAGTCAGTGAAGGATGATGAGAGGTGTGGGAAGAGTAAGGAAGTCAGAACACCAGAGTTGATGGGCCAAAGGGTTAGGGTTAGGGTTACTATGTTGAGGAGTTCAGGAAGAGATTCTATCGGAAGAGCCCAGCATTCTTCAAATAGGGTCAGTGGCATTTCCACCAGGACAATGCACCAGTCCACAACTCCATCGTTGTCACAGACTATTTGAACAAGATGGGCACCAAGACAGTTCCTCAACCCTCCCTATAGTCCAGACCTTGCACCCTGTGACTTTTGGTTATTCCCTAAGCTCACAGGCTGTCGTCATGAGACAATTGATGAGATGAAAGAGGCTGTGGCGAAGGTCATTGACACGCTCACACAAGAAGACTTCCATGGGATCTTCCAGAAGTTGTTGGAACGGTACAACGAGTGCATTGCAGCCGGGGGGTATTACTTTAAAGGGGACTAGAGTTTCATGTGTGTTCTATCAATAAAAGTGCCCATACAAAAAAACAAAAATCTGGAAACCTATTTAATGATCCTCATATATATGATTTGTAAACATAATTCAACTAAGTTAAATAGTTCCAAGTATTGATATGTATCACCAACAATTCAATTAAACATCAATCATTTGTTCACACACAGTAAAAGGATCAAACAGTTCTATTTAAAAAAATTCAATTTATCATGTCATTTGTCTGCGCACAGTTTAAATATCAAATAGTTCTTTTTGGCCCATATATAGCTCTCTTTCACTCGGAGCCAGAGTTGACTTGGGAGCAAAGTCATTCATTAAATCTCCAGCAAAACTAGAAATTCACCGTCAGCCTGTTAAGTATCGAATACAGGGCACCAATTGTTGCAGGGGCGGTCTTCCCACTCTGCAGAGATGAAGTCGGTGTATTCTACACCCCCAGCCGACTGCACTCTGAGGCTTACAGTACCTTGTGTTCCTAAGCTGTCCCCCATCTAAGTATTCATCAGTCTCGACACTGCTTAACTTCGGTAATCGAAATTTTAGATTTATAGTACAGCTCTAAACTAACAGAAAAATTTCGACAGATATCTCAATTAGTTTTTTTTTAGTTATTTCAGAAGTAATAATGTGTTTCTACAACAAAAATGTTCAGCTTTTTCTGGGTGAGGCTTAGAACTTATATATATATATATATATATATATATATATATATGTGTGTGTGTGTGTGTGTGTGTGTGTGTGTGTGTGTGTGTGTGTGTGTTCTACAAAGTAAGATTTAGAGATGTAGTCGGATCAATCTTCAAAGCAGCGAGGAAAGGTTAATCAGTTGAAAAAAGACTCCAACTAAAATCCTCAAAAAAAGAGATATGAAAACGCAATGATAAAACTTTTTTCAAACTTGTGAAAAGAATAGATTCGTTGCATTTTTTCCTTTCTACCCGGATGATCACGCCACCATAGAAGTAATCGGCCTTTCCCTGAGATAAACTTGGATTGTCTCTTCGCCAAGTGCAAGTGATCCTAATAATCTCTGCTTGTTATTTCGCCTTGCTTTCCACAGCGATTATCCTTCTTAGAACTTTTGTAAGGGATTCCATTGGAACAGTAGGTACCTTAAGCAATCTGCTACCTTGGAAACTTCTGAAAATGTCACATCGGTGGTGCTTAGAATACACTGAAGAGGGTTAAGACTCCTCTTTCGCAAAAAATGGGTGTCCTGGGAATGAGAATAAACTACATCTGGTGGTGAGTTACCAGTTCTGGAGATGAGGGAAGTGTCGAATACCTTTTTATTGCCATTACTCCAAGGTCCACTATGACCTGGTTCAAAAATATAAAAATTATTCATATTAGAAGTATATCATGACATATGAGTATGTCAATTTGTATATTGGCAGTATAATTGATTAGTATAAGTAGTAGTCACTTGAAACTACAAAATGTGTACCAACAATTGATTATTATTAAGTAGACGTAAAGTTGGCGACCGTAGTCAAGGGTGACCCGAAGGCTCCTTTTTCGATAGCTACTACACCAAGGTGTAGGGGAGGGCGCTACTCCTTTCCCCTCGATTGCTCCACTTTACCTTTGATCCGTACCTTAGAGTTAAGCAAGGAGGCATCAAGTAGCATTTTTTGAATCATTGGTATGACTCGACCTGGGATTGAACCCAGGCCTCCCGGGCCATTGGCGAACACTCTAACCATCATGCCAATGTTTCGCCATTATTATTAAATGAACAAAAATTTATCAAAGCATATAATTGTTAATATAAGGTAAGATTATTTGAAACCATATGGGTGCAAATTATTTGTGTTAGGAATACTTTATATGTTAGCCCAGTCAGATGGAGCTGGAGAATATACCGACTTCATCCCTGTAGAGAGGTAAGACCACCCACTAATATGTGTCCTAGACATGACACTGAACAATCTGATAGTGAGGTTTCAGTAATGCAAGAGCTTTGGGGAATGTGGAGCACCCTTCATTGCCATCGAGTCAAGGTTCACTTTAGTTCGAAGTGGGCCTACTTATTGGTCAAATTGAACTGTTTAACATTTAAACTGAATGCAAACAAATGACTAATTCTAAATTTAATTGTTTGAAATAAAACTGTTAGATCATTCAATTGTATATAAACAAATGAGTGATGTTTAATTGAATTTTTAGTTATACAAGGTGTCACAGTATATGTGGGACTTATGTGACTCTAATAATAATAATGTTGTGTTCTTTTGTGTTTCAGATTTGAAAATAGTATACTATAACAACTATTATTCCTAGATCCCAAAGCCTTGGACAAGACAGGAAAAATATTTTGAGTCGCTACTTATTTGTTGATAAAATCATTTCAACTGTCTCAAAAAAGATGCAACTCATTAATATGATAACGATTTATAACTGAGACAAGAAATTCCAAAAATGTTTGCATGTCCTGGAAGTTGATATAAAACAATAAGAAAAAACATTGATTTGATATCTTTAGCTCAAAGGATGATTTTTTAAAAGACGTCTTCCAAATGACAGCCATTCTGCTTGTCTCAGTAATAAGTCATTATCATATTAATGGGTTGTATCTATTTTTATTGGTTTGGTTTGGTTTGGTTTTCTTTGTTTAATGGCATATCAACCTTTGTAGGTTGTTTAATGCCAAAGCCATTTTCCTAGAAGAACAGTAGTGGTACTATTTAACCCATAGCGGCGAGGATGAAGGGGCTCATACCTTTCCCAAGGGTATTTGCCCGAAAGTGAACGTAATAGCGCGACTGGAGTACGAACTCGCTTACAACGATTCCGCAGTCCATCGCTTCAACCATTACACCACGAGGACACCCACTATCTATTTTGAGACACCCTGTACATAGCAATACTTGGAACCATTTAACTTTGTTGACTAAATTGAATTGTTATAAATAGAACTGTTTTACCATTTAACTCTATGTATCTACAAAATTTGCTAATAAATTATATATCTAATATATATATATATATAAAGAGGGTTCGGCTTTGAATAACCAATAATGGTTGATATACCATCAAACCAAACCAAACCAAACCTAACCATTGATATGTTACTGTACAAAAATACTCTTAAGATTAAACTGCATAAATGAAAATATAAACATATAATTAAAGTCCCAGACAGGCTGAAATGCCGTTAAAATCAATCAATTAATCAATTAATCAATCAATAAAAAATCAATACTTCTCTTCCTTCGCCCACTAATCTGGAATATTACTACCCGTTGTGGTTCTGTTTCGGGGTCAAATTGATCTGTCTAAAGATTATTCCTATTCTATGTGACTGTATGTAGAAAAAGATCTTCAGAAGCAATGACGCAAATATAAATCATCATCAACTTGCGCTACTGGCACAGATGTCCCTGATTCTCAGTCACCAATCGTCCCTATCATCCATCGCTCCCGGCAAGTCTCCTAGTCCAACACTGGCACGTCCATGTGAAAGGATCAATTGGAGAATGTCATTGATTATTGCATTCTTGCTTCTCCAGGAGTGTCCCTCATGCCTCGTTCGTCTTACTTGGATGGTTTTACACATGCGAGGTTGGTGGCCATACAACTGCTTTTTCGAGTGAGGTTGCTTTCAGAATTTGTTCAGTACTGCTTGTAACATTTTTGTACAGCGCCCGTCCATTTTCTTTTCTCTATACACTTCCTCAACGTCCATGTGGTGCGTCCATACAGTAGAATTGACAAAACCGCTGCTTGGAAGAAATCACGTTTTATTTTATCGAGTAGGTTAGATTTCTATATAATCAATAACATATCAATAGCAGTCTATGCCTTAACAAGGCACATATTGATATCACTTCCAGTAGATGAGACGCAGCTACCGAGGTACGTGAATTTGATCTCTAATTTCAGAGAATTGTCTTTTAGAGTGGAGATTTCTCCTTTTCAATTAAAGCACATGTATTCTGTTTTGTCTGAATTCACATAAATATATAAAAAGTTGGTGACCGTAGTCGAAGGCGACCAGAAGGCTTCTCTTTCAACAGCTACAACCCCAAGGTGTAGGAGAGGGCGCAACTCTATTCCTTGGTGAAATAAATATATAATGTAAATATAAATGTACGATGTACGCGATTCCCAAACTTTTACGCATAAAATAACCCTAGACGTGTTGAGATTCCGTTAAAATCAATCTCTCAACTAATCAATCAATCAAAATTCTGAAAGTGATTTTCACAGAGTATAGAGCAGTTTTTCTGTACATAAACATTTTTGAACAACTTTACCATAATCAGGTATTCTTTTAAACATTCTTCTAACTGGGAAAATTGTTCCTTGCAACCTTGTTCCACTTTAGATTAATGATATAAACAGATTTTTTAATCAAGAAAGAAAGGAATTAAATAAACTCGAAAATAAAGACAAAAAGTCAATCAGGTAAAATTCGGCAAACTTTGATGTTTATTAAATTTTCTTTGTAAATGTTTATAGAAGAAAGGAAATTTCAACTGAGTTTATCGATATTTTTCCGAATTAATGAAAGCAGCAAGTTCTTCAAACTCATAGAAATTAATCTAAGTTCAGAAATAATAGGATTGGGAAGAAACGCGCTGAAATCATCAAAAGAAATTTCAACGAACCAGAGAAATCGAGTTAGCTGAAATTGACCTTCCCTCAATTCCTACAAAAACGTTATTTTCTTTTTACTGGAATTGCGATCTTTTTGAAGTTTAAGGATTTGAAATAAAAATAACCAGCTTTCTGATTATAGAGATGTGAATACATACAAAAACACACACGTATATATATATATATATATATATATATATATATATATATATATATATATATATATGTGTGTGTGTGTGTGTGTGTGTGAAGATGGACATAAAATTGATTAAGCAAATAAGAATATTTCTTTTATGTTGCTTATTTCTTGTTTGATCTCAACTAGTTTTGATCTTAGATCATCAACAGGAGAAAAAGTTTTATTGGAATAAATTTTTTTAGAAAGTTTTCAAGATCTTTTGAAGATCATTTTTAGGAGTTTTTAAACAAACAAACAAGGCTGTTAAGTCAGGAGTAATTTGAAATGCACTCCTCCCAAACCTAAGGAAAAATATCAGACAGATGCTTTCACATGAATAAATATATATGTATATATGCGTGTGTGTGTGTGTGTAAGTGTGTGTGTGTGTGTGTGTGTGTGTGTGTGTGTTTGAGACAGAGAGAGAGAGAGAGAGAGAGAAGGTGGGCGTAAAATATACATTAGCTAAAATCGTAAAATGGATATAATAAAATACACATTAAAAGAAAAAAATTTCCAGTCAATTTTTCCATATCCATTTTACTAGCTTTTCCTTTTTTACCAGAAAATCAAAACTTGAAAAAATGTCGTATTTGAATACCACATGGGTTCTATATGGTCAACTTTAAGAAGCTTTGGTATACAAAAAATGCTGTATCATACTTTTATGATGATACCCCCGATACTAACCCCACTCCTGTAAAAAAAAAATTACCATGATGAAGAAAATGCAAGTTTTAAGAAATGTCGTATTTGAATATTTATAACGAGCAATGGACATTAGAGGGACAGAAAAGTCAACTATTCAACAACATTTATCAACTTATAACTCCTAACAAAAAATTGCTCGGCACTATTAGCACGAGGGTCAGGATTCAAGTTGATATTCAAAATGTAAATTGATTGATATTAATCTAACTCAATAAAAAAATCTAATTGCAAATTATTGTACGACAGAAATTTATCATAAATGATTTAAAAACTGATTGATTGATTGATTGATTTAAGGACATGTCAACTCGTTGGTTCTTTATGGTTTGAGGCGAGCAAATCCTGTTCAATTTATATTCATATTCATACTTTTGTATTGACATTTCTCAAGGGTTTTTAGTGGGTGTGCCCACGGTCCTATTGAATAAGTATAATTTTTAAACAAGTCTATTTAACCCATAGATGACACTCATACAGATATTACCACTCCGAGTCAGAGTGGACAAGAGAGTAATGGCAATAAAGGAGTAGTACACACACTCCAGATCTTCCGAACGGGAGACTCATTATAAGATATAGTTTACGCTGGACATCACTTTTCCAAGAAATGTCTGCAGGGAATAGAGTCAGTCTAAACTTCACCGACCGGTTGATGCAAAATAAAATGCGTTATATATATCATCATCATCATCATCATATCGCGCTGGTAGCACGGATATCCCTGACCCTCTCTCGTCACTCCTCCCTATCGTTCATCCCCCTAGGTAGGTCTTCAGGACAACATCCTGTATCCTCACATAGCTGCTGAATGTATGTTCGTGCTGGTCGTCCTGCTTTTGCGCGGCCATGTGTGGGGGTCCATAAGAGTACATCTCTTATGAGTTCGTCCCTACTTCTCCAGCAGTGTCCTGCATGTCTGGTTCTTCTAACTTGAATAGTTTTCGTGATAGGGGGCAGGTGGCCGTACAATTGGTGTCTTGTGGGGTGTTGCTGCCAGGACTTGTTCAGGGTTGTACGCAGCATTCTTGTGTAATTGCCATCTAGCTTCTTCTTCAGCCGTTTTGTTAGCGTCCATGTAGTGCAGCCAAATAGGTGTTTCTATATAGCATCATTATGTCTGCGATGGTTTCTTTTGGTAGGTCGAAGGCGAGTAGAATTTACTCCATCTTTCCTTTGTGAATAGAGTCAAAGGCCTTAGTAAAGTCGACAAATAATATTGTTGCCTTTAGGTTTTTTTGCATGTACACCTTCAAGAATTCGTTGGATGGTCAAAAGTTGTGACGTCCTGGATCTTTTCCTCCGCAAGCCATTTTGGTTCTTCCTAAGTATGTTCTAAATTTTGGGTCCTATGCGGTTGCGTAGTAGAGCATTGTGTATCTTGGCCGCTATGGATGTAAGGCTTATACCTCGGTAGTTCTTGGCTAATCCCAGGTCACCCTTTTTAGGGAAGGCGAGGACTCATCCCTTTAACCATCTGTTTAACGGTTTTGATTATATACGGCATTATCGTATCGGAGCAGTATGTCGTCGAATTGCCTGGTTTTCCATACTTCTCGGGGTATTTCATCGAGCCCTTCTGCTTTTCTATTTTACCGAGTCGAGTTTTTCTTGTGTAAATAGTCCCAGATTGATGTCTAAGAGCTTACTTATAATTCTCGAGACCGGTTCATGTGTAACTTTCTGAGGGTTTCCGAGTAAATTCTCGAAATGTTGTTTCAACAGGTGTATTCGTTTTTGTTGGTTGGTAGCTTTCAGTTTAGCTTTCGTCGGGCTCTTCCTTCTGCTCACTTCGTTTACCATTTTCCATGGTATCCTAGATTGTCTATCTTCAACCGAGTCTCGAATCTTATCGGTCTGATTTTGTTTGTGTTCTGTTTATTCTTTTAGGTATGCGTTAGTTAATTCATTTTGTGCCTTTTTAATTTTCAGGGCATTGATATTGGTTGGGTTATTCCTATTGCATTTGGAGGCACTTTTCAGGTCTGCACGCTTTTCACTAACTCTTAATTTCTCTAATGGGACTCTAGGTTTAGTTCTTGGTTTAGTTGGTATGCATTCAGCTGTCGCTTCTAAGTGGGCAATGATGAATTTCTCATATTCGTCATTCGAAGTATGTGTTTCTATCTTCTCCTGTAGTGCATTGAATTTGTTTATTAGTGCTAACGCATATTTATCTTTAATATCCCTGTTATTAAGCAAAGCCCAGTCATAGTGTACAATGGTTGCTGTTCGGATTCAGTGATCGTAGGACACACATTTGAAAAAAGAGTAGCCTCACAGTTCAATGCGATATTATTTCATTTCTTATTTTTTTACTTTCTGTGTTTTAGTATTGTTGCGTATGTGTAGGTCCATAGTTTTCCCTCCCTTTTCTGAAAGTTTGTATTGAGACATGTTAATCTATTTTCTAGCGTGAAATCTATTAGATGTTGTCCATTTCTGTTTGATGAGTTGTGTAGGCTAAGTTTGTGGTTTACGTTTTTCCTAATTTGGGCATTCATGTTTCTGCCAATGACGAGAATGTTGTGTTTCGGTATACTACGAACAAGGGAGGATTGCTCATCATAGAAGGCGATGAGTTCAGTTTCTTCACTAACATTGGTAGGGGTGTAGCAGGAGATGACTGTTGCGTTGGGGTTGCCATTAAAGTTTCTACCATCATCCTAGGTTGTATTTTCTCTATTCTATTAAGTGATTTTAGGGCTCGTGGTCCTGTAAGTGTACCTACATCTCCTTTTGTGGCATTGACAGAGTTTTTCCATGCAGATGCAGATGCAGTGGCTTGGGTCCATCCATTGCAAGAATCGTGATATTTAATATCCTTGTTATGTGTGTACTTTTGTTCTTGAATGCATATTATGTCTATGTTATGGTCTATGGCCGATGCAGTCCGCTCCAGTAGTTGTCCTATTCTATTTAAGATTCTAACGTTGAATGTCGCTATTTGTATAGTGTGTTTGCATTTTAGTAAATTTTGTTTGAGCTCAGTAGCTAATTTTTCGAACACTGAGGCCAGGGCTCCAACCTCAGTAGGATACGCCCCTTTTTTACCTGTGGGTAGAGCGATGCGGTTTGGACAGGTGATTTGATTGTGGGCCATGGTAATCTTTCGTTGGCTGTTTTTATTCTCATCTTCAGAAGCCTCCTTTATAGATTACCAGCAATAGTTCCCCCATCGAACTATGCGATCCTTGCCGTTGAACCATAGGGTTCATATGCCCAAGACAAGGTGAGGCATTGCGTTGTGCCGTCAAAGGGTTTATCCGCTTGTCTTTACGTCCACCATGCTACTTCCCATGGCTTTCAATTTTCTTTCCCTTTTGTCATTATAAAGTTTTAACTTAGTTAAAGTCCACAGTTATTCTATTTATTATTATTTTTTAAATTCATTAAAGTACTTATTTATCCTTCTTAGCATCCTAATAGGCATTCCATTAACTTAGGTTTTTAGGTTCTAATAAAGTCCAAGAGTGTTAGTTTCTCTTGACGAGGTTCAATTTTCAATTTGGAATTACTGTAAAATTCTCTTTGCATTTAAGCCACAGATAGTATACAGCAGTGATTATACAACAACAAAAATAAAATCTTTCATATATTTCAAAATGACAATATAGTAAAAGATAATATATTACAAACCAGTTTCTGAACATTTGTCTTGGAGTGGATTCGCTGAGAGTTTTCTAAGTCTGTTTAACGCTGTCCGTCTCGAATTTTATGAGCTTTTACATGTGGATCTACTGCTTGAGGAAGTGGGGGAAGGTTCATTCAGTTATTCGTTACTACCCTACTTTTTTTTCTTTTCTTCTTCATTCCTTTCCTTATACTGAATATAAGTCACTAACAAGGGAGTCAATAAATAATTCTACCCTTATTCTATCTTAAGAAATGGGGTTCCACAAGTGTCAGTTTCTTTTGACCAGGTTCAATTTTAAATTTGGAATTACAGTAAAATTGTCTTTGCTTTTGAGACCCAGCGAGGCTCCGAAAAGGAACAATAGCAGACTTGAGGCCATAAGGCTCCCAGGTTCGGCTGGGCTACATCTGGGTGGGCGAGCTGCATTATTGACTCCTTTTGACAAGCATCGGCTCATCAGGTTCACATTCCACTAAGTGAACCGATGAGCAACATAGACCAGCAGGGTTCGAACCTCGGCTCGTTCCCGACCTTCCCCTCCCCTTATGCCCACTTTAATCGGCCTTCGGGCTATTGACTTTGTGTCGAGCCTTGTCTGGTGGGAGACATTGACAAATAGTATACAGCAGTGATTTAACAACGACAAAAATAAAATATTTCTAAGGTATGGATAGCAATCGATAGGCTTTCGATCATATGGAAGTCAGACCTTACCAACAAAATAAAACTCAGTTTCTTCCAAGCAGCGGTCGTGTTGATACTGCTATATGGATGCACGACATGGACACTAACTAAACGTATGGTGAAAAAGCTAGACGGCAACTACACAAGAATGATGCGAGCAATGTTGAACAAGTCCCGGGGGAAGCATCCCAAAAAACAGCAGCTGTACTGCTACCTGCCACCCATCACGAAAACTATCAAAGTTAGACGAACCGGATATACGGGACACTGCTGGAGAAGTAAGGATGAGCTCATAAGGGATGTGCTCCTGTGGACCCCATCACATGGACGAGCAAAGGTAAGACAACCAGCTAGTCCCTACATACAGCAGCTCTGTGTGGAAACGGGATGTAACCCTGAAGACCTGCCGGAAGTAATGGACGATAGGGAGGGGTGGCGAGAGAGGGTCAGGGATATTCATGCTGATGGCAAGACATGATGATGATGATTGCTATTTAACATTAATTATTCGGTTTAACCTCAGTTATTTGTTTGCTCTCAGTTACATTGATTCAAGTATTTCTATATAATACTAGTTATTCTGTTCAATATAATTTGTTTGCAAACAGTTAAATAGTCTAAAGTATTGCTATTTAGCACCAATTATTTTATTCAGTATAACTTGTTAGCACGCAGTTAAATGGTTTCAGGTATTGCAATCAAATACTAATAATTTTTTTGAATATTATTTGTTTCATATAGTTAGATGGTTTCAAGTATTATTATTTAACATTAACAGTTCAATTTAATATCATTCATTTGTTTGCACACAGTTAAATGATTAAACAGTTCTATTTGTCCAATCTTACCAGAGAAATGTATTGAAAATGAGAAATAGAAATGGTTAGATTCCATGAATAAATGCAAGAGTTACTGACAGAATGAGGCTATTCTATGTATTATTTTTCATGTTTATTTTTTTCGCATAAAATCTATTGCTTTGGCCGTGATTTATTTTATTTCGAAGAAAGATAGTAAAACTTCCATTTCCCATTCAAATGGCATTAATCTAGTCTGAAGAATAACAAATAAAAACTCGCAGAATTTTCGATTTTTCAATAAATTTCACAAAGTAAAAACCTTCTAATAAATTCTTGGCCGAAATAAAAGTAAAAAAAAAACACACCGAAAAAGATACCCAAGGAAAAGAAAGATAAGGCTGAATTTTCAATTTCAAATAATTTTCGTTCCTAGAAAGTTCGGAAGTGGAGGATTTATGATATTTTTCAATCTGTATCTTTTATTTTATTTCTGTCTGATATTTCGACTGGTCTTTATATTTGATAGATTTTCGTGGCATTCCAACCCTTGATGAACAAGACTCGATTAGGCTGGGAATATATATTAATAATTGAAAAATATTTGCTTGTCTGAATTCTGTACTTGATGTAGAGCTGCGACTTTTGCAATCCATTTTATAATAAAATCCTTTCCAATGTATTCCTTTAGTAAATTCATCTCTGATTGATTTTTATAGACAAATCATTTCCAATGCATTTTTATAATAAAATCATTTCCAATATATTCTTATAGTAAAATCATCTCAAATAACATTTTTATAGTCAAATGATTCCCAATGCATTTTTATGATAAAATGATATCCAATATATTTTTATAGTAAAATCATCTCAAATACATTTTATAAACAAATCATTTCCAATGTATTTTTATAATAAAATTATTTCCAATATATTCTTAAAGTAAAATCATCTCAAATACGTTTTATAGACAAATTATTTCCAATGTATTCTTATAATAAAATCTTTTCCAATATATTCTTATAGTAAAATCATCTCAAATACATTTTTATAGACAAATCTTTTCCAATGTATTTTGGGAGTGAGACCAGTTTTAATGCATTTCATGTAGTAAAATATCTTCTGAAGCCTTTTTATAGAAAAATAATGTTTAATGCATTGTTACAGTAAAATTATGTATAATATATTTCTATAGTAAATTTCTCATGAATTTTTAATGAAAATATTTGACAGTGCATCTCCATCAAAAATTGTAAAGTATCATATGTCTTATAGACAGTAACTGTTTGAAATAGAGCATAAAGTTTTATATGAATATCTATTGTAAAATCACTTTCAAAAGTATTTCTACAGTAAAATCATTTTCAAATTCATTTCTATATTAAAATCATTTTCAAATGCATTTCAGTGGTAAAATCATTTTCAAATGCATTTCTATATTAAAATCTTTTACAAATGCATTTCAGTGGTAAAATCATTTTCAAATGCAATTCTATTGTAAAATAATTACCAACATATTTTCTTGATATAAAATTATTTCCAGGGCATTTCTATAATAAAATCAATGTCCCTGCATTTATGTCAATAATAAGAAAGTATTTTTTCTCTCATTCATAGACAACAAAGCTGTTCGATGTTGCAGTACAAAATATGATATATATAATTGTATGACTCTGTAAAATGCATGGTGTGGTTAGCAAGCAGGTATCAAGTGCCATTTGTTAAGTCTTTGGTATGATTCGACCTGAGATTGAACGTCGGTCTCCCAAGCCTTTAATTCAACCAAACATTATTATAAAGATTGGTTGGTTGGCTTGTATTTACGGTAAGAGAACACTTGAGTTATTTAATGATAAAGTCAGTAATTTTCCCTAGCAGTTCTATGGCTTGGTTTGGTTTGGTTTTATGGTATATCAACGATTGTGACGCTGCATAAATAATTATCCGAGGAGGAGAGTCAATTTTATGCGCATGTGACGTCGAGGGCAGTCTGGCACTTGACCCTCCGCAAAATCAGTCAGTTGTCAAGTCTCCTATTTCGGGCATATGGTAAACCGGAAAATAATGTGGGGGTTAATTTGGGGCTAGACTGATCTCCGACGCTGGTAAGCGGGTATCCAATTAACTTTCACATACCCCACCAGGTCCTTCGTTTTCATACCCCCTTAGATATCGGAAAAACGGACTGCGAGGTTAGAAAGCATTGACTGCAGTCAACTTTCCAAAATTCCCTTGTAATGTTTTAAGGTGAATAAAACATTTAGCGAGAATTAATGACATCGATACGAAACTGAAACAGATATGTGCGACAGAAGATGAATTGATAAAGGAAATAACACAACCAAAAGATTTCAACACCAGGATGCATTTAAAATATAACAAAATTTTGATAGGCGACGACCAAACAAATAATAAGATTTAAGAAACAGTTCCTTTTTCTTTTCTCTTTTCTTTTTAAAATACAGGCAATATTAAGCCAACAGGAAGTATCAAACATAAATGTCTCTCACCAGTCGTTTTCTTCTTTCCCCTTTTTTCTTTCTTTCTTTTTCTTTTACTTGAGAAAATGTCTAAGTTGCCGGACTGAAGCATGTAACAAAGTTCATTCACTCATTTTCTAATGATGAAACAGAATCCTTTCAGTTTCTCTCTTTCTTTCTTTTTATTTTGAGTACTTATTACTTCCCAATATTTAAGAACGGTAGAAAGAAAACAGTTTAAGTGGTACTTATCTTTGACGACGTTTAATGTTCCTTTCTCTCTTTTTTACGGGTGAGTGACATCCCCAGAATCGTCTGAATCAGCGTCTTTTTCTGCTGACTTCTGTCCACAGACTAATAACTATTTTTACGGGGGACTTTCCTCGGAGTTGGCTATAAATCAGCATGTCTTTCCACGCTGACTTCTGTCCCCAAACTGAAGATTCTTTTCCAAATTTCACTAACGAAAAAATGGCATTTTGGCGCTAAAGGTCTATGGGCCAATCATTTGACTCTTTCCTTCTCCCACCATTCCATCCGGTTACGATACTCGAGTGACCTGGATTCTTTTCTTTGTCCAATAGATTACAGGTCATGGACCTTCATTCTCCTACCGTTTTAGCGGTCAGTGTTAGTGCCTGTTGATTCAAACACAGAAGGGTAGGGAAATTGACCTCCCCTTCCCTCTCTCGGTTACATACCACGTCACAACGATTGTATATTATTCTATGCCATATCTTGTTTATACATATATCAAGTAAATGATTTGTTAACACATTTTCTTGATAATGTTGCGGAAACCTATTCATTAATATATATTCAGTATATGATTTGCTAACAATCCTATTCATTAATATATAATCAGTATATGATTTTCTAACAATCCTATTCATTAATATATATTCAGTATATGATTTGCTAATAATCCTAATAATTAATATATATTCAGTATATGATTTGCTAACAATTCTATTCATTAATATATATTCAGTATATGATTTGCTAACAATCCTATTCATTAATATATAATCAGTATATGATTTTCTAACAATCCTATTCATTAATATATATTCAGTATATGATTTGCTAATAATCCTAATAATTAATATATATTCAGTATATGATTTGCTAACAATTCTATTCATTAATATATATTCAGTATATGATTTGCTAACAATCCTATTCATTAATATATAATCAGTATATGATTTTCTAACAATCCTATTCATTAATATATATTCAGTATATGATTTGCTAATAATCCTAATAATTAATATATATTCAGTATATGATTTGCTAACAATTCTATTCATTAATATATATTCAGTATATGATTTGCTAACAATCCTATTCATTAATATATAATCAGTATATGATTTTCTAACAATCCTATTCATTAATATATAATCAGTATATGATTTGCTAATAATCCTAATAATTAATATATATTCAGTATATGATTTGCTAACAATTCTATTCATTAATATATAATCAGTATATGATTTGCTAACAATCCTATTCATTAATATATATTTAGTATATGATTTGCTAACCTTGATTATATTTTTAAACCAGTCTGAGTTCATTTTTGCACACAGTTGATGTTTTTAATTATTGCTATTTAACACTAATAATTCAATTGAACATTACTCATTCGTTTGCACACAGTTAAATGGTCCCAAGTATTGTTATGCATTAATAAAAATTCAATCAAATATCAATCATTTGTTTATTAACAGTTAATTGATCAAACTACCCTATTTCAAACAATTCAATTTAGCATAAGTCATTTGTTTAAACTTAGTTTAAATTTAAAACATTTCGATTTGACCCATAGATAGAACCCTATCAATTGATACCACTTAAGACCAAAGTGGACCTGGGAGTGATAGCAATGAAAAGGTATTTCGCATTCTCCAAAGCTTCAACATTACAGGAGTTTCACCATCAGATTGTTTTGTGTCATATCATGGACACTTGTTTGGTGGGGGTCTTACCCATCTGCTGAGATGCACTTGGTGTATTCTACATCCCCAGCTGACTGGGATAGCAACTCTATGGTCTCCAGAAACTATTCCTATTTAGAAATAATAGTATATACAACATCTCCCACGACAAAACCTGGACATGGCTAAGAAAAGGAAACTTTAAGAGAGAAACAAAAGCTCTCCTAATAACAGTACATAACAATGCCATAAAAACCAATCATATCAAAACGAGAATAGAGAAGACGCAACAAAATAGCAAATGTAGACTATGCAGTGACAGAGATGAAACCATCAATCACATAATAAGCAAATGCAGCAAATTAGCGCAGAAGGAATATAAGACTAGACACGATTGGGTTGCCAAGGTTATCCACTGGGAAATGTGCAAGAAATTTAAATTTGACCATACCAACAAATGGTATATGCACAATCCAGCACCTGTCCTAGAAAATGACACACACAAACTTTTATGGGATTTTGACATACAAACGGATCACCTAATCTCGGCCAGAAGACCAGACCTAATAATCAACAAAAAAAGAGAACTTGCAAAATTGTCAACTTGGTTGTCCCGGCGGACCACAGAATAAAACTGAAAGAATATGAAAAAAAGGATAAGCACCTCGACCTTGTTAGGGAATTGAAAAAAACTATGGAACATGAAGGTGACAATTATACCAATTGTAATTGGTGCGTTTGGAACAATAACTAAAGGATTACTAAAGAGACTGGAGGACTTGGAAGTTGGTGAACGAGTGAAGACCATCCAAATTACTACATTATTGAGAATGGCCAGAATACTGAGAAGAGTCCTGGAGACTTGAGGAGATTTGCTGTCACTCAGACTACAGTGAAAAACCATCAGCTAACGTTGATGGGAAAAACTCAAATGAGTAAATAATAATTGATCGGTATATTCTGAGTTCCGTCTACCGGACCTTTATTTATTCATATAATTTAAGCTACAGCTATAAAATAACAACTGAAAATGATTAGGTATCAAACAGAAACTTGTGCTTTCAGCGTGATTTGATCGTAAGACTAGCTAAAATATGTTCTTGATCGTTAAAGTATCAGCCATTAAGATTAAACTGGCAAAAATGTTCCCAGTATACAGGTTAAGTAAAATGAATAAATAAATAAATAAATGAAATAAAAATCAATCCTCGAAATCAAGTAGTCATTGTGTAGTGGACAAGTAATTAAAGTTGGCGACTTTAGTCGAGGGTGACCTGAAGAGTTCTTTTTCAATATCTACTACACCGATGTGTAGGGGAGGTCGCAACTCCATTCTCTGGATAGTTCAATTTTACCCTTGATCGTTGCTTTATAATGCTGAGTGTTAAGCAAGTACCATTTTTATAGTCTTTGGTATGACTCGACCAGGGATAGAACTGCGAACTCCTGGACCATTGGCGAACGCTCTACTCATTAGGCCAATAACACAATTAAAACTAACGCTACAAAAAAAGAAGTATTATTCTAGGAAAGATCTGAAAACAAAAAAAATGAAATTGTTCTTGTGTTAAGTCACTGTGGGTAGCAGTGAATCTTTTGCCAGCCAGGTGTGTTTATATACAATCGTCCAAATTGACGGTCGTAACTTGATACAGATCGACCAGCGGTCAAGTAAGTAGGACTGATGTAACACTGATACACAGTTATATCCGTCTTGACTGGAGGACAAGTGATCTATTTCCACATGCTTTCGAAGATGTTTTGACTTCATAGTATTGTATAGTAGCTCTACAATTTCCTAACGAAAAAATTAAATAGTAGGACAGACTTGGTTCTTCAGCCTTGGTGAGGCAACTAGTCTAGGAGAAGGAAAACTCTGAATTGAAACCTGTTAAACTCCGCTTAAAAATTGGCTTTGTGTCATATCCTGCCCGAGCGGAGTGGTTGGTAAATATGATTAGTGTAAATGAAACCAGTCCTCTTTGTAGTCATAGAATTTTGCCTCGTCTTGCGCACATGCTTGGAATTGCTTAGAGTGTATTCCGTTTCTAAAAATTGACAGGTTGGTGGGGTTTATGGTATATCAATCCTTGGGAGTTATTTAGTGCCACTTCCAGTTTTGTAAATAAATATATTAAATATAAATGATTTGTATACACTTTTTGTTGATATCCTTAAACGAGACTGTGCTCATTTTTTTTTTACTCCCGGCTATGTGTTAAATAATACCACAACAGTTCTTCTAGAAGGATAGCTTTGGCATTAAATAACCTACAGTGCTTGACAGGCTATTAAAGACAAAGAGACCAAAGAAACAAAACCATTTTTACACTCACTTAAACAGTTCCAAATATTGCTATGTATCACTAACAATTCACTCAAACATCGGTCATTTATTTACACACTGTTAAATGGTCAAACGGTTCTTCTTTTAAAAATTCAATTTAACTTAAGTCATTGGTTTGCATGCATTTTAGCTGTCAAACTATTTTACCAATAGGTAGGACCCTATCAAGTGATACCATTCCGGGCACGAGAAGACCTGGGTGCAAATTATTTCATTTTTATATTGTTTCCATCCTTCTTTCTTTTTATAACTTCCTTTGTTTCTTTCTTTTCTTCTCCATTTTCAATTTAGTTCATGTTTTTCTTCTTACCTTTTCACCTGCCGTCCTTTTTTTTCTTTCATTCTCCTCGTTTCCAACTTCTTTTATATTTTCTTCTTTTCTTCCTCCCTTTTCTCCCTTCCTTTTCTTTCTTTCTTTCTTTCTTTCTTTCTTTGTCTTCCATCTCCTTCCTTTTCGGTTTTTCCTACTTTTTCTTTACTCCTCAAACGATGACAAAACGGTTTCGAATTCTAGTTTGAGTCTCTTAATATTTATTTCGAATGTGTATGCTTTTCAATGACACTAATGAACTCTTCTCTATGCAATTAACGATAGTGTGAGAGACACTAAATCTTTAACCCTTCGAATTCTGAGTCTCTCACGGCCGTAGGCCTATCCATCGTGGGCACTAGGCTTGAAAAATTGCTGAAAAATAAAATGTTGTAATATGATTTAACCACTTTACACAGTTAAATAATAGGTTAAAACATTCTCAAACAAATTTTTAAATATCCTAAAAATAAGAATAATATAATTATATATAAAAGTACAAGATTTTATGAACAATAGCGATGTAGAAATGGGGCCTCCCCTACCGAGATTCAACCCGCTCAAGCTAATGTACTGGTGGGGATTAGAAAAAAATTACGAAATAAAATAAATAAATTCAAAAGTAGAATTTTCCTGAAACCCACATATAGGAAGCCAAATCCAGGCGTGTCTGAAATTTCGACATCCTGGCAACAAAAAAATCTCTCTCACTTAAGCTGTTACCAATGAGATTGAAAGGACTTGTTTCTCTCAGCTACTGGCAGGTTAACACACGTGCTCTCTAAGTCCTGGGCTTTGTGGCTGGTTGTGCGTCCTTTTAACAGCTGCCTCTGCTAAACGTACCTCACTGGAAACACCAACTAGACATACCATAAACTTAAAGCTCATAACCCACCGAAAATGAATCTGATATATTTCAACGCCTTGTTCGGCAGACGCGACTATTTCTACTGGTACAGTAAAATGTTTTTCACCACAGAATAGTGGTTATACTAAAAAGAAAGTTTGAGTTAAAAGGTATCCTCGTTTCTTTTCTACCGTCCTTAATTCTCTTGTAGCTTTCCACAGACGAAGACGACAAGTGAATGGGGTTAGTAGAGAAAGGAGTCAGATACGAATCATCCCAATACAAACCAGCAATCCAGTGACATCCTACAACTACACCCCATATAAGATATCCAACCTTCTTATTCCTCATAAACTTATAATCTACCTAAATTACATATTATGAACGACAACTGATCTAATAAAAGAAAATAGTTTCACATAAAAAAAACAACACCGACGATATCCCGTTGAAACTATAACTGATGCAGACAACGCAGATGATCAATGAAGCAAGCTATAGGAGTTACTAGTATCTACGTGAATGCAGATAAAACAGAATTAATGCGTTTTTAACCAGATGGAGCCATCTCCAATTTAAATAGCAAGCCTCTGAAATCAGTTGACCAGTTCCCCTACCTCGGTAGCAATATCACATCTACTTAAGCGTTGACACTATATGCATAGCAAAGCAACTACTGACAATCATATAGAAATCTGATCACACCGATAAAGTATAACGGAATTTCTTCCAAGCAATGGCTGTGTCGGTACTACTCTATGGTTCCACAGCCTGGACTTTAGCAAAACTCTTTGAGAAAAAACTAGATTGGTACTATGCAAGAATGCTACAAACTGTTTTGAATAAATACGGGAAAACAGCACCCAACAAAATGGCGGCTGCACGGCTACTTACCACGTATGTTACAAGCAATCTAAATCAGACGATCAAGACATGTTGGGCGCTGTTGGTCATGAAAGAGAGAATTCATTAACAAATTTCTCCGACAGAAAGACACCACAGTGCAGGCCGACCACTTACACACATCAGTTCTGTGCGGACACCAGAGGCAGTCGCAATGAATTATAGGGGCAGATGTCAATAGTCAAGAGAATCTGTGCTATCAATACGACTTGATTATAAGTTACGAGCACAAATACAGCTGCGCGAATTCAAACGATAAAATTTCCTTTTGGTTAATTTATTGATTATCTCCCTTTATGGGTAGATTACGATAGAAAAAAATCGAACATTTTTTTATCAAATGTTAGTCAAAATAAACGACTTAAAAGGATTTATGTTAATTATATAAAACATTGATATCATTAATATTTTTGTTGCATTTTAACCTCAGCTTTCTAAACAGATTTTCTCCCTTTTAATAAACAGTGAAATGAAAAGGTTTTATTGGTTTTCAAGAAGATACCGGTGTTAATTCTGTCTAAACATTTCAAGAATTGTCTATTGTTTCCGAGGTGACGGCAGCTAAAATGTCTGCTTGCTCTCGCCATTGTTTGATAGGAAAAAATGCCTGCTGTCATTCGGTGATTATATTTCCGCCTCTCTCTCTCTCTCTCTCTCTCTCTCTCTCTCTCTCTATCTATCTATCTATCTATCTATGCCATATGCACATACACGTTGTATCTTGTTTTATTCAATTCTACTCAAACTTCTTTTTCTCGTTGACTTTGATACTCAACTCTGTCTGTCTGTGTCTCTGTCTGTCTGTGTCTCTGTCTGTTTCTCTGTCTCTGACTCCATCTTTGTCTCGATCTAATTCCCTTTTTCTTTAAGTCGGTCTTTCTGTTTATGGTTTCTTTTCTTTTAAATGTTTTACATCTTGATTTCTCGTATTTTCTTTCCTACTCAAATATCTCATCTAAGTTTCTACTTTTCTTTTGAAACTTTCTCATAATCTTCTCTCTCTCTCTCTCTCTCTCTATATATATATATATATATATATATATATATATATGTTTCATTTGAAGTTTTATATTTTCATATTTTTAAATTCTATCACACAACGTGTGAGAGCACGTGCGATACCCTGTCCTCATTAGCTGCAGGGTATCGCATATGTTCTATCTATCTATCTATCTATCTATCTATCTATCTATTATTCCTTTCATATATATCTGTTATCATATCTATTCTCGTCTATTGATATCTATCTATCTATCTGTTTATCTATCCTCGTCTTTTGGTATACCTGCACATCTATTTTCATCTCTCTATCAATCTATCAATCTCTTAGTTTCTCCTATCTCTCTCTCTCTCTCTCTCTCTCTCTCTCACCCTCTCTCTATCTATCCTTTTATATATATATATATATATTTCCTAGTTCGTTTTTATTTCTTTTATATTTTATATCGTATTCATTCTTTCTTCAAATTAATAATTTTTCTCTGTTCTTTTCAGTGTTTTTTGTTATATGTTTCTTTCTGTTTGTTTTCTATATTTATTTACATATTTTTCACTTTTTATTTCTCCTTTCTTTCTTTCTTTCTTTCTTTCTTTCTTTATTTATTTATTTATTTATTTATTTATTTTTCTATGAAGTTCCTATTTCTCTTTTATTTTTGTTTAGATTTCTTTCAATTTCATTCTTTTTCTTTTTTTTTTCTTTCTTTTTTTTTTTGTCTATCCTTGCCTTTTCATTTTAAGTTTTGCTTTTCTTTTTTCCCGTAAATTTTTTCTTTCCTTTACTTTCTTTTATATTCATTGATTCTTCTTATCCTTTCCCTTGTTTTCATATTCTTTTCTTTTTCTTCTGTTTTCTTTCTTTCTTTCTTTCTTTTCCGAAAATAAATTTTACTTTCTTTTCCTTATTTCTGTTTTTCTTTATGTCTTTTTCTTCCTTTTTTTACTTTCTTTTTTTTTTCCTTTTTTTCTTTCTTCTGCATCTGTCTTCATTCTATGTTGTCCCTTTGCTCCACACTGTACACTAACCATCATCTCTTTGCCTCTAAAAAGCCTGCAGCAAACCTCCATGTCGTATTTTTTTTTCTATAGACTTTAACCTTTTTTCTCCTGTCTTTTGATCTCACTTTTTTTATATTTCATTATTCGTACTTACTCCATTCCTTCCTGTGAGACAGAAAACAAATGAAAACAGCGTCACTTTTCATCGTTCCTTCGACACATGTACGTGTCGAGGGGAAAATAGCAGTTGCCGTCTCAACGGTAACCAATAATCTTTGTTTTTGTTACGGCTGTTTGTTCTACTTTTCTTACCTCTTTGCATTCAAGAAATTCCTTTCCACTCAAACTATACATTTAATGAAATTCTGTCGTTTAATTTTGATTACCTTTTCGTTTTTGTACTGCAAGGAAAAGCAGTAAACTAGATACCTATTGCTATATCTATCCTCCAAATTTTCATGCTACCGTTTCTTTTTTTTTCTTATTAACCTGATAATTGAATGATTGATTGTAACGGCATTTCAACTCGTCTCGGATTATTCTATGCCTATAGTTTAATAATTACTCTAATTTTTTTGTTTATAATTATATTTTATTAGTAGTTGTTTCTCTAGAAGTTTTCTTTTTTTCCTTTCCACAGGATTACGTGATATCGGTATATCCTATCTAATACGAATAATTTGCATACGATTTATGGTTTCAAGGATAGATAGATAGATAGATAGATAGATAGATAGATCGGAATACACCAAGAATGGTTTCAGGTATCTTATTACAATACAGTTAAACCTCGGTTATCAAACGACTCTCCAGTCGAACAATTCAAAGTTCGACCAAAAAATTTAAGTAAAAAATGCCTCAGTGATCGATCAAATATTCAGAGTTCGAATACACGATTCGAGCCTTTATTTCCTAAAAATTGCACGAAAAATATTTATCCAAAGTTAGGGGAGCATGAAGCCCCAAAAACACACGAGTTGAGCCGCCTGCCGAGACAAACCGAACACGACCGAACTGGTGGGCGAGTCTACCCGAAAAGCATCAGTTATCATCAGTCTCAGTTGAACGAATGTGTGATATTGTGTTTGCAAAAATTCTTCGCTTCATTTGTGTTGATTCTTGACGTTACGGCTATTTGAACCCTTAGTCATGGGTCCTAAGAAAGAAAAGGAATTTTACTTGACATTATTTCTAATGGGAAATATTATTTCAGTTTTCGAACAAATCGCAAATCAAAAATAATTTGGAACGAATTATGTTCGACAGACGAGGTTCCCTATCTATCTATCTATCTATCTATCTATCTATCTATCTATCTCCAAGACACACACTTACACATACACAGAGGGAAAATAACTGTTAGTGAAATCCAAAACCACACCAACACACACATACACACACACACACGATGACAAAAACATATCAAATATCAATGCCGGAAAAAGCAGACTAAAGTAAACAAACTCTTAAAAAAGGGGGAGGATGATGACTTCTTTATTACCCATAGCCAACTGAAAATCATTCAAACTGAAAATACGAGTGAGTTCAAGTCTCTTTAAGTACCACATTAACAACGCCTTGTGCCATATATGTTCTCTGACGAAAGCAACAAGCTGGAAACATACACGTATTTAAGAACAAAATGAATAAATAAATTCTAAAGAATATAAATCTCTTCGGGGACCAAGTCATTTTAAAATATCGTTATTCTCTCTTCGGACCTAAAAGAAAAAAATTATATATATATATATATATATATAAAACTTACAAAAAGACCAAATTTATTCATGCTAAAAAATGAAAAATGAACAACTAACCAGTTTCGGTCCTACCTGGTTACAGTTAAACTAGGACAACGATTAAGAAACAAAGAAAGGAAATAGACTCTGTAATGTTAGAAAAAATGTCAGGGGGAATGCTAATTGTAATCAAATAAAGAATGGTCTCTAACACTTTGAGATGTAAATCAGAGTGTGATCTGCTTAAAATAGTAAACAGGTCCACACTGTAAGATGAGGCACAATTAGGGTTATTTATCAGATGTTTAGCAATAGAATACCCGTATGTATTATTAATATGGTCAGCAAACTAGTTTTCTGGCCGTATTTTCGTAGACACATATTATTTGATTCTTGCGTCCAATCGTTGATTTGTTCCCCCGATGTATTGCAGACTGCAAACACATCTAAAGAATATATTAAGGCGCTGCTATGTTGATGGGGAGAGAACATCTTTCCGATCAGATAGCAAAACAGCACGTGTGCGAAACACAACATGCAAATTGGAAGAAAAGTATCACTTTCGAACGCAAGCAAAAATCTGATTAGCAAAACGATCACTGATATCACCTAGCCAAGGTAGCCTGAGATAAACAGGGAATTTCTGGGCAGAAGCGACTTGTCTTATGAAAGTGAGCAATGTCTTCAGGGAAGCCATTGTTACAAAGTGTCTCCGTGATAAAACTAACTTCACAGTCAAGTTTACACTCAGAACATATCATCAATGCTTCGTTTACGAAAGTCTTAATCAAATTAAGTTTACGCTTCTTTGGGTAAAATGAGTCCCAACGGATGTATAAACCTGTAAAAGTAGGTTTACGATATACACTCATTAGGAAACAAGAAGCCCCTTGGTACAGTAGAACATCAAGAAATGGTAGTGTAGAATTATTCTCTTTCTTGAGAGTAAATCGAAGAGAAGGGTGCATTTTATTAATATGGGAAAAAATTTGCAAGCCTCAGTCTCACTGCCAAATATATATATATATATATATATATATATATGTGTGTGTGTGCGTGTGTGTGTGTGTGTGTGTGTGTGTGTGTTTGATTAAATAATAACGACACATGTCTATGTAAGGGCACCTCTGGTGGTGTAATGGTTAGCAAGTTAGACTAGCAAACCTACACGAGTGAGTTCGAGTCTCATTGGGTGCCCCATTCATTTGGCCTGGTGCTAAATCGAAGTAAAGACCTTCGTAAATTACGACACATGTCTATGTAATTTAATTGAGATCCTTTCAAGTATTCTGATAAGTGTCTCGATGTCATGTTGGAATTTGTGGATGAATTTACCAAAATTGCCCCGAACGCTTTCGGACCTTTCACAGGCCATCATCAGTGGTTGCTTGCATGTGTAATGAATGTTTTCAAAGGGTTTTGAAAGATTTTGGTTTTTATAATATAACAAAACTACGTTAACGCAGAGTTGGATAAAACTGAGTAGCTGATGAATTTAAAAAACGGAAAAAGAATATTATCGAGAAATACGTGATGTTAAAAAAAATCTAAAGGCATTTCAAAATATTGTCGCTATTTTAAAAATAAATTCTATTGATTTTAGTTTGTTTTTTTTTTTTTGTTATATTTTGTTATGTTATCAAAACCAAAAACTTTCAAAACTCTAAAAAAAAAAAACTCTTTACACATGCAAGCAACCCCTGATGATTGCCTATGAAAGGTCTGAAAGTGCTCGGGTCAATTTTGGTAAATTCATCCACTAAGACACTTATCAGAAAACTTGAAAGGATCTTAATTAAATTACATTGACAAAATGTGTCTGTATTATTTAATCAAACATATTTAGATGAAAGACTGCTGCCTAACTACACTCACACACACACACACACACACACACATATATATATATATATATATATATATCCCAAATAGTTACAAGTAACTACTCTTAATACACGTCGAAAACAAATAATGTTTAAACCAATCTATTTGACAAACAGATGGGACTCTAACAGGTGCTAACACGTCGGGTCATAGGGTACTGAGTCTTAATGACAACGACAGACTACTAAACAGGAAAAGATAATGGAATAAAACAATGTTAAGGAAGAAAATGATAGAATTCATTGACAAAAAATTAGGATTAATACATTCGTCTTTCGCCACACTCCACTGTGGATCGCCTTCTAAAATTATTTATTCGGTATGTTTAATGGTATATCAATCTTTATTGGGTATTTAAAGCTAAAGCTATCCTTATAGAAGAACAATAGTGGAAGCATTTGACCCATTACAGAGGGGATAATTTTTGTTAGGTTGTGTTTGGTTTGGTTTGGTTTTATGGCATATTAACCACTGTTAGTTGTTTAATGCAAAATCCTGTTTTTACATATATATCAAATACATGATTTGTAAGCACATTTTGTCGATACGTGCAAACAGTTCTTTTTCAAACAATTCAATTCGACATAAATAACTCAACAAATTTAAATGGTTGCAAGTATTGCTATGCATCACGAACAATTCAAGTAAACATCAGTCATTTTTTATACACCGTTAACTGTTCAAACGGTTCTATTTCTAACCATTCAATTTAGTATGTCTTTTGTTTCCACTCAGTTTAAATTTCAAACTGTTCTATTCGACCCATAGATGAGACCCTATAAAATGCTACCACTCGGTGCCAGAGTGAACCTGGG
The DNA here is from genome assembly GCA_963585895.1 of Sepioteuthis lessoniana. Classification (NCBI taxonomy): domain Eukaryota; kingdom Metazoa; phylum Mollusca; class Cephalopoda; order Myopsida; family Loliginidae; genus Sepioteuthis; species Sepioteuthis lessoniana. Next base: position 103,327,861 of record OY757910.1, read on the forward strand.
AGCGATGACATGAAGAGGTACTCAACTTTTCCCAAAGCTCCTGCATTACTGGAGCCTCGCCATCAAATTGTTTAGTGTCATATCCAGGACAGTCATTGCGAGGGATATATGGCTCTGCAGAGATGCAGTCGGTGCATTCTGCTGGTACAGGTAACTATGAGGGGATAAGAGGTTGCATATCCTTTCCAAAGGTATTAATCTCAATGTAAACTTAATAGCATGACTGGAATTCGAACTCGCTTACTAAGGTGCAGTGGTGCAGCACGTTAGCCATAACACCACCGGAACTCCTCTATATATCATTTTTTTTAATCCTCTTTTCAATATCTGTTCTTCATTTGTAAATTTCCTTGTAGTTTAAAAGCATTTATGTAGGTATTTTAACTGCCCTATATTCAAAACTTAAATTAAAATGAAAAATTTTAAGTTTTGCATTTTTTAAAATTCTTTTTTGAAAAGAAACAGTCCCATATTGATTTGGTTTCTTTGCTTTAAGGCATATCAACTTCTTGGGTTATTTAATGCCAAATATATCTTTGTAGAAAAATATCTGAGATACTATTCAACCTATTACTGAGAGGACACGTGAGGGGATAACTTTCCCAAGGATATCATTCCAATCGTGAACGTATTAGCACGACTTGTTCTCAAGGATATCACACGTTAACCACAACACTAGAGAGAGTACCCTCTTGTTGAATGATTTTTACGATTCTGTCCATTTTTTTGATTGACAGTTATTTTGTTGAATCCATATCTCTTGTTATTGCTTTCTATAGGAACAGTTGTTTTTTTTGTTTTTTTCTTTATTGAAGACCGATTTTAATATTTAAGCCTCATCTGGTATTTTGCGTGGAGTTGGATTGAAATGCAAATTACAAAATCATTCTAAATTTTTTCTTAAACTGTTGGTTATTCAATAGTGTTGTAACATACCCATATATGAATATGCGAAACGTACAGAGAATGTTCATAACATATATACATAGAATATAGGAATCCCGAAACACGAAAAACCCTTACGACTTCTTAGTTCAGGTACGAAACTTTGAGTTAAAATGTTTTTCGACATAAGGAGAGAGATACCGTCTTTCTATACTGACTTTTCCATCTGCCCCTCCCCAACATGTGCAGCGCCCGTAGCGCACAAATTCGTCTGGCCTCGCCCAGGTCTCAATTTCAACACACTGACTTTTAAAATCTCAGCCCACGCTTCCGGTGCGTGACGTTACTTACTCCCAGGTCACAGCCTCAATCTGGGATTCTTATTGTGACATCTCTGAATGACACGTCCGCTCCGCGTGCGCGCATGAACACCTGCGCTCATGTTTGCACCTAACTAACCTATGCACTGAGCCGCAAGGTTCTCAGCCTAACTAAACCCAAAGGCAAGATAGATAAAACGAAATCCCTTGGCCATCATCTTACAGTATTTTCCACTGCAAAGCTAACAAAAAATTTGCCACAATCTTAGAAAACTTAAGATTGTTTATTTAAGGTATAATTTATAAAGCTAAAATGTTCGGCAATTAAGAAAATGTCTTTTGCCTTGTCTGTAATTAGATTATTTACTGCCAAATAACAAACCTAAATGAATATCCTCTACAAGGGCTAATTTTATGACCTTGGTCAGGAGTAGTAATCGGTATGGCTTATTTTCTTTGTTTTATGGCATATCAACCTTTGTTGGAAATTTAATGCCAAATCCATCATTGTAGAAAAATAGTACTTGTCTTTTTAACCCCATAGCTGGGGAAAAACGAGGTTCATGTCTTTCTCAAGATTTTTAGTTCGAAAATGAACATACTAGCATGACTAGAACTCGAACTCACATACTAAGATGTCGAAGCCCTGTAAATTTACCTTAAAGCCTCAAACACAGGGTAAAAATTGATGAACTCCCATGAGCATGCTTTCATCTTCTTCCATATTTTCTTATTAACAATACAACGATTAGTCGTGATCTATCTATTTTTCCTAGTTATTTAATTCTATTCCTGAAAAAAGTTTTGAGTAAACGGTTAACACAGCGGAAAATGGAATCGGTGAGCCGTGTTCAAATTCGAACTGAGACACTTTGCATAAGATAACATAGACTGGCTAACTTGTAATATGGAAACGACTAAGTTATATATATATATATATATATATATATATATAAACTTTCGAGTTCGACAAACACCTGAAGAAAGCCGGAAGACATATCGACCGAAACGTTTTGCATAAACCAATAGAGATTAAGACAATATTCTGAAAACCCAGAATAATAGAAATCAAGCTTCGTCTCAGAAATTCAGGCAACGAAGATATAAGAATATCAAGATGAATAAATATGAACGAATTTAAACAGGTACAGAACACTGTGATAAAATTATACAAGCTGATTGCATGAGATAGATAGATAGATAGATAGATTGGAATACATCAAAGGTGCTGCGTATAAAGAGATTAATATTAAAAAAAAAGATTAAGATTTCACGTTTAAGCATGATAGCTCAGGTCTGATATAATTGCATATTTATAATGATGTTCGACAATGATTCGGGAGACCGGGGTTCAATTCCAGGTCGAGTCATACTAAAGACTCAAAAAATGGTATTTGATACCTCCTTGCTTAACACTCAGCAATATAAGGTACGTATCAAGGGTAAAGTGGAGCAATCCAGGGAAAGGAGTAGCATCCTCCCCTTCACCTCAGTGTTGTAGCTATTGAAAAGGGAGCCTTCGGGTCACCCTCGACTACGGTCGCCAACTTTACTTTACTTAATACAAGTATATTATGTTTAATTGACTATAAAGGTATTCTAAAGAGTCTGAGGCTCAAGTTCTGAAACTCTGGGAATGTAAAGTACATCTTTAATGGCACAGGTCCACTCTAATCATGAGTGCTAGCACCTGTCAGGGTCCCTTTTATGGGTCAAAAAGATCTGTAAGCGAATTATTTGCATTAAATAGGAATGCTTTAAAATATAACCATGAACGAAAATTTAAAAAAAAACACTCTTAAAGAACTCTACAAAACTTTAAACATAATTGTACAATGTACGCAATTCCCTTGTTGTAGACTGTATAGCGTAATTCATATACAAATATATATGGAAACATAGTCAACAATAATGACGAACTTCAATGAACGAGCGAACACACTTCTTTATAAAAATATATCTCTCACACTTTATTCTCGAAAGGGAGATGTTTCTTGTGTGTGATAGGTGAGTGGAAACAAGGACGGATTTTTATCTTGATCCAAGTTCTTCTTCGACCATAGCAGCATTTCTTTCTCATCTTGGCTGGGTTGCTGCTCAACCGTGGGTCACTGAGGGCCCAAGCCCTCTCTCTGGAGCTGGTTCTCACTCCGTTGGCATCCTGTCTCCAACTGACTCAAGCGATTTGTGCCCTGGTTATATTATTGTTTACGTACACCTGCTTCCGCTGTTCTTCCGCTTATTTACACAGATGCATCTCTTGATTGACGGATCATTCAAGGGTCAATATATAACACCCTGACCTCTGGGCGTTAAATTTCCACTGATGAGTTGACATGCCATTAAAACTAATCAACCATCAGCTGATTTGAGTTTATGCTGTCAGCTTATACTCGTATCATTCAAATAAATAATAATTTCTTTCACAGATAGAGGAACTTTTTTTTAATTCGAGAGTGTTAAGTAAAAAAAAAAAGAGAAAGCCGATAGAGAAAGATAGAAAAAGAGAGGGATATCTTATAAGAAAGAAATAAAGAAAGAAACGAGTCAAGAAGGTGGCTATATTGAATAGGAAAAGTGTGAGGTATAGGAGTGAAAGAATTGAAGTTTGTCAGGAACTGAAACCAATATCTAGGGAGGTTGAAATCAGATCAAAAGAAATCAAGTGATTGCCGCCCGACAGACAAGACTGCAGTTAAACGACGTTTGTTCTATTTTACTATACTTTTTAAAATCTATTATTGGTTTCTTTCTATTTGAAAAGTTGTTGTCATTTGTTCAGAACGACATGACGTATACAGAAACAAAAAAAAAAAAAAAAAAAAAATAAGAGGCAGACACAAACAGAAGCCGAGAAAGAAATATTTTTTTAAAGAAACTACACCGCTGTTTTTTGCCTTTTTTCTTTTTAAGAATTACTATCTTGTCTATATCATGTCTGTGTATTTATCAATATAACTCTTTAAATAATGTAGGTATTTACGAAATAACCTTTGACTGGCATAAGACTGTAAATTAAGGGCGTCTATCGGGGGATACAAAAACTGCAGCCATAGTACTATTCAGTAGTTGCACCACTTGGATTCTAAGAAAATCTAAATATGAACGTGATTTTTTTAATGGATACTGTTAGCAGCATGATAAAAAAAAAAACCTGTTTTGAGGTCATTGACCTCCTATCTCACAAACCATCCTAGCATGATATGCTGAGCACTGTGGATGTAGTAACGACGAACCACAAGGGATGTTTTGATATGGACTCCAACACACACACACTAGTGTTGACCGGCAATCAAAAACTTACACTGGCCCAGTTGGCTGGGGCTGTAGAATACACCGACCGACTCTCCAGAGGACTAAGACTCCCCCAACGAGTGTCCTGGATATGACATTAAACAATCTGATGGTAAGGCTCTGTAATGCAGGAGCTTTGGGGAATATGGAGTACCCCTTCACTGTCATCGCTCCAAAGTCCACTCAGGCCCAGAATGGTAGCACTCGATAAGCTCCTATCTATATGTCAAATGGAACTGTGTGACATTTAAACTGTGTACTTTGACATTTAAACAAGTAACTTATGCTAAACTGAACTGCTTGAAGTAGAACTGTTTTTACACTTAACAACTGATATTTAATTGAATTGGGAATGGTGTATAACAATACTTGAAACCATTTGAATTTGTAGACTTATGCTAAATTGAATAGTTTGTAATAGAACTGTCTGATCATTTAACAGTGTGTAAACTAATTACTATTTAATTGAATTGTTAGTGATAAATAGCAATACTTGAAAATATTTAACTGTGTGCAAACAAATGACTAATAGTAAATAGAATTTTCGTATTCGATCGAAATAAGTGAAACCATTTAACAGTGTGCAAAAATGAACTCAGACCCATTTAAAAAATGTGATCTACAATATGTCTTTAATAATCATACATTTAAAATATGGATAAAAATGATCTGGCATTAAATAACCCAGAGTGGTTGATATGCCATAAAACCAAACCAAATCAAATCAAACATATGGAATATATAGATACAAAGAAGATTTGGTATTAAATAACCTACAATGGTTGATATGCCATAAAACCAAAACCAAATTAAATTAAATATATTGAATATATACATATAAAGGGGATTTGGCATTATATAACCTACAATGGTCGATGTGCTATAAAACCAAAAACGTACACCCATCAGCTCTGTGTCAAGTGTGATGACCGAGGGAGACTTATTCAACGGAATCCCTGCTGTCAGCATGCCTTGATAATGATAAACGATTACAAATTCCGATTTCTGATTGTTCGGATGCTTCTCCAGAATGACATTTTACGTTAATTCCGCCTTGATGTACAATATATATATATATATATATATATATATATATAGTAAGAGGGAGAAGAGAAAGACAGACAGATGAAAATAGGAATGTAATATCTATTTTCACCATCCTAAATAGTAACTTTCAATCATTTAGCTTCATATTTTCTTCAGCCAAAACTACATCGCAAAATCATTGGTCAACCGTCGGCCATAACTTGACATATTTTAAGTAGTGTGTAAGAGAAGAGTAAGGATGGTCTAATGATGGTCTAACTTAACTAGTAAAAGACGTGATTTTATGATTTTACCCACACGCACACACATACAAACACACACACAGATATATATATATATATATATATATATATATATATCATCATCATCATCATCAAGTCGTGCCGCCAGCACGGATATCCCTGGCCATCTCTCGCCACTTCTCCCTATCATTCATCGCCTCCGGCAGGTCTTCTGGGTTACATCCCGTGTCCTCACATAGCTGCTGTATGTATGTTCGGGCTGGTCGTCCTGCTTTTGCTTGGCCATATGTGGGGGTCCATAGGAGTACGTCACTTACGAGCTCGTTCTTGCTTCTCCAGCAGTGTCCGGCGTGTCTGGCTCGTCTAACCTGTATAGTTTTCGTGATGGGAGGCAGATCTGAGGTTAAGCAAATATAAAAAGACAAAAAACAAAAAAAAATTTCAGAGGATGTATTTATCTATATATAATAATGTCATGGTTCAATACTTCGGGGTTTTTTTTCAACCATCATCGGGGCGATGTTGGGATGCGATATTAAATTCTAAACTTTCTATTATCTTTAATAGTGTTTTGTTTCCAAATTTAGTGACATGATTGGTATTTTTTCAAATAGAACTTTCAAGAAAGCTCGGATGATTTTAGGGAAAACTAATGACAGTAGGGAAAGATCACTTCGTGGGGTGATAAGGGTTGGTAACCCAAATCACATTGGGCATATCGTAGAGGACTTTGATGCGATACAAGCTGATAGTTCTGTGATTCAACCAACCAATTTTCTTTAACGAAATAAAGAAAGATGCACTCAAGATGACTCGAAAAGGGAGGAGGATATAATCATTAACTTGCTTAAATCCGGTAACAAATTTGGACCTTCCACAGATATACAATGCTGTTGCGGACGCAGTTTTGCAAACATTAACTAAACGCGAATGTAACACCATGACATCAAATAGACTTGTGTAACGTTGCTTCGCCGATACACTTCTCGAATACAAAACTGTCTCATTGCATCACAAAAAACAATTTATCACCATTACTGTTTATTAGTAGTCAGACACGAAACGAGAGAGGAAGACAGAATGGAAGATATACTGTTGTTACATAGAAACGTAATGAGATTTAGGGTGGTCGACGATCAAAAACACTCGACTTCGATTCCTTCACCCTGGTCGTCCCCGCACTACAGAGGGTTCTGAATTCAACGAACCGTCTCTGTCTTAAAACTCTAAACTCGACTGCCCAAACTCTCTTCACTATCAAAGTCTCTTGCTTATATCTCTTAATGATTCCATTCACTAACATAAGAACATATATCATTAACTTTTATTCAATTTACATTAATCTTATCTTTGTGTTGACTCCACAAAATCTGACCTTTCCATTTATCTTGCGTTAAGAGACATAGTGTTTACTCCACAAAATCCGACTTTCCTCTTAAGTCCAGTGACATCATTTTAACTCCCCCAAATCCCACCTTTCCATTTATCTTAAGTTAAGTGACATAATTTTTACTCCACAAAATCCCACCTTTCCACTTATCTTATGTCAGGTGACATAGTGTTTACTCCACCAAATCCGACCTTTCCTCTTAAGTCCAGTGACATCATTTTAACTCCCCCAAATCCCACCTTTCCATTTATCTTAAGTTAAGTGACATAATTTTTACTCCACAAAATCCCACCTTTCCACTTATCTTATGTCAGGTGACATAGTGTTTACTCCACAAAATCCGACCTTTCCTCTTAAGTCCAGTGACATCATTTTAACTCCCCCAAATCCCACCTTTCCATTTATCTTAAGTTAAGTGACATAATTTTTACTCCCCCAAATCCCACCTTTCCATTTATCTTAAGTTAAGTGACATAATTTTTACTCCCCCAAATCCCACCTTTCCATTTATCTTAAGTTAAGTGACATCATTTTAACTCCCCCAAATCCCACCTTTCCATTTATCTTAAGTTAAGTGACATAGTATTTACTCCACAAAATCCGATCCTTTCTCTTATCTTAAGTTAAGGGAAATAATGCTTACTCGACAAAATCCCACCTTTCCATTTATCTTATGGATGTGGACCCAAAGTCGGTACACAGAAGTAAAATACAGAACACGGGTTAGAGGTAAGAAAGATATATTAACAAAAGTTACAAAGGATAATGTCCAATATTCGTTGTCGTACTTCTAGTACTCTTGTACTTCTGCAACCGTATGCTCCCATTTTAGGATATTACTATGCTAGTTATATAGTGTTGGAATAGTCCATGATGCAGGAAAATTTCGGTCTCACAACAATTATGTTAGGTGACATAGTGTTTACTCTACAAAATTCGACCTTTCCATTTATCTTAAGTCAAGTGACATAATGTTTACTCCACAAAATCCTGCCTTTCCACTTATCTTATGTTAGGTGACATGGTGTTTACTCCACAAAATCTGATCCTTCCACTTATGTTAACTCAGGTGACATAATGTTTACTCCACAAAATCCAACCTTTCCTCTTATCTTATGAAAGGTGACATGGTGTTTACTCCACAAAATCCGATCCTTCCATTTATCTTAAGTTAAGTGATATAATGTTTACTCCACAAAATCCTGCCTTTCCACTTATTTTATGTTAGGTGACATGGTGTTTACTCCACAAAATCCGATCATTCCACTTATGTTAACTCAGGTGACATAATGTTTACACCACAAAAGCCTGCCTTTCCACTTATCTTATGTTAGGTGACATGGTGTTTACTCCACAAAATCCGATCCTTCCACTTCTCTTAAGTCAAATGACATAATGTTTACTCCACAAAATCCGACCATTCCATTATCTTATGTTAGGTGATATAGTGTTTACTCCACAAAATCCGTTCCTTCCACTCATCTGAAGTCAAATGACATAATGTTTACTCTTCAAAATCCAACCTTCCAAGTTATCTAATGTCAGGTGAAATAATGTTTACTCCACAAAATCTGTCCTTTCCTCTTAACTTAAGTTAGGCGACATACTGTTTACTCCCCGAAATTCGACCTTTAACTTTAATTTCAAAACAAATATTTAAAAAGCCGTACCAAATGATTTTTAAAACGACCTGTCAATTTGATATCCTGATACGTGCACACTTAAGACCTTCTCGACATACACTTCAATTCGAAGTTCTTAGCCAACTGACACTCTAGGAATACAAATAAAATAATTACCTAATATAATTGATGATCATCCCTAATTATATCACACGAATCCATCGCAATAAAATTGGATACACACACACACACACATATATGATATATATATATATATATATAGAGAGAGAGAGAGAGGGAGGGAGAGAAAAGTTCCCAGGGCGCAATGACTAACCTACCGAACTGCGATATCATAGTAACTGAGTTCGAATCCTCTTCGCTCTATTAAGTTCACATTCGGGTTAATATTCTCGGGAAAGGTATGAAATTCCTTATCCTCCAAGTTATGGGTTAAATAGTATCTCTACTTACCTTCTACAAGAATGACTTTGGCATTAAGTAACCCACGAAAATTGATATGCCATTAAAATAAGGAAACAAACCAAAATACTAAAGCAAAATGTAAATGTTTTTATTACTCCTCAAAACTTCAAAGGAACACGAATGAAGTTGTCGAAAGTACTGACCTACAGCAAGGTAATACTAAATGTAACGAGCAACAAGAATTGTCAAAAACAATCAATGAATAATCTTTAAGAGATTAAATACATCTGCAATAATTGTTTTTAAATGTCTTTTGCCATTTGCGTCCATTAGCAACAGGAGTTAAGTGGTCCATTTTTAGAGAGTGAAAAATAAAACGAACTTTCTTGAGTGCTTGTATAATGTGTATACTTTTCGCGTATCAACTTTGTTTTCCAGTAGAAAAGATACAATGAAAGAAAGTGTTGTATTGCTCCAAAAAATGAAATATTTGAAAATGCTTAACCCTTACAGTTTCGAGCTCTTCACACCCGTGGAACCCAACTTTTATCTAGCTGAAAATGTAAAATGAAGTCATCTGTTACTTGATTCACTTTATAGAATTGGTGATTCCCTAGACTGTTCGAAGATTTAGTAAAACATGAAAGAGAATTAAGTACACTATGGCTCATATGAAGGCTTGTATTGTATTGAACTTATTCATTGATGTTAGTAATATAGCAAGTTGAGTCCTTTTTGTGATTATTTTGTTGTTGGAATTATAGAATACGCTTGTGAGAATAGGCCTTGTTGGAATGTTGGTATTTAAGGATACAATAATTTACTCTAAACAATGAAGAGTGACGAGTAACAAACAATGGAGGTAAGATGTTCTTGAGCTAAAAAATGAGAAAGATTTTATTCATGCTTAAGGTCATTTTACGTACAAAGATTGTGGCTAGCTCTCATCCCATATTGTACTTAAACGTTACCGCCTAATATAGTTAGTTGTTATCGTAAATTGTAGTTAGTCGCGTCTTCGCTGAGGTTGCTGCTGCTTAAAGACCATTAGATATCTCTTTGAAGACTGTTGTGTTCTGATTGTTCAGCATCTTTTTAAAACTACTACTGAGGCTTTTTCTCGTCGGTGGCTTAAATACTGCCCGAGTGACTCAGATCGGTTGAAATTTCAGTCACATAAGAGCTGTAACTCTCAAGAAAACACTTCCTCTTGTGTTATCGAAAGGAGTTCTCACAGGTCATAACGTTTTTGCTTCCAGTTTTTTTAATATCTTAGTTGTCTGAATTTCTTAGAGGAAATATTTTATTGATAGATTTAGAGTTGTTTTCTTTTTCTTTTGTGGGGCTTTTCCCCCATTTCATCGTTGACTATTTCTTTATTTCTTCTTCATGTGGCTTATATTAGCTATTGTGAATTAATAAACTAATCTATTTTTTTAATAAAACGATTGATGAAATACTGAAATAGAAAAAGACAAAAATAATGAAATACGGAAATAAAATTAGAAAAAAAAACCCAATAAAATATGAATATAAAATTATAAAACATAATAAAATAAGGAAATAAAATAAAATATTTTAAATTACATGGAAAGAAAAAGAGAAAAGATAATATAATATGGAAATAAAATTTGACAAAATAATAAAAGATGGAAATAACAATAGAAAAAGAATATGATATATAATATTTAAGAAAAACAATAAAAGAATAGGGAAATAAAATCAGAAAAAAATTAAATAAGGAAAGAAAATAAGAGAAATAAATTATATGGAAATGAAAATAGAAAAAAAATACGGAAATAAAGAAAAATAAAATGAGAAAATAAAATCTTTAAAATCCCACACTTTCCTTTCAGCCAAATTTTAACTTTCAGAATAAAAGAATGACCCCCTTTTTCAGTGCTTCTTCGCTCATAAAAAAAGAAAAACGTATATCTTTATACCTCTCAAAAAGAGAAACGCACACGATATAATTTTTGTAAAATTGCTTCTTGGAATGAATGAGAAAATGTTCATAAAAGCTGCATAAACAATCGTAGAATATGAGAGACTTTGTATAAAAAAAGTTATGGAATAAATCAGGAGTGAAAAATATGTGAAAAAACGATAATAAAAACATTTCGTCTAAGAAATTCAGAGAACTTTTGTTACTTGTACTACTTTGTCCACTTCGGAACACAAATAATTGGGCTGTTGTCCTCAGGCATTGTCAGGAGGTGCCCGTGGTGTAATGGTTATCGTCGTAGGAAATGGACACGGTGACTCGAGTTCAGGTCCTGGACGATACTGATAGCATTTCACATGGCACTAATACCCTTGGGAAAGGTATGAATCCAATTATGCTCCCTCCAGCTATGGGTAAATAGTAGGACAGACAGGGTTCTTCAGCCTTGGTGAGGAAACTAGTCTAGGAGAAGGAAAACTCTGAATTCAAACCTGTTAAACTCCGCTGAAAAATTGACCTTGTGTCATATCCTGCCCGAGCGGAGGGGTTGGTAAATAGGGTTGTCTTTTGGTGATCGTTTTGTATGAAAAAAAAAAATAACTCAGTGAAATCAGCTCTTCTAAAAATATGAAGAATTAATTATTATTTTAATAACCACTCTAATGTTCAGATCGTGAGTAATCGAGATAAGAGGAAATTCTGTATAGATCACTAAGTCAGGATGTTTCACCAAGTCTAAAAATAGAATTACCGTGTCTGAGAAAAAGACCCAAGTGTATCATAATTTCCCAAAAAATTACTTTTTTCTATTTTGCCGTCAAACTCTAGATGGTCTGAAAACCAGCTATCCATTGCTAGAGTACAGGTGAAGGCCAATGTTCAAAGAGAACCGACCAAATATATTTTCCCGCTATTCTAACTGCTGAAACAAAATATCAATCCCGAATTTCACGACGATAATCAAGTTTTATCGTCAAAGGAATCCATATATGACATTAAAATCAATTAGAAAAAGGAATCGCTAAAAACATTCAAGTTCACTGTACACATTCCAAGTCATTTTACATTTTTGGTGTGATGGTTATCGTCGTTGGAAATTGACACGATGACACAAGTTTAAATACTGGACGAGGCTGATTGCATTTCACATAGCATTAATACTCTTGTGAAAGGTATTAATACAATTTTTCTTCTTCCACCTTTAGGCAAATAGTAAAGAAGATTGGGTTCTTTAGCCTCAATTAGACAACAAATATAGGAGAATAAAAACTCTGATTTCAAACCTTTTAACCTCCGCCAAAAAATTGAGCTTGTTTCACATACTACCCGTCAGTACCCACACGAAAACGTATTTGAAAATAATTGCTTATAACTGAAAAATAAAATATTAAATGAAAATATCTGTTCAGATCAACCTGTCATTATTGTTTTCTGTGTGCCTGTTTATTTTTTTTATTAAGTTCAACCATAACCTTTTATTACGGTTGCTTGGAAGTCTCCTCTGCGACAATATATTGTGCAGCATTTTGTAACTCGTTGCGTTAATTCACGCTACTCACGTAAATTTTCTAACTGCTTTTTCTCACCCCTAGTAGAACGTATTTCTTCAAGGAATTTTGATTTCATTCTTCCCAAGATAGAATGCACCTCAATGGTTGCCTTTTTTGTTGTTCTGTGAGTAAAACTTTCTCCAGCATATTAGTCCTTTTATTTATTCCTACCAGTTTTCCGGCACGGAATATTTTATTTACTTTCCAAATTCCATTATTATACGCGGATCATTAAAAAAGTTTCCAGACTTTTTTCGTATAGGCACTTTTATTGAGAAACTCTAGTCCCCTTCGAAGTAATCTCCTCTGGCTGCAATGCACTTGTAGTACCGGTCCAATAGCTTCTGGAAGGCACCATGGAAGTCCTTTTGTGTGAGCGTGCCAATGACCTTCGTCACAGCCTCTTTCATCTCCTCAATTCTCTCATAACGACAGCCTCTGAGCTTAGGGAATAACCAAAAGTCTCACGGAGCAAGGTCTGGTCTATAAGGAGGCTGAGGAACTCTCTTGATGTCCATCTTGGTCAAATAGTCTGACAAGGATGGAGTCGTGGACTGGTGCATTGTCCTGGTGGAAATGCCACAAGATTTGAAGAGTGCTGGCCTCTTCCGACGGAATCTCTTCCTGAACTCCCTTAAAACCTCAACATAGTAACCCTAACCCAAACCCTTTGGCCCACCAACTCTGGTGTATTGACTTCCTTACTCCTCCCACACCTCTCACCATTCCTTACAGACTTCCTACCTTCCTTGAATCTCTTAAGCCACTCAAAAACTGATGCTCGATTCATACAAGATGGTCGAAAAGCCGTCTGAAGCATTCCATACGTTTCTGTGGCATTTTTTCGAAGTTTAAATCAGAATTTTATTGCATATCATTCTTCTAAAGTGTTAGATTGCATTTTTGAAATTCACCAGCGGTGACAATCAGGCTTTAGTAGGGTGTAGCTGTTCATTTGAACTTGAAATCAGAAAAATTGGTCAGTCATCTCACAAGATTTATAACAATAATATACCGAATTTTCAAGAGTCTACGACAATTTTAAATGCCTGGACAAAAAAGTCTGGAAACTTATTGAATGCACCACGTATTTTGGATAACACCTTTACTTCCTCACCTTGTACACAACGACATCGGGATCATTTCCAGTTCATAACATTACTTGTTCCCAGTGAGATTTGTGTTCGGTGACATCATGTTAAACAAATTCCTCAAAATGTAAAAAAGCAAAAGAGATTAGATGAAAGAAAGGCTAATTGAATTAATATTACTGGTCATATGCAAATTCATAGGCGCCTCTGGTGGTGTAATGGTTAGCAAGCTCGACTAGCAAACCTACACGAGTGAGTTCGAGTCTCATTGGGTGCCCCTTTCATATGGCCTTGTGCCACATCTAAGCAAAAAGCTTAGTAAATTTCCATATGCAAATTCAACGCAATTTCATTTGTAAGGTACTTCAGGTTCCTCGGATTCTGATATCTGTGATGGGTTTCCAAACCAATATTTCCCATTATCTAATAGAACGTTAGGTTACCGAGCCGAGTAATTATCGTTTATGGAATAGCTCAGAGCCAATGTTACTTTGTGATACCACATATTTAGAAAGTAACCTGCAACCTCTTGCGTTATATTGCAGGATTCTTGGATTATGACTTGATCACAAACACAAGCCAAAAGCCATTGATCGATTTTATACAAAAGATGTAATTGAGTTGACGAACACTCTGTTGAATTTTAACTATCCACTTCATTTATTGTTTCCCTTAAGCTTTCGTGTAACCAGTTATCGGGCCGTCATTTTGGTTAGAGTAGAAATCTTCCTAGATTTCGTCCAAGTTAGAAGCTATTCACGTAAAAACTATACTTGGTTGAGACATACGCTCGTTCCGAATAACGAGACTCGATTGATTCACGACTTGAAGGGAGAATTCTCTTTGTTGCCTTTCTTCTATCACGTGATCATGAAATAACCAAACATATTGTTCCCTTGGCAAGAAGAGGAAAGTCGTTGTCTTTCAAAGATTGTACTTTTTCTTCTTACTTGAACAACGCATCCTGAAAAAAAATTTACCTTTACACCCCTCATATGGCTGTTGAGTCGAATTGGGACGTAACGGCTTAGTCTCTTAGATAACACTTTGGTTGTTACAAAGTATCAGTATCAAGAAATAACACACACACACACACACACACACACACACACACACACACGCACACACACATATATATATATATATATATATATATTGTAAGTAAAGTTGGTGACCATAGTCGAGGGTGACCCGAAGACTGATTTTTCAATAGCTACTACACCTAGGTCTAGGGCGCTACTCTCTTCCCTGATATATATATATATATATATATATATGTGTGTGTGTGTGTGTGTGTGTGTGTGTGTGTGTGTGTGTGTGTTCTGTTGCCTGAAAAATTCTCAAACCATTTTTGGGCTATTTGTATGTCCATAAACAATGAACTGAGAACTGCGGTATTGATATGTGGATGTCATTTTTAGGCCATTTCCTTCTTAGTCGGAATGAAAACTTTCTAAAGTTCTATATCCATACATATATATATATATATATATATATATATATATATATATATATATATGTGTGTAGTGGGGTATATGAGAGCGTATGTATGAGTGCATGTGTCTAATGAGTGAATAATAGCCACACCTAGAGAACCCAGAGAGAGCGAGAGAGAGAGAGAGAGACAGAGAGAGATGAATAGACTGATAGAACTGTTTGAATCGATAATGTAAAAAATGAGATACCAAAATTCACTGACGTAGATTTAAAGAGACTCCTTTGCAAATAGATTTATAGGTATATATGAAAGTAGATAGATAGATAGATAGATAGATAGATAGGTGTTGAAATCTTACATATTTATATGGGCGGAAAGTGAAAAAAGCAGAAAGGACAAAAAATACATGGCTTCAGAGAAGTGAAGTCTGTCTATTTATCCTAATTACGCAGACACCGTTTGAGAAACTGCATAAATACTCTTATGATAAAAGCGAAATGCCGAAGAGTCGAAAAAAAAAACGGTGGAAGAAAGAAAACATTAAGAAGTGCGAAAAGAAAATGACAAAAGTATTTGCAAGCGAATCAGGCTAAAATAAGAAAAGAACAGAGAAAGCAAGAAAGAGAATTTACACGAAGAAAGAATTTTTTTTTTCATGAATAGTAGAAAGGTGGAAGCAAGGGAGATAATTGCGAGGCGCTAGGATGCTGCGTTAGTATGACACAATTAGATCTACTTCTATTGTTCATGGTAAGGGGACAAAGGCATGTTGACAGAGCTTTAGCATTTTTTAAGACCAGTAATAAAACAAGTGGGAAGAAGAAGAAGAAGAAGAAGAAGAAGAAGAAGAAGAAGAAGAAGAAGAAGAAGAAGAAGAAGAAGAAGAAGAAATGCCGAAAATAGAAGTGATAAAGACAAATACAAACCTGAAGAATAAAGTATACTCTAAGAAGTATAAAGATGGAAGAGAAGAATGCAATTGAGAAGAATTACACTTAGAAGTAAGTAAATGTAAATATATCGATCAAAATAACGTCTTGGTTGTTAAAACTATGGAACAAAGAAATTTGAGAGAGAAATTGAACAAGAAGTAAAGATTGATATGCCAATAGATGTAAAAAGGAAGAAAAGAGAGCGTAATGCAAAACAAATAATGGTAAAGAAACAAAAAGTCATTAAGACAAAGAAAGGAAGCAAATTTTAAAAAAAGAAACAGCTGATTGGTAAGAATCGAAAGAGGGAAAATATAGATTATTGAACTAAGTGAAGAAGAAGAAGAAGAAGAAGAGAAGAAGAAGAAGAAGAAGAAGAAGAAGAAGAAGAAGAAGAAGAAGAAGAAGAAGAAGAAGAAGAAGAGAAATTAGGAAGACGACGATTGAGATGAAGGAAAATATGATCAACGACGATGGTGAGAGAAGAAGAAGAAGAAGAAGAAGAAGAAGAAGAAGAAGAAGAAGAAGAAGAAGAAGAAGAAGAAGAAGAAGAAGAAGAAGAAGAGAAATTAGGAAGACGACGATTGAGATGAAGGAAAATATGATCAACGACGATGGTGAGAGAAGAAGAAGAAGAAGAAGAAGAAGAAGAAGAAGAAGAAGAAGAAGAAGAAGAAGAAGAAGAAGAAGAGAAATTAGGAAGACGACGATTGAGATGAAGGAAAATATGATCAACGACGATGGTGAGAGAAGAAGAAGAAGAAGAAGAAGAAGAAGAAGAAGAAGAAGAAGAAGAAGAAGAAGAAGAAGAAGAAGAAGAAGGAGATAGCGACGACGAAAAAGAATAAGAAGCATATTATGACGACAACGATGATGACAAAGAAGAAGAATAACGACGACAACGACGATGAGGAAGAAGAAGAAGAGAGAGAGGGGTGTGAGAATGAGAGAGTGAGCGAAGAGAACAAGAAAAAACATTTCAACTAAAGTACACAAAGAACCGAAGACTGAGAACGAGGGGAAAAAATGAAAATGAAAAATGAGTAAAATAAAAACAACAACAACAACAACAAATAATGGGTGAGAGAGGATCAAAGGAAATTATTTCTAGCGAATAATAACAGAAAGCCAAAAAAAAAAAAATAGTGGAAAAAAAAACGATGATATTACTTACAGAAACCGAAATTTCGGAAATAAAGAAACTTAAAGTGAAAAAAAAAGAGAAAAATATCTACAAAAATAGTCTAAGACAAGTCTGAATGCGAAGAGACGAAAGCAAGAAATTAAGAGATTTTAAGACATTTAAAATGAAAAGATGAGAGAGAGAGAGAGAGAGAGAGAGAGAGAGAGAGAGAGAGAAGCGAGAGAGGGAGATAAAGACATATAGAAAGAGAAGAGAGAAAGAGACACAAAAAATAAGCCAAAATATGCATAAAAATAGTCGGTGAACAGAGCATGACTTAAACTAGGCGCCAGGTGAATACTTCCATTGCCTGACAAGGAAGAAACACTTCTTCCTGACGCTTTTTTTTTTTTTTTTTTTTTTGGTGACTTACTTTATTTGCTCACAAGAGATAAACTTATCTTTATAACCTCATCTTAAACAAAATCCAGTCTTATTTACTTTTAACATGAGGTTATTTTATTTATTTTATAATCAAAGCCTATTTTATTTGGTTTAAATAGAAGCCTGTTTTATTTATCCAATGATTGAAGCCTATAGTATTCGGCTTTAAAAAATAGCGTTTTTTTATTCTATTGCAGAAGCCTATTTTATTTAGTATAATTAGAAGACTATTTTATTCATTCTATAATAGAAGCCTATTTCGTTTGGCTTAAGCAGAAACCTGTTTTATTTATCCTATAATAAAAGCCAATTTCGTTTATCCAATAATCAAAGCGTATTTTATTTGGTTTAAATAGAAACCTATTTTATCTATACTTTAATCAAAGCCTATTTCATTTGACTTAAATAAAAGCTTATTTTATTTATTCAATAATTGAAGTTTATTTTATTTGGCTTAAATTGAAGGCTATTCATTATATCATAGAATCAAATTTCTTTGGGCTTAAACTGAATCCAATTTTATATATCATTTAATGAAGCCTATTTTATTTGGCTTGAATAGATGCCTATCTTATTTATTCAATTATTGAAGCCTGTTTTATTTGGCTTAAACAAGCTATTTCTATTCATTCAATTATGGAAGCCAATTTCATTTGGCTTAAAATGAAGACTATTTTGTTTATCCTATAATAGAAGCCCAATTTATTTGGCTTAAATGGAAGCCTATTTTATTTATCCTACAATAGATGCCTATTTTATTTGGCTTAAAAAGAAAACTATTTTGTTTATTCTATAATAGAAGCCTATTTTATTTAGCTTAAATAGAAGACTATTTTATTCATTTTATTATAGAACCGTATTTTATTTGGCTTAAACAGAAGCCTATTTTACTTATCCTATAATGAAACCTTATTTCATTTGGCTTAAATAGAAGCCTGTTTTATTTATTCGATAATGGACGCCTATTTTATTTCACACAAACAGAAGGGTATTTTATCAATGCTATAAATAAAGCATATGCTATTTGGCTTAAACAGAGGCTTATTTTATTCATTCGATTATGGAAGCCTTTTTATTTCGCTTATACAGAAGCTTACTTTCTCTATTCTCTACCAAAAGCTTTTCTTATTTCGCTTGAATAGAAGCCCATATTATTTATTCTGTAATAGAGACCTGTATTTTAAAAAAGATGGAACCATCTGTATATTAAAGGTCAAGTCTCTGAAATTATTAGACAATTTCTCATACCTTGGTTCATATTGCATATACAAAAAGAAATATCAAAAGCAAAGGAAAGGCAAAAACAACTGTTGACAGGCTATCGATCATATGGAAATCTGGTCTCTATTATAGAATAAAATGGAAATTCTTCCAAGCAATGGCCATGTCAATATCGATAAGTTGATAAATTTTATATCTCTTAAATAATTTACCGAAACATTTAAGTAGCAAAGTTTTTTCTTGTAAAAAAAAATGATAATTTTAGTCTGAGCGTAAATATTTTAGGAACATATTCATACGTGAAATGTAGCAATTTGCGTTGCTTATCTTTCTTTGATAAATTTTGTGAGTGCAAAACATCTTTCTGTGAGTAGACTACAATATAAGAAAGAAAGTATGTTTATGCACTGATATGAATAACTGAAGTCGCTTGAAATTTAATCAGCAAGTGAAAGATTATTAGTACGATCGTGCTTACAGCAACAAACTATTTTCCTTCAATCTAAAATAATTAAGCGATGTTGAAATTAAATGCATTCTGGAAGGAAAGGAATTCTAGATTTTCATTCAAAATAAATGAAGTCAAAAGGTTTTGAATAGGCTACAGAATAAATCTATGAAACCTTTCATCACAATTTATAAGATTGAAGGAAGCTCAAAATTAGATTTTAAAAAGTTGATAGTTTATCTATGAATCTTATTGTTTAAAATTGTTTTTCTAACAGTCTAGAAGGGCAAAGATTTCGCAAATTAGTTTAGTTTTGATCCTTTAAATATTTTGCGGCAAGTCAAATATTGTCTTGCGCAAATCTTATTGAAATCTATTAAAGGCCGAGTAAACATCAGTTCGTCAATAAATGAGAAAATACAGACACAATAAGTTAAGCTTCTCGAAAACAATGATTTACACGTTTTTTTAATGGAAATATGCTGATTTCCCATGTATATATATATATATAGGATTTAGTACTAAATAAACCTAAAGGGTTGATATGCCGTTTAGCCAAATAACCAAACCAAATTTTACACTCGTAATCCAAGAAAAGAGGCTTTGAGTTCAAAACGAATTTGTAATTAAATCCCAAGTAACTAATTAGTAACGAAAAGTACTGACAAAGAATGTTTTTATATTGTTAACCAATTAGAATATTAATGTAGACAAATATTCTTTAACGATTATGGATCGTGTCAGATCAGGTTGATTTTCATAAATAGTCATTTCGTTGTTTTACGTTGGTTTTTTCTACGCGAATGAACCAGGCATCTTTTGATAACCTAATCACTCAATAAAGCTTTTCTATCCATTTTCTTGAGCTAGTATTAAGAAACAAATATATATCAATTAAAATGAGTATTTTTGCTAACCCATCCTCAACTAACTTTGTTGGGATTATATCGCCAGCCTAGTGAACAGTTTAACAATTTGGCGCTATTGTATACAAAAGCTCATAACCTCCTATGTCTGCCAAATAGTCGAGATAATTCTAAGTACTGGGCGTGATCAAAGTAGAATATAACGAGAGAGTTCTATAGTCAAATCCCTTTCGACTATGACAATACCTAGAAAAAGATGTTCGTGTCCGTATAGACAGGGGGATGCTACCCCAAACAATTTCGTGTTGCTGAAACATTTACGTTTGGTTGGTGATGTTTGGTTTAGTTTTATGGAACATCAAACATTGTAGGTTATTTAATGCCAAATCCTGTTTTTTTACATATACATTATTAATATGATTTGTAGACACATTTTGTAGATACACATAATGAGATGTCAAACAATTCTATTTCTAACAATTCAATTTAGCAAGTCATTTTTTCCATTCAGTTTAAACGATTATCAGAAATCGTCTGATTTCACTGTTTAGATGCCTAACAGTTCCATTTGACCAATAGACAGAACCTTAACAGGTGTTTATACTGCGGAACAGAGTGGACCTGGGAGCGATGGCAATGAAGGGGTACGGTATTGAGCAAATCTTCAGTATTACTGGATCCTCACCATCATCTTGTTTAGTGTCATATACCAGGACACTCGTTGCAGGGGGGGTCTTACCTCTCTGCAAAGATGCAGGTGGTGTATTCTACAGCCCCAGCCGACTTGGCTGTTAAACATATAAGCCTTCATTCTGTACTTCCCTCATCTCTCATACCTATATATATATTTAAAGATTCATTTATTTATAAGAAAGACTTCATCAACCACTTGACATTTCCTTACATAACATGTTTGTGTATTTCCTTTAGTATTTCCTGTCCTTTTTGTGCCCATATTATTGAGTTTGCTCATGTAAAGAAATGTTCTTATTTATTCGCGGCAAATTTTTCTTGCATTTTTCTCAAGGAGAAAATATATTTTATACATTTCCTCAGTTAAAAATATCCGAGTGTCTAGTTTTTGCAAATTCTTAAAACACGTCTTTAAGAAATTTGCGCTAACCGTCATAGATAAAAAAAATCCCAGAGTTTTAGAGTTTTCTCACACATATACATTTTTATAATATTTAGCTTATCTTAGCGAGATCAAAAAGTATCGAGATTGATTTTTTCTTTTTAAAGACTTGTGCACAACTGAGTCTGGCTCCATCGGAAAAAAAAAGTATAAAGCCAGGCTCAAGTATATTTTAATCAGCAATTTTTGGTAAAACAGAGGATTGCGCAAGTGTATTATCCTCTACACTCAGCAGACCTACGTCCCTGATTTTTTTAATGATTTTTTTTTTGTTCACTTGGCTCAAAATACATCTCATGGATAAGATCTGAGGAAACGGAACATTAAAGAAATATGGTGACACCGCCACATACAGTATCAAGATAAACGGTTCTGAGGTGTTTCAACAAATGAAAAAATCGCTGAGTATGTTGAATTTCACTTCTTATCAGTAATTTTTTTCATATTCTACAAAAGAAAAAAAATGAACATCCTCTAAGTGTTCAAGCGCCATAATTTTTGTCTAGGCATAGTACCAGAATTTTTAGTAAGGTTTCTTTTTTATATTTTAAATTTTAGAGTCTCCGCATATAAATCTATGACAAAAAGAAAAAAGTTTCCATTAAATCCAATAGACTATGTTTAATGAAGAAATAATAATTTAATGAAGAAATAATAATTTTAGAGTCTCCGCATATAAATCTATGACAAAAAGAAAAAAGTTTCCATTAAATCCAATAGACTATGTTTAATGAAGAAATAATGATTTAATGAAGAAATAATAATTTAATGAAGAAATAATAATTTAATGAAGAAATAATAATTTTAGAGTCTCCGCATATAAATCTATGACAAAAAGAAAAAAGTTTCCATTAAATCCAATAGACTATGTTTAATGAAGAAATAATAATTTAATGAAGAAATAATGATTTAATGAAGAAATAATAATTTAATGAAGAAATAATAATTTAATGAAGAAATAATAATTTAATGAAGAAATAATGATTTAATGAAGAAATAATGATTTAATGAAGAAATAATAATTTTAGAGACTCCGCATATAAATCTATGACAAAAAGAAAAAAGTTTCCATTAAATCCATACCTTTGATAACACCGTAGTAGATAAAATAATTCAACAAAGCCTCTCTGTCCGAACTACCTTCGTACAAGTAAAAATAGGTGATAAATTGTAGTCTTTTATCTTAGAAGTAAAATACTTTGGCTTTGTTGACACTACAAATATATAAACGTGTCCGCATTTTTTGCCTTTTGCTGTTCAACAAAGTTTTGCCCTTGAAAAAATGTTTATTCTTGGATAACAAAGGCGATCAGTCAAGAACAAACGTACAATTTCTTCGACAAACATAAGAAGAGATAAATCTCTGCACTCAAGAAAACACACACACACACACACACACACACACACATATATATATATATATATATATATATATATATATATATATTAAAATGAGTAGGTCCACAAAGAGATTTGTATTTTTTAGGATTTAACTATTTATTTCGTTCTTATATACGTGTATGTTTCTAGCTTGATGCTTTCGTCAGAGAACATGTATGGCACAAGGCTTTGTTAATGGGGTATTCAATGAGACTTGAACTCATTTGTGTTTGTAGTTTAAATGGTTTTTATTGTTAAAATAAATGTGCACGAGTATGTGTGCCTATATGTGAGATTGTGTGCATCAAATTATTCGTACACAATTATATGGTCACAAATACTCCTGTTTGATACGAATAAACTGAGACAGAGTCTAGGTCTGACAGTGAAAATATATTCCTCAAAGGCTTCCAGCATTTAAATTACCTTTTTTGATGTTTCAAAAGGGATGCAGCAACAATTTTGGGGACGTGTATTAAACGATTTTAACTTCTTTATAGATATGAAAACAATATTTGTTTACATTCCCAAAATTTGTGGATATGCAATAATTTTTCTCAAAGGAAAATTTGGAATTTTCGGGACCATTATTTGTCCTGCACGTTTGTATAAGTTGACTCGAATTGAAAGGACATCTATTAACGCCTCACAAATAGTAAGGTATCGTTTTGCTATCATAATTACAAACCAGAAGTCAGATCTTGACATCATGTAGATTAGTACGACACTTTTTAAAAATATTTAAAAAAGTTATAAAAATGTGAAATTTGGTTTGTTTTCCATGTTTAATGGCATATCAGTCTTCATGGGTTATTTAATGCCGAAAACATTGTTGTAGAAGAACAGTAGTGGTACTATTTAACCTACAGCTGTGAGGATAAAGAGATTCATACCTTTCCCAAGAATATTGGTACGAAACTGATAATACTAACTCGTTTACTACGATATCACAGTCCAGCACGTAAGCGGCTAAACCCCGATGACCCTCCCCGAAAATTTCGATTGTTTTTCTGTTTGGGTTTTATGGTATAGCAACCTTTCTAAGTTATTTGATACCAAATCTATTTTTATACAAATGAACAATCCTATTACTGACAGTTCCATTTCAAACAATTCAATTTAGCATGAGTTTGCAGTTTAAATAATAAAATAGTTTTATTTCAAACAATTCAGTTTCTAACAGACTGGGCAAAACACAGATTTAAATGTAAAAACAGTTTTATTTCAGATAATTCGGTTAGCCTAACTACGCAGTTTAAATGTCAAAACAGTTCTGCTTTAAACAATTCAGTTGAGCTTAAGTACGCAGTTTAGATGCAAAAACAGTCCCAACTCAACCAACACAGCTTAGTTCTATTTGACCCCTTAGATGAGACCCTATCAGGTGCAACAACTCTAGACCAGATTCGACCTGGGAGCGCAGGCAATTAAGGGGCATTCTGCATTCCCCAAAGCTCAAGGATTACTGGAACCTGAACATCAAATTGTTTAGTGTCATATCCAGGATACTCTTTGGATGAGTATTACTCCTCTGCAGAGATGCAGTCGGTGTATTTTACAGCTCCAGCTGACTGGACAACCGAAAAATTTATCGAAAATACCCCAATTTAAAAAGTTGGATTTATTTCATTATTTTTAAAGATATGATGAAATTTTAAAATTATCTTATCTACGTGATATCATCTGAATATTATCTATAATGGCAAAATTATATTACCTCACGGCAAAATTATTTTACTCACCGAGTAAAATTATCTTACTCTCCGGGTAAAATTATTTTACCCCAATGTTAAAATTATATAACTCTCATAACAAAATTATATTAACCCAGGTGAGAAAAGTAAATTACTCCCAATGGAAAAATATATCATCACCGCTGCAAAATCATTGTATCACCTACGGTAAATTTTTATAACACCTCATAACAAAATTTTGTTAATCCCTGAATAGAATTATTTTACTCCAGTGAAAAAATTCCAATTCCATAATTATATTACCCCTATCGTAAACTGATTGTACCTCCAAATGCAAATTTATATTGCGCTTAAATAGAAAATTATATTACCCACATTGCAGAATTATATTACCGCTATTGGAAAAAGCATTACTCCCAATGGAAAAATTATTCTCGGCAAAATTATATTAGTTCCTATGACAAATTATATTAGTTCCTATGATAAATTATATTAGTTCCTATGATAAATTATATTAGTTCCTATGATAAATTATATTAGTTCCTATGATAAATTATATTAGTTCCTATGACAAATTATATTAGTTCGTATGACAAATTATATTAGTTCCTATGATAAATTATATTAGTTCCTATGACAAATTATATTAGTTCCTATGATAAATTATTTCATAAAAATTTTTAAACCTTTGGAAAATAACATTTTCCATTTTGAAATATAAAATCATTACAAGCTACAAAATTAATGAATAATATGTTATCCCTATTGAAAAAATTATATCACTCATGGAACTCTGGAAAATTTGAAGTACCCTTTCATTGCTATTATTCCCAAGTCCATTCTAACCCGAATGGTTGCACTGGATAGAATCCTATTTATGGGTCGAATAGAAATGTTTAACATTTAAACAGCGGGTAAACAAATGACTTACGCAGAATTGAATTGACAAAAATAGAACTGTTTGAACATTAAAGTTTGTGTGAACAAATAATTGTTTAATTGAATTGTTAGTGATACATAGTAATTGTTAAAGCTAGTTAACTGTGTGCTAACGAATAAGTAATGCTGAAGAGAATTATTAGTGTTGATTAGCAATACTTGAAACTCTTTAACTGTGTGCCAAAGTTGAATTGTTAGTGTTACATAGTAATACATGAAACCATAAAAGTGAGTGAAAAGAAATGAATAATACTATTCAGGTTAGAATATTTGGAACCATTAAACTGATTGGCTTCTGGTTTGGTTTCTTTGTTTAATGGCATATCAACCTTTGTAGGTTATTTAATGCCAAAGCTATTCTCCTAGAAGAACAGTAGTGGTACTATTTAACCCATAGCTGGGAGGATAAGGGGGTTCATACCTTTTCCTAGGGTATTTGCCCGAAAGTGAATGTAATAGCGCGACTGGAGTACGAACTCGCTTACTACGATTCTGCAGTCCATCGCTTTAGCCATTACACCACGAGGACATCCCCATTAAACTGAATGTAGACAACAATAATAACCATGTGTAAAAAAATTAATTCTGATTCATTTAAGAATAAAATTACCCACGAACTATTGACTTAAAAATTTTATATATATAACCATTTAATTCTATGAAAACAAATGATCTCAGGCCCGTTTAAGAATGTTATCTACGAACCATACGTTTAGAAAGTAAATATATCTATTAAGAGGATTTTAACCCATAGGAGTTGATATGCCATAAACCCAACCCAACTAAAAAAGAAATTACATTTGACATTTAAAGCTATTTTTCTGTCAGGAACTATTAGATGTTGTGTTGTACGTCGTAAAGGTGGTTGATTCACAGTGTCAATAATCATTTGGTGTTGGGACGAGCTCATAAGGGATGTACTCCTATGGACCCCCACATATGGCCGAGCAAAAGCAGGACCACCAGCTCGAACATACATACAGCAGCTGTGTTAGGATACGGGATGTCGCCCTGAAGACCTGAAGAGGCGATGAACGATGGGGAGAAGTGGAGAGAGAGTTTCAGGGATATCCGTGCTGGCGGCACATGATGATGATGATGATGCATAGGTGATAGTTTTTATCTATGATCTATAGATAGGGCGGTTTTTCTGCTAGTTTCATTCATTTAAGAAACGTCGAGAGAAGCAACTAGTATTTATTACTTCGTTTCGGAGTCTTTCAGTCGATCCAAGCCTTTGACATTCCTCAGGTGTCTGGCATATTAACTAATCCGAGAGAAATGTTTAAGGAAACCCCTTTATTTTAATTCAAGGGCGTGCACTTATCTACGACCCCATAAATGTCACATCCGGTATCCTCCCTTGTGAACTTTCAGGAATAATCAATTCTTACAAAGCCAGTACTTACTCTTCACGGAGCTTCTCCATATTTCTGAACTGCCTGACCTATCAACTGAATGCATGACTTCCAGTAAATTCAACTAGTTTTATAAATGCTTTTATCCTCTAGGTCATGCCCCACAAGACATTCAGGTAGTGATTTTGGAGCTGTAAACTAATGTCTGCGCTTTCTTAATTACTGGATCCCATATGGTGTTCATATATCTGCTCCGCCTACTGATTGGATAATAGACAACTAAGACGGGGAAACTGCTTCGAATGAATCAATATATACCGGTGGATGTGGTGACATTTAAATAAGACATAACATTAATTTCAGCCTCTGCTCAAATCTCTAATAGACGGTTTGCTTTCTTTGTTTAATGGTATGTCAACTTTGGAAGGTTATTTAATGTCATGTCCTGAATATGACGTTAAGCCATGTGCTAGTGAAGCTTTAGCCTTGGAGATTTGAGGAAAGTGGAGCCTTCGGGTCACCCATCACTAAAAAGGTTGCCAACTTTACTTAAATACTTTAGATTACGCTTTCACTATCATTACTCCCAGGTCCACTCTGACTCAGAGTGGTAGCACCTGATAGGGTCCTATCTATGGTTCAAATAAAACAAACTATGTGTGCAAACAAATGACTGATATTAAATTATGACTATTATATAGGAATACTTAAAACCATTTAACTTTGTGCTAAAAAAAGCTCAGGCTTTCTATTACCCATAAAATGTGTTTACAAATCATATATATATATATATATATATATATATATATATATATATATATATATACGATATATATATATATATATATAGGATTCGCCATTAAATAACCTACGATGTTTGAAATGTCATAAAACCCAATCAAACTAAACTATTTAATGCCAAAGCTAAACTTTTAGAAGAACAGTGGTAATACGATTTAACCAAGAGCTTAGGGGATTAGAGGAGTTATACCTTTCCCAAAAATATCATTCCGAAAGTGAATCTAATAAAGCGACTGGTTCGAATAGGGAAGTGTCCATGGTGTAATGGTTATCGTCGTCGGAAATGGACACGGCGAATCGAGTTCAAATCCTGGACGAAACTGACTGCATTTCACATAGCACTAACACCCTTGGGGAAAATATGAATCCAGTTATTCTCCATCTAGCTATGTGCAAATAGTAACTCGGACTGGTCTCTTTACACTTGGTATGGCAATTATTGTAGAAGGGAAACTGTGAATTCAAACTCTGTTAAATTCTGTTTGTAGGAGAAGGAAAACAGTGAATTCAAACTTGTTAAACTCTGCTTAAAAATTGACCTTGTGTCACAACCTGCCCGTGGGGAGGGGTTGGTAAATTCATACTTGGGGGCTGCAGTCAAGCACTTTTCGCCATTACGTCTCGGGACTTACAACTCAAATATCCGGTAACTGGTAAAATACTAAGTCATAACAACTTACTGATACAATGATAGAGTATCGTGCATAAATAGGTAATCCACCAGGTAGCTTCTTTTTTTTTTTTTTTAATAAAATATTCCTTTTCTTCTAAACCAAAATGGCCCAGTCAGTTGCGGCTGCAGAATACACTAACTGCATTTCTGCAGAGTATAAGACTCCCCCAGTGTCCTGGATACGATACTAAACAATCTGATGGTGAGGATCAGCAATGCTGGAGCTTTGGGGAATGTGGAATACCCTTTTAGTAACATTGCTCGTAGGTCCACTCTATCCCGGAGTGGTAGCAGCTAATAGAGTCCTATCTATGGGTCAAATATAACTAAACTGTGTAATTACGCTGAACTGAATTCCTTGAAGTTAACTCTTTTTGCATTCAACTGTGTGTAAACAAAAAACTGTGAACTTCAGCTAAACTGAATTGTCTGAAATAGAACTGTTTGATCATTTAACTGTGGATAAACAAATGACTCATCTTTATTTGAATTGTTAGTGATACATAGCAATACTAGGAATCATTTAACTTGGTTAACACGCTAAACTGAATTGTTTAAAATAGAACGGTTTTATCGTTTGACTGTGTGTAAACAAAAAACTGTGAACTTAAGCTAAACTGAACTGTTTGAAATAGAATTATTTTTATATCTAACTGTGTGAAATCAAAAAAAAACTACTGATGCTAAAATAAATTATTTGAAATTAAGTTAAACTATTTAACCGTGCGCAAAAAATGAGTTCTGGCTTGTTTAAAATTTCATCTTCAAAATGTTTTTAGAAATCATATATTCATGATATTTATAAAGAAGATTTTGCAGTAAATGAATTACAATGGTTGATATGCCATAAAAGCAAACCCCCCAAAATTATATATATATATATATATATATATATAAAGAGAATGTGGCATTAAATAACCTACAATGGTTGATATAACATAAAACCAAACCAGACTAAACCAAATCACAGATATATATAAAGAGGATTTGACATTAAATAACCCAGAATGGTCGACATGCCATAAAACCAAATCAAACCAAAATTTAAAACAAAAATAGCAAAATTTAATCATTTCAACTGAATCATTTTATATTCAGAACGAATATTACTAGACATTACTTATTTTCAAAATCTAAAGTATTAAAACTGTGTGACCATAAAAGAATTTTAAAATTTGTTTGAAAATATACTTACTACACGGAATTCTATGTAGATGAGCTCTAAGTGAAACGGATATCATCGTAGGAAATGGATTCGGTGACACAAGTTCAAATCCAGGTTAAGGTTGATTGCGTTTCTTTTCCTTGGGAAATGTTCTGAATCTATCTCTTTTCTTCGCAGAGCTGGATAGATAAGACTGAATTCCAGGTTCATTAGTCTTAGAAAAGGCAACCAGTACAGGAAAAGGAAAATTCTGAATTCAAACCAACAGTACTCTGCATAAAAACTGATCATATATCACATGATGTCTGCGACGGTCATGTAAGGTAAATATTCACGTACAGATGTCTCAATTTTGGGTTTAGTTTGACTTCTTTATATGGCCGAGCAAAAGCAGAACGACCAGCTAGAACATAGATACAGCAGCTATGTGAGGATACGGGATGTAGCGCTGAAGACCTGCCAGAGGCGATGAACGATAAGGAGAAGTGGCGAGAGAGGGTCAGGATATCCATGTAGCGGCACGACATGATGATGATTATAACGATGATGGGTTATTAAATACGAAAGCCATCCTTGTAGAAGAACAGTAGTAATCCTATTTAATCAAGAGCGGAGAGATAAGAGTGTTTATACCTATATCAAGGGTATTGATCAGAAAAGAACATAACAGCGTGATTTTAAGTTCAAAGTTGCTTACAAAGATATCGGCGTTTAGAACAAGAGCCACAGCGCCATAAAGACTCACTCTTTTTTTTTATTATGGAGCTTCAGTGGTGATAAATAATATCTGCTTCTTATATATTGTTCCACAAGAAAAATAGCATCTCGCTATATTTTGTTTAAAAGAAAATTGCCTTCTTATACACAGAAGTGAAAAAAAAAAACATTCGCAGGAGCGTATTTCTTTTTCGTCGATTTGACAGCTGTACCAAAAATTAGTATAATGTTGTGTAACCAATTAAGAAAGGAAGCAATAACTCGTGTTTATAAAAATATAATTCTCTTCTTTCTTTCTACGAAACGATCGAAATTATCGCTTGAGATAGATAGATAGATAGAGAGAGAGAGAGAGAGAGAGAGAGAGAGAGAACTGCTATGATTAACACTACTTTGCGATACACGTATTTAGAGTCTTGCTTTTTCTTACTTCTTTAACAGGAGCTTGATAAAGAGCCGATTCTCAATCCGGGGGCCACTGGCCTCCTGATTAATGAGTCTCCTCTACTGACTGCCCATTCCCTTTGACTGGGGGATGGGATCGAAAAGCTTCTGTCAATATATATTTTCTGGACGCCCACTTCTTCTGGTGCAATTCATTCATACGATGTCAAAGCAAAAATTCATAAGACACAGCAAAATAGGAAATGTAACTTACATTAAAGACGAAAGGATTATTCACATAATAAATGAATGCAGCTAAATGAGGCAAAAATGTGTATGAGGCTAGACACGACTAGGTGGGCAAAGCAATTCACTGGGAATTGTGCAAGAAGTTTAAATTTAACCATACGAACAAACACAAAACGCAGGATTATGAGATGTATAAACTTCTTTGGGATTTTGAAATTCAAACGGGTCACCTAATCTCGGCCAGACGACCAACCCTAGTGATTGTCGACAAAAAAAAGAGAACTTGCAGAATAGTGGATTTTGGAGTCCCAATAAACCAGAGAGTAAAATTGAAAGAAAGCGAAAAAAGAGGTAAGTTCCTAGACCTTGCTAGAGAACTAAAAAAAGACATGGAACGTGAAGATGAAGGTGATACTAAGTGTAATTGGTGTACTCGGTACAGTCACCAAAGGATTGGCAGAGCGATTTGATGACTTGGAAATCTGAAGACGTAAAGACCATTCAGAATACAGAATTGAGATTGCCCAGAATATTGAGAAGAGTCCTGGGAGTTTCAGGAGACTTGCTGTCACTCAAACTCCACTTGAAGAGCATCAACTAACGCTGGTCAAAGGCTCGTGGCATAGCAATTATTATCTGAAGAAATTAGATTTTTATTTTACTCATTTGGATAAGATATATTAATGTCAAATTCAGGACATGACATGACAACTTTATTTGATCGTTTTCCACTGAACTCTGAGTAACAGTAAGTGTCTTCAAGTCACCAGGACTCTTTTGAGTATTCTGACGATCTCAACAATACTGTAATTTAGATGGTCTCCACTTGTCTCTTTCATACCCAATTCCTCCAGTTGCTGTATCTCTTCTTTGGTGAGTGTATCAAGTGGGGCCAAAACAATTGGTATCATTCTCACTTTTATTATTATTCTTCTCGCGATTTTTTCATACCAGCGTTACCTGATGGTCTTTCACTGGAGTCTGATTGACAGCGAGTCACTTCGAGTCTTCTGGAATCTTCTAACTATTCTGGATGATCTCAAAAATGCTGTAGTTTGGATGATCTTGATTCGCCATCCGATTTCCAATTCTTTAAGCACCCTTTCGAAAATTTTGGGATTGTTCCATGCATGTCTATAACATTTGGCATCACCGTCATCCTCATATGCCACTTGTTCCTTAGTTCTCTAGCAAGATCATCATCATCATATCGTGCTGGCAGCACGGATATCCCTGACCCTCTTTCGCCACTCCTCCCTATCGTTCATCGCCCTAGGCAGGTCTTCAGGACTAGCAAGATAGAAGTATTTATTTCTCTTTCTTTTATTTTCACTCAGTGGTTCGCTAGGATAGCAAGTTCTCTTTTATTTATTTATTATTTTTTTTTTTTTTTTTGTAATCATTTCGAGGTCTTCAAGTTAGGATCAAGTGATACATATTTCTCTCAAAACCCCAATGGTTTCAATTTACAAATAATAATTATTATTCTTAGTAAATGATTAAAGTTCTATTAGATGAGAACCTGACAGGTCAGAGTGGACCTGAGAGTAATGGCACTGAAGGAATTCCCCACATTCTCTAAACGCCAAAGATGCGGTTTAATGTCATAGCTAGGACATATAGACTGAATAAAAAATTCCTTGAAAATTAACAACAATAACAGAAGACACCGGAGGGTACTGCAGCTGAAATGTTATGAGTTTAATAACCTAGATGAGGATAATAGTCCAAATAATTACTCATTTCATATATTTCAAGAGCAACAATAGATGTCTTTATTCTCACTGAAAGTCTATTTTCAGTGGCCATTCGGTTCAATATGAAGTCCAATTCTATTCATTGACTTTAGATCATGATTAATTGGAAATAAATATATAAAAGAAAGTACTCCATAATTAGCAATTAATAGTTATCTCTTGATAAATTATAGTGGTCTGGATGAGAGCAAACACTGATGTTACGATTATCAAAATTATATTGAAAGTTTCTTTATCCTCTTAGAGAATCTTACTGCTATTGCACTAGCTATAACCTCGCTATAATGTGCTATTTTTTGCTGTTACAGTAATATACCTACAAAAATTTAACCATGGTAATATATGTATATATATATTTTTATCATTATTGTAAAAGGCCCGTGGTTTAACTGTTACCACTGGTGTAGCTGCGACTCTACATTTTTCAAGGGTGGAGAATGTTCAAATATAGATGATAATGATAATCCTGGAGATCGTACAAGACTTGCTGTCACTTAGACTCCAGGGAAAGACTACCAGTTGACGCTGGTGTGATAAACTCACCAGGAATGAAATAAAGAATATTAAACACTTTCTTGTATCTTAGAAAACGCTGACTGTTTCTCCTTCACAGGGTTAACACCCCTACAAAATGGTGTCCTGTGTATAACACTAAACAATATCTGATGGTAAGGCTCCAGTTCTGGAAATCTGTGCAGAGCTAAGTACTTCTTTTTGGGCAAATCTCCCAGGTCGACTCTGACATGGAGTTATTATACTTGTTAGGGAACAATCTATGTGTCTAATAGATATGTTTAAAAATCTTTCGTATTCAAAAAAAATTTTCGTGTTAAAAAAAGTAACTTCTAGCATATTTTGTGTCAATGAATAAAGTTATTGGAATTCAGTATATTTTTCCAGTTTAGTTCAGAAGCACCGAGTAAAAAATTCTCGTGTCTGACTATTGTGCAAATCGGCACAATTAACTTTTAGTTACAGAATTTTCAAAAATTGAGTAATCATTTTTAGCTGTACATATTTTTATTTTTTAAGTAGAGGAATTAATATTGTGAATTGAATTACCACGACCACCTACGCTCGATATACGGGAACATCGACTTGTTGATTTGGCGTTAGTCGTTTGTGATATGAACTGATGGCTCAGTCGTAGAGTTTCGGCACTGCAACCTGTGGTCACTGGTTAGATCTACAATGGTGGAGATTACGGTATACACTGCAGATGAGGTCATTTTTAGCTTTTATATTCCTGGCATCTGAGCAACGTAATTTCTAACGGTTTCCTTTCGTATTGTTTTTTCTAAGTAGTTTGGTTTGGTTTGGTTCAATGGCATAT
Source organism: Sepioteuthis lessoniana (assembly GCA_963585895.1). NCBI lineage: Eukaryota > Metazoa > Mollusca > Cephalopoda > Myopsida > Loliginidae > Sepioteuthis > Sepioteuthis lessoniana. The sequence continues at coordinate 103,361,727 of OY757910.1, forward strand.
CAAACATTGTAGGTTATTTAGTGCCAAATTCTGTTTATACATGCATATTAAATATTTATAATTTCGTTGGTTGGGTTTTATGGCATTTATAATTTCGTTGGTTGGGTTTTATGGCATATCATTCAGTGTAGGTTATTCAATGTCAAATACTGTTTATACATATGTATTAAATATATATGATTAGGTTTGGTTTTCAACCATTGTATATTATTTAGTGATAAATGCTGTTTACACATACAAATTAAATATATGATTTTAAATCACATTTTGTTGATAACATTTTTAAACGAGTCTTAGCGCATTTCATTCGCACACAGTTCAATAGATTTGTCAGTTTACAATAAATCATTCATTTGCACAAAGTTAAATGGTCTTAATTATTGGTATTACTTACAGGAAAACCATACGACCTTGATGAGACTCGAACTCACATTCTTCGGCTCCGGAGGCCGACGCCTTATCCATTAGGCTGCAGGACACTGCTGGAGAAGCAGAGATAAACTCATAAGAGATGTACTCTTATGGATCCCCACACATGGCCGCGCAAAAGCAGGACGACCAGCACGAACGTACATTCAGCAGCTATGTGAGGATACAGGATGTTGTCCTGAAGACCTACCTAGGGCGATGAACGATAGGGAGGAGTGGCGAGAGAGGGTCAGGGATACCCGTGCTACCAGCGCGATATGATGATGATGATGAATTATTGGTATATAACGATCACAATTTAAAATCAGTCATTTGATTTCACTCACTTTATAGATATACATGATATGTAAGATTGATTTTTCGGCAATTTCAATTTTAAATGAGATGGAAATAATTTGTTTGCACACGAGTTTTGCTATTTTTTCTTCATTATTAAATTTTTTAAATTATAGCAAACACTTACAATTCTATTCAATAATAATTATTCGTTGAAGTGGTTACAAGTATTGCTATTCAACACTAATTATTCTATTCAACATCACTCATTCTTTTGCACACAGTTAAATGGTTCGAAGTTTTGCCATGAATCACTAACAATTCAATTAAGCATCAGTCATTTATTTACTTAGAATTTAATAATCAAACAGTTCTATTTCAAACAATTTACTTTAGCATATCAACAAAGTTAAAAGATTCCAAGTATTGCTATGCATCAATAACAATTCAACCGAACATCGGTCATTTGTTTATTCATTGTTACATGATCAAACAGTTCTATTTCAAGCAATTCAATCTAGCATGAGTCTTTTGTTTGCACTCAGTTTTAATGTCAAGCAGTTCTATTTGACACATATATAGGACCTATTTAGTTGCTACCACTCTGGGCCAAAGTAGACTTTGGAGTGTGAGCAATGGACGGGTAATCGGCATTGCCAAAAAAATCCAAGGTTGAAGCCTCACCATTTGATCGTTTTATGTCACAATCTGGACACTCGTTGGGGGATGGCCTTAACCCACTACAAATTTGCCGTCAGTGTATTCTACAATCCCAGTTGACTGGGCTGGCTTTGTATTATTGTTGCTTCTTATATATATATATATATATATATTGGACATTGGCCTAACGGTTAGAGTGTTCGCCGATGGCCCGGGAGACCTGCGTTCAATCCCAGGTCGAGTCATACCAAAGACTTTAAAAATGGTACTTGATGCCTACTTGCTTAACACTCAGCATTATAAGGTACGGATCAAGAGTAAAGTGGAGCAATCCAGGGAAAGGAGTAGCGCCCTCCCCTACACCTTGGTGTAGTAGCTATCGAAAAGGAAGCCTTCGGATCACCCTCGACTATGGTCGCCAACTTTACTTTTATATATATATATATATATTGTCAACTAGGACAGACATCATCCCTCACAGACTCCGTGCCTTCCTTGAATCTCCTATGCCACTCAAAAATTGATGCTCGATTCATGCAAGATGCTCCAAAAGCAGTCTGAAGCATTCCTTACATTTCTCTCGCATTTTTGTCCAAGTTTAAAACAGAATTCTATTTAAATGCGTGTACAAAAAAAGGTCTGGAAAATTATTGAAGGCACCACGTAATTCTGCCTTTTCTACTATTTAACCCTAGCTGATGTAAAACAGTTCGGTCGATAGTTTTGCCAAAAGAATTAGCAAGAAATGAAATGCAAACAACTTGACCCATGATTCGAACTTGGTTCGATGATAACTGTGATGTGACACGTCTTTGACAAAATCACCGTATGGGTTTATCCAACCCAACCGCCTGGAAGCAGGATATGACACAAGGTGAATGTTCAAGTGCCGTAAAGCTAGTATTAATTCAGAGTTTTCTTTCTCCTTGACTGGTGGCTTAACCAAGACTAAAGAACCCAATTTGTCCAACTCTTTGTGAATAACTATGGAAAAGAAATAGATATGTAGTTATGCCATAAAATTTAGCACGAAGAGAAAAGCAAACAGCTTCAGTCAGGATTTGAACCCGGCTCGTCGAGGTCATTTCCGAAGATGATAACTGTTACAGCAACTCTGAAAAAAAATTGGTGTAGTAGGTGAGTCAAAAGTTTTGCAATATTTGCATACGTGTTAGTTTTTAGAATTAACTTCCGAAACTTGAGGGAATCGAATTGATTTCACACTCAGCAAATAGCCCGGATTTAGTTCCCCCGGATTATCATTTCTTGCCAATTGTTCTCTTCCCGTGCTCGTAAAACATCTGGAACTTTCAAGAAGGTAGAAGCTTCGGTAAAGGGGCTCTTCGTTTTGAAGGACTAGTTCTAGTATCAATGCTGAATCAAAATGGATTTCAGCAAGCAAATAGTTCAGACCAAGTTCCCACGGATTATATACTTGTTCCGAACGATGACTCATTTCCTGTAGTCACGAATCTTCATCAATCAAGAGGAGGATGAAGCTTCAATAAAAGAGTTATTGGTCTTGAAGGATAAAAACTATAGTATCAAAGAACTGGCAGAAAGTTGACTCCAGACAGTGCCACTCATTGACTTCTACGTTGAATGCAAAGGGTGCCTTTGTTGCAAATTGAAATTAAAGCAAATAAGTCAGCAAAACTATTGCAAAACTATTGATTCACCATAGTATAATCGTATCACCGCTATATTTCGAAAATCCCTGCAAAATTAGTCGCTAATTCAGTTTAACAAAGATTTGCTATCTTCATTTAATGCCATTACAACCTTCATGGTTAATTTAATGCCAAAGCCATCCTTGTAGAACAACAGTAGTGGTTCTGCTTGATCCATAGTAGTGGGTGGGGATAAGAATTCCATACCTTTTTCCAAGAGTATTAGACCAAATGTGAACGTAATAGCGTTCTTGAAGTTCGAATTTGCTTACACCCATATCAGAGTCAAGTACGTTAGCCACTACGCCATGGGGACTCAGCCAGTAGAGCAGTGGCAGAAACTCAAGTTCTATGTTCATTTCTCCTAACTCTTTATAGTCTTAAGAAAAAAATCCATTTGTAATTTTAAAAAAAATAGGAAAAACAAGGAAATATCACGAACAAAGCTTTGAAGAGAAAATATTATTCTTAAACTATAAAACTACTTTGAATTGCAAATCCTTATTGTTAATCGACTTTATTCTTTTCCCTTTTCTTACGAAACTTCAGCTGCATCTCCATGACTTCTTTTGATCCTGTTCATGATATAATATCGATTAATATATTATTGTATTTATTCTACGTCGATATACAGTGATTTTTATATAGATTTTATTCTTTCGATGAATTACAGCAGTAGAGATGAACCTATTTTCAAAGAAAGGTTTTAAATGTAAATATTTTCGGTAAGGAATATTCCATGTTTTCTTTTTTCTTTTCTTTTTTTCTTTTTTGTTTTTTTTAATGATCAAACGAAAGTTCTTTGGTGAAATGTCGCTTTTTAAAATGGATAAATTTGTATCATTTGTGTATATCCTGATTCGACATCATCAAAAATTCAGGAAAAAAATGGATAATCTGAAAGATGATCATAATCTTTAAATCTCACACTTTTCTTTACTTATTTTTTCTTATCTTTTTTCTTTGTCTCTTTCTTTCATTCGCTATTTTCATTCAGGTACTTCTCTCTCACTTGTATTTATTTCTTTATAATATTTCATATGCATATTTTTGTATAGATTTCGTTTTTTTTTCCTTCATGTTTTTCTTTCTTTTTTCTTTGCCTCTTTCTTTCATTCGCTATTTTCATTCAGGTACTTCTCTCTCACTTGTATTTCTTTCCTTATAATATTTCATATGCATATTTTTGTATAGATTTCGTTTTTTTTCTTCTTCATATTTTTCTTTCCTTTTTAACAGTTCTTTCTGCTTTTTATTCTGTTTTTCTTTATCATTAAATCGAAACTTCCTCATATTCTTTTCCCGCTTCTTTTTTTTGCTTTCTTCTGTCACGTTTTTCTTTTATTCACATCTTCAACGCATTACTTTCCTTACTTTTTTCCTCCCTTTTTCTCTCTTGTCTCTCTCTCTCCCTCTTTTTCTCTCTCTTTTCTTTCTTTCGTTATTTCGTTCTACCTTTGTGATTATATCTTTCTCATTCTTCTGTTTTCTTTCTTTCTTTCTTTCTTTCTTTCTTTCTTTCTTTCTTTTGTCCATTATTTTCTGTCTTAATCATCTTTTTCTTTCATTATTCTCTTTATTTCACTCTTTTCTTTTCACTTTTTATGCAACTGCTTTTTTTTCGTCAATATTTTCTTTTCTCTCATTTTCATCCACTTTCCCTCCTGCACTTTTCTCTCTGATTATTTCTTTCAAATTTTCTTCGACTCTTTATTATTTTCACTCTATCTCTTTCAATTTTTCCCATTTTATCTCTCTTTTTAATTGTTGTTTTATAACCCCCCCTCTCTCTCTCTTTGCTTATCGTTCAAAACACTTTTTCTAGTGATATTTATCTGTCTTCAATTTGTTCACCCTTAGTTTTGTCAAAATTTTCACTTTTTCTTTTCCTTGATTTTTCCTTTCTCTCTTTCTTTTTCTTTTTCTCTCTTGTTTCGTTCTTTCATAATTTCCTTCTTTCTTTCTTTTTTTCTTTCAAACAAATAAACTGATAGATAGATAGATAGATAGATAGATAGATAGATAGATTACCAGAAAAATTGGTGCACAACTTTTCATTGAACGACTATTCCTCTAAACTACTAAATATCGTTACAACTTTTTGGTGAACAACTCTATACTTTCAAGTAAAATAAATCCAAAAAGATTGATTGATGTATTAATTGATTGATTGATTTTAAAGGCAGGTCAACATGTGTTCGCTTAATTTATGACTAGATTTTCCACTTTTATGATATCCTCTTGATGAGGGTTGAAGAACGGATCTGACAAAAAGAAAGGAAATTCGTAAAATCATTTTACCCAATGTATTTTATTATGGTCAGTTTTAGTTGACTTGCTTTCAATATGACCCCTATCCCTATATATATCTTGAAATAATTTTTTGGGTGATATCATGATTGTCCTTTAAATTAAGTGTCCATGATGGAGAAGAGACAAAAAATGTAGTTTGTTGGTGGTGATGATGGAGGGATGCAGAGAAAAAATGTAATGGAGGTGACGAAGAAGGTGAATGAAAGGGAACGAGTACAAAAATTGTGAAACTTTGGGAAGAGTTTCAATTGACCCCGTCGGCTGGGTGGGTGTAGAATACACCGACTGCTTCTCTGCAGAGGGGTAAGACTCCTCCCCAATAAATGTCCTGGATATCTCACTAAACAATCTGAGGATGAAGCTTCACTTATTTTTTAACTTTGAGGAATGCAGAGTACTCCTTCATACCATTAATCACAAGTCCACTCTTCCCCAGGATGGTTACACCGAATATGGTCCTGTCTATGTGTCAAATAGAGATGTTTGATTACTTTGTATTATGCTAAACCGAATCGTTTGAAATATTACTGATTTTTTATTTAACTATGTGTAAACAAATACTGTGTACTTATGCGAAAATAAATTGCTTGAAATAGAACTGTTTGATCATTTAACTGTACGTAAACTAATGACTGATATTTAATTGAATTGTTAGTGAGACAAAATGCTACTTGAAAATATTAAACTGTGTGTAAACAAATTATTAATAGTATATAGAATTATTTGCATTAGTTCGAAATAAGTGAAACCATTTAACTGAGTGCAATAAGAATGAGCTCAGGCTCGTTTAATAATGTTAAAAAACAATAAAACCTTTTGGCCTTTGGGTGATGTTGACCCTACAAGAATCAAAAATATAACTAAATAATATACATGAAAGCATTTTTCCACAAACAACACTCTGGATCATTAAAACTCCCAAAGTAATTTTCGAACTGAATGAACATTCCAAAACTAACACCCACCCCAGCACTTATCAAGAGAAATTTTACAATATTCTCCAACACCACCCCGATCACCTCTGTGTCTTTACGGATGGATCCAAGGACAATGGTAGGGAAGCGTGTGCGGCTGTTTTGAACAAAACAGTTCTTAAGAAAGCTCTTCCAAGGGAAAGCTCTATCTTCACAGCAGTAGCCCATGCAATAGACCTAATTCTCAACATCATCTCAAAGAGTAAGCATAAGAAATTTATAATATTCTCAGACTCACTCTCTGTCTTGCTATCATTGAGAAATAAAAGATTTCAGAACCCTCTTATCATCAAAGTGTCGAGTAGATTAGACTCAATGTCAAATAGGAAAGAAATAATTATATGCTGGACCCCAAGCCACATTGGAGTGAGAGGAAATGAAAGAGCAGCCAAATCGGCCTTAGATCTGACACCTGATAAATCCAGGATCCTGAAACCAACAATTAATGAATTCCTTCACACAAAATGGCAACAACAATGGAGCAATAACATCCACAATAAACTCTTCCAAATTCAGCCCACCTTAGGAGAGTGGAGAACAGCATTGAGAAAATCAAGAAGAGAACAAGTTGTTATATCCCGATTGCGAATTGGTCATACAAGGCTTACTCACTCTTTCATTTTTAAACAGGAACCACAACCACAGTGTTTAACCTGCCAGACAACTTCCACGGTTAAACACATTCTTATAGAATGCAGAACTTTCTCTGTTATCAGAAAGCGATTTTTCAAAGTAAATAACTTGACCGATCTGTTCGAGAACGTCAAAATAGATGACATTCTGTCCTTCTTGAGAGAGACAGAGTTGTACCAAAAAATATGACAACTTTAAACTGGTTAATCTCGTGCAAACAAATGAAATCCTGCTAACAGAAAATTCTACCTACCTTAATATTCGTTTTGAAATCTTTGGTTGAATATGTATGTATATATAGACAGAATTTGTTGTTGAATGACCTGCAAAGGTTGATATGCCACAAAACCCAACCAACCAACCAACCAACAAACAATAATGTTATCAACAAATCTTGTTTAGAAATCATATATATTTAATATATATATATATATATATATATATATATATATATATATATATATATATATGAGGTATTTGGCATTAAATAACCTACAATATCTGATATGCCATAAAACGAAACCAAACCAAATCATAAATATTTGATATATATATATGAAGAGGATTTAGTATTAAATGACCAACAAAGGTTATATGCCATGAAACCAAACCAAACCAAACCAAACCAATTCATATATTTTTAATATATATGTGTAAAAAGATTTGTAATTGAATAACCTCTAACGGGTTATGTACCATAAAACCTAACCAAATAAATCAAATATATTGAATATATACGTATAAAGAGGATTCCACAATAAATAACCTACAATGGATTATATCCCATAAAACCAAACCAAATCAAATTATATGTATTTAATATATATGTATAAAAATGATTTGGCATTTAATGAACGACGGTGGTTGATATACCCTAAAACCAAACCAAACCGAACCAAATCAAATCATATACATAGTTAATATATACGTATGAAAAGGATTTGTCATTTAATAACCTACAATGGTAGATATGCCTAAAAAACAAGCTAAACGAAACGAAACCAAATCATATATATTTAATATATATGTATAACAAGGATTTGTCATTTGATAACCTACAATGGTTGATATACCTAAAAACCAAGCCCAACTAAATCATATATATTTAATATATATGTATAAAAAGGATTTGTGATTTATAACCTATAATGGTTGATATGCCTAAAAACTAAGCCAAACGAAACCAAATCATATATATTTAATATATATGTATAAAAAGGATTTGTCATTTGATAACCTACATTGTTGATATGCCTAAAAACAAAGCCAAACTAAACCAAACCAAATCATATATATCTAATATATATGTATAAAAAGGATTTGTCATTTAATAACCTATAATGGTTGATATTCCTAAAAACCAAGCTAAACAAAACCAAGCCATATATATTTAATATGTATGTATAAAAAGGATTTGTCAATTGATAACCTACAATGGTTGATATGCCTAAAAACCAAGCCAAACCAAACCAAACCAAATCATATACATATAATATATATGTATAAAAAGGATTTGTCATTTAATAACCTATAATAGTTGATATGGCCAAAAACCAAACCAAATCAAATGAAAGCAAAGAGCCAGAATCGAACAAAATTGATTTTTAAACGAAAGGCAATGTGAAATAAGAGAAAAAAATATGAAGACAAGACAAGAATAGCTGTTTCTTTAGAGTTCTTTTTTCCCAGGTTTATGTGGTATCAAGTAATCTATTTAATAAAAATTATTTGCAAACAATTTATGATTTCATCTATCTAATAGTGAACATCAGTATAATTTTAAGGTAATAGTGTTAATACAAATATGAGAGAAGAAATGATTTGAATCCGACAAAATGGACGTAGAAAAGGTAAAACGGAAGAAAGATATATGTTTGATTGTTTGTTTATTTTCCAACGCGTTTCGACTTCAAACTTTTGTGTGAATTCAAAAATATTTTATCAAATTTATTTTTCGCTGAGAAACAATTATGATCGATAAATTTTTGATTCAGTTGGAAGTCTACAAGCCCGATGAAGACTTCTAATTGAAGCAAAAATTTATCTATAATAATTATTTCTCATACAAAAATAATTTTGATCAGATATTTTCTTATTCACACAAAAAAATTAATACAAATATAGATATGTGGTATCAAGCGTTCTATCTAATACTGATTGTATTTAATACTAATAATTTTCAAACAGTTCTATTTGAACAATAGATGAGACCCTAACAGATACTTGTCCATTCGGCTGGGGCTGTAGAATACACCGATTGCTTCTCTGCAGAGGGGTAAGACCTCCCCCCTGACCCTATTTACCAACCTCTCCGCTCGGACAGGATATGACACAAGGTCAATTTTTAAGCGGAGTTTAACAGGTTTGAATTCAGAGTTTTCCTTCTCCTAGACTAGTTGCCTAACCAAGGCTGAAGAACCTAGTCTGTTCTACTATTTTACCCATAGCTGGAGGGAGAATAATTGGATTCATACCTTTCCCAAGGATATTAGTGCTATGTGAAATGCAATCAGTCTCGTCCAGTGTTTGAACTCGTGTCGCCTTGTTCATTTTCTACGACGATAACAATAACACCACGGGCACCTCCCCCCTAACGATTGTCCTGGATATGACACTAAACACTGATGGTGAGGTTCAAGTAATGCTGAAGCTTTAGAGAATGCGGAGTATTCCTTTATTGGCATTACTTCCAGGTCTACTCTTGTCCGGGGTGGTAGCACCTGATAAGGGTCCTATTTATGGTTATATAGAACTAAACCGTGCTTACTTCACAAAAATGATTTTTGCATTTAAATGTATTAATGCTAAACTGAATTATCCGAAATAAAACTGTCTTGACATTTAGCTCTGTGTTTTGCCCAATCGGTTGGGGCAGTAGAATACACTGACTGCACCTCTGCAGAGGGGTAAGACCCCACTCCAATAAATGTCATGGATGTGACACTTAACAATCTGATGGTGAGGTTCCAGTAATTCTGGGGCTTTGGGGAATGCAGAGCACACCTTGATTGCCATTGCTCCCGGGTCCACTCTTGCCCGGCGTAGTGGCACCTGAAAGGGCCCTATCTATGAGTTAAATAGAACTACCTGCATACTTATGCTAAACTGAATTGTTTGACGAAAGTGAATAGCTTTAAATAGAAATGTTTTTGACAATTAATCCGTACTTATATTTAAACTGCATGCTTATGCTAAACTGAAATGTTTGAAATTGAACTGTTTAGACATTGAAACTCTACTTAAACTAAACTGAATTGTTATATATAGAATTGTTTTGATATTTTACAGTGTAAACGAAATCTGTGCTTACGCTAAACTGAATTAGCTGAATTAGAACTGATTGAATAAACTGAATAGCTTGAAATAGAAATGTTTTTGCCAATTAAGCTGTGTACTCTTGTTAAACTGAATTGTTTGAAATAGAAATGATTATTTACATAAAAATATATTTAGCTTTAAATAACCTACAAAGGTTGATATGCATTAAAATCCAACCATCTATCCAACCAGCCAACGTAACAGATACTACCTCTCTGGCCCAGCAAGGACTTCGGAGTAATGGCAATGAAAGTGTATTCTGTACTCAGTATTTCAAGTGCAGTTTAGTGTCATATTCAGGATACTCATTTTTAGTTGGGGAATCTTATCTTCACTTCAAAGAATGTAGTCTGCGGATACTTAGCTTTGCCAACAGGACAATATTGAAAAAGAGAAACTGTTAGGATGCAGGATTTTAAATGTAGAAAACATCAATTTAAAATCAGGAACTTTTTATATTTTCTCTCTTGCAGATTTCAAAATGTGTTTCTTATTTTTTATACCAAGAAAATAGCATAATTTACTGGATGTCAGAAAATAGATGCAACCCGTTAATATGATGCAACCCGTTAATACGATAATGATTTATTACTGAGATAAGTTCAATGGTGGTCATTTGGAACACGTCCAGTAAAAGATGCGGCCTTTCAGCAAGAGACATCAAATCAATGTTGTTTTTTAATTGTTATTTTATCAGCTACGAAGACATGCACTTTTTTTAGTTTCTTATCTCAGTAATAAAAGATTATCATATTATTAGCTGCATCTATTTGGAAATAGTCTTGAATGATTTTGTCTCAAATTAGTAGTGACGCAAAATAATTTTTTCCTTTTTTGTTCAAGGCATTGTGATAAAAGATTTCTTGGATTTGCTTTGATTTTATGGCATATCAACTATTGTAGGTTTCTTATTGACAAATCCATTGTATACGAATAATTAGTCCTATTTCAAACAATGCACTTTAATATAACGACAGTTTTTTGTTTACACATGAGGGGTGTCCTCGTGGTGTAATGGTTAAAGCCACGGACTGCTGAATCGTAGTACGCAAGTTCGTACTCCAGTCGCACTATTACGTTCATTTTCGGGTACATACCCTTGGGAAAGGTATGAACCTCCTCATTCTCCCAGCTACGTGTTAAATAGTACGACTGTTCTTCTAAAACGACAGCTTTGGCATTAAATAATCTACAAAGGTTGATATGCCATTAAAAAAAGAAACCATTGTTTACACAAGGTTAAATGTCAAAACAGTTCTATTTCAAAGAATCTGTTCACCATAAGTACGCTGTTTAATCACTCAGATAAATGTAAAAACAGTTAATTTCAAACAATTTAGTTTAGCTTAATTACAATTTAGTTCTATTTGACTCACAAATAGGACCCTATCAGGTGCTATCACTCCAGGCCAGAGTGGACCAGGTAGCAATGGCAATCAAGGGGTTCACCCCATTCCCCAAAGCTCCAGCATTACTGAAGCCTAATTATCAGATTGTTTTGTCAAATCCAGAACACTTGTCAGGGGATGTGATTAAGGATAAATAGTTGTTATAGATTATTTCCAAATCTGAAACAAAAAAGACACAATATTATTATTAATAGAGTTATTTGCAGTAACATGAGTCTCATGTACACTGAGACACCCAAAATTGGGATAAAAAAACACTTTCCTTAATTCTAAGGTCAAGGTTTCCTTTTTACATTTGTTTTTGAAATTTGTGTTTACATTTGTAGAAATTATTGAAAATTAATTAGAAAATTTTTTACAAATTCAATTACATTTTAAAAAATCTAATTCAATCACCTAAGTAATGAAATTTAATAAATCTTTCGCTCTGTGTTCGTTGATTGCTAAATTTATTTATGAAAAGATAAAGAATATCCCCATGTCGGTCGGGTCTTTGACTTTATCTCTGAAGAGTGATAAGCACCCCCCCAAAAGGAATTATTCTGGAAATGACACTAAATGGCATCTGATGATGAAGTTCAGCAATAGTGGGTTGGTTTGGTTTTATGACGCATCAAACATTTTCGGGTTATTTAATGCCAAATCCTCTTTATACATATGTATTAAAAATATATCATTTGTAAACACAGTTTGTTGATAACGTTTTTGAACGAGCAAAGGTTGTTCTTTTGCCAACAGTTAAATGGTTCCATATATTACTATGTATCACTAACAATTCAATTTGTTTATACACAGTTAAATGATCAAACAGTTCAATTTCAAACTATTCAATTTAGCATAACTAAACAAAGTTAGATGGCTCCAAGTATGGCTGTGTATCATTAAAAATTCGATTAAGCATTAGTCATTTATTTACACACAGTTAAAGGATCAAAGAGTTCTATGTCTAACATTTAAATTTAGCATAGGTCAACAGATTTAATTTGTTCCATGTATTGCTATGTATCTCTAGCAATTCAAATAAATATCAGTTGTTTTTACACACATTTAAATGATCAAACTGTTCTATTTCTTACAATTCAGTTTAGCATAGAATACTCTTTGACAGTACCCTACCAGTTGGTACCACTCCGGGCCAGAGTGAACTTTGGAGCGATGGCAATGAAGGGATGCTCTGCATTGCCCGAAGCTCCAGTATTACAAGAACTTCATCATCAGATTTGGTTAGTGTCATATACAGCACACTTGTTGGTGGGAGGATGGTCTTACTGATCTGCAGAGATGCAGTCGGTGTATTCTACTGCCCCAGCTGACTGGGCTCTCAGCAATAGTGGAGAGAACCTGCCATTACTGCTTTTTCCACTTTGATACGGAGTGGTTATATCATACATATTCTTGCCCAATTGGCTGGGCCTGTAGAATACACCAACTGCTTCTCTGCAGAGGATTAAGATCCCCCTTACGAGTGTCCTGTATATAAGACTAAACAATCAGATGGTGAGTTTCCAGTAATATTGAAGTTTTGGGGAATGTGGAGTAACCCTTCATTGCCATCGCTCCCATGTCCACTCTGGCTCGGAGTGGTAGCACCTAATAAGGGTCCTATCTATGGATCAAATAGAACTGAACTTTGTACTTGTGCTGACCTGAATTGTTTGAAATAGGACTGTTTCAACATTTAAACTGTGAAATTCATCTAAACTGTGTACTTATGCTAAACAGAATTGTTTAAAATAGAACTGATTCGACATTTAAACTGTGTACTTATGCTAAACTGAATTGCTCAAAAAGAACTGTTTTGATATCTAAACTGTGGATATATACTAAACTGAATTGTTTGAAATAGAACAGTCAGTTTGAGTAAAAATGCATGTGGCATAAAATAACCCTCAAAGTTTGATATGCTATTAAATTCAAACAAACAAACAAATAGACAAACAAACAAACAAGCATACTTTTAAATTCCCATCTATGGGTCATAGATCTGTTTAAAAAATATTCATATTCGATTGCACCGAGTTTAAAATTTAATTCTCAACAAACTACGCACAAAAAATATAAGTCAATTAATCAATCAAAGATTATTGTGCAGAGAAAATTATTCTGTATTGAACATTTGTCTATATTTAAAAACCTTTATATGTAAAGTTTTTCAATAAAAAAAATCGTTGCTTTAAAAATCTATTTCCATAAAATGTCTTTCAATTTCAATGAAATCAATACAACTGCTCAAAACCTATCTTTGAAAAACAGTTCGAATTTTGCCCAAGCTGCCTATCAAACAACTAACCGTGAGCCATGAAAAGAATTCAAGAAGTTTTATCGGTCAAAATGAATTTAAAAGAAAATGAGTGTAGATTTAAAATAGAAATTTCCTGTTCAAAAAAAAAAAAAATGCAGTGTGCATACAAAGTATCGACAGTAAAGGTGTGTTTATCCAGACGTTATTATATATTAATAAAGAAAACATTAATTTTCTTCAAAATCGTCCTTGTGACATCTAACATGCTTTTTCTAGCGAGTTTCTCACTGGTCAAAGCACCTCTGAAAAATTCTATTTGGAAATGGTGTTGTATTCTTTTCATCATCTTCATCATCGTCATCATCTTCATCATCAAGTCATGCAGACAGAATGGATTCCTGTGACGCTCTCACGCCATCCATCCCTATCGGCGATCGCTCAAAGTAAATTATCTAGACGATATCCAGTATCTGTACAGAACTAATGAATATAATTTTTTGCTGGTCAGTCAACACTAGCATGTCCATGAGTAGAAGTCCATTAGAGAACCTTGGTTATGTGTTCGTCCTTACTTCTGCTTCATTGCATGAATGTCCTATAAATCTTATCGTTGGGATAAATTTTCAATTTACGATGAATTAATTGATTTTAACAACATGTCGACCTGTCTTGGTTTATTTTATGCCTAAAAGTTTTGGAATAGCATCCAGGGTACATCAATATTCACATTTTTATACAGTTTTTTTCTTCACAACTTTTTACACGGTCCTATCGAATTCGAATATTTTAAATAGGTCTATTTGACCCATAAATAGGTCTTTAACACTCCCTGTCAGAGTTTACCTGGGAGTAAGGAAAATAGAAAGGAACTCCACACTTCCCACATCTCCAGAAATAGATCTTCCCGATGAGGAGCAGTTTGTTATCCTATCCAGGAAACAATTTTTCATTTGGGACACAAGACAAAGTTACAAGGAAAGATCTGTTTCGCTAAAAAAGATGAGAGGAAAATATTTTATCTTCTTAGACAATTTTAAATCCACTACTTTGATAAGAATTTCATTGTAATATACTGTTTATACGGGGTTTCAGGTAAATGTACACACACACACACACACACACACACACACACATATATATATATATATATATATATGTATAGTGAGTCTCATTTGGTACCCCTTTCATTCGGCCTTCTACCACATTTTAGCAAAAAGCTTAGTAAATTTCGATATATATTGATAATGTAGTTTACTGAAAGTATAAATAAATAGATTTCAAAATCATTGATGGGGTGTATACATTCAAGTTAGTATCCCGTAGATACAGAATCAAAGGTGCCTGGCAATAGTCAGTTCACAACGATGTATTCATCAGGCCAGATGATCTTGGGAAACTAACAGTTGTTTTGCACCGTATACTCTGTGACTATGCTATCATATATATATATACATATATATATATCATCATCATCATCATCATGTCGTGCCGCTAGCACGGATATCCCTGACCCTCTCTCGTGACTTCTCCCTATCGTTCATCGTCTCTGGCTGGTCTTCAGGGCTACATCCCGTATCCTCACATAGCTGCTGTATATGTGTTCGAGCTGGGCGTCCTGCTTTTGCTCGGCCATATGTGGGGGTCCATAGAAGTACATCACTTATGAGCTCGTCCCTGCTTCTCCAGCAGTGTCCTGCGTGTCTGGTTCGTCTAACTTGGATAATTTTCGTGATGGTAGGCAGGTGGCTGTATAGTTGGTACCTTGTTGGGTATTGCCGCCAGGACTTCTTCAATATTGCTCGCAACATTCTTATGTAATTGCCGTCTAGCTTCGTCTCTATCCGTTTTATTAGTGTCCAAGTAGTGCATCCATACAGCAGTATGGATACGACCGCTGTCTGGAATATATATATATATATATATATAATTTTTACAGTATTCAGTACAGCGAAATAGAGAGGAGTATAATAACAAATAAGATGTAAAAACGAAAAAAATAACCTGACCAATTCAGATTTTTATACCTTCAATCCTTAGATGAGCAAGTATTCAACCAGTCAGACTATGACTAAAATTGTGAAAGTCTAAGTTCTGATGTTTTATCACCTTTTACTTATCATATACTTTTACAATATATATATATATATATATATATATATATTACTTATTTCTTTCTTCTGGGTTTAAGAGTTTGTTTGCCATTAGATCAAAAAGAGGTGAAAAGGAAAGAATAGTCAAAAATTTATTTCTTGATACAGGAACTGAATGTCATTTATCAACCAGACAGAAAAAAAAAACAAATAGTCTTGTCTTTACATGAAAAAAAAATTAAATTTGGATTAGAGAGATCGGGCGGCTGGAATTTTGTGGATTTTTCTAAATCTTCTTTGGAAATTTTTCATTTCTTTGTCTGAAGATGCGGATCAAACATTTTAAAAGAATATAGGGTCTGCTGAAATAAATATTCTTACGAAAATTATAAGTAATTTTTAAAGGATTTTCTTTTATGTAGAATTATTTGCTCTGTGTTTTAATTAATTACTTTTTTTACATTGAGCTTTTTTTTGATTTTGAATTACATGGATATTGGAGAAAGAAAATCTTAAAACAGAATCGTTCCCACCATCGACTGGCTTGGCTTTGGATAATATATATATATATATATATATATATATATATATATATATATATATATATCATCACATCGTTTTGCTAGCATGGATTTCCCTGACTCTCTCACGCCATCCATCTCGATCATCCATCACTTCCGTCCGTTCTTCTAGACTACATGTGGTGTCTTTACAGAGCAGTTGTAGATAAGATCTAGTTGGTCGTCCAACACTTGCACATACGTGCGAAGGGGTCCATAGGAGAAGGTCACTTATGAGTTCTCCACTTACTTCTCCAATGTGTCCTGCATATCTTGTTCGTCTTATTTCGATGATTTTACAGATAGGAGGTAGGTGGCCACACAGGTGCTGTTTTGTGGAATATTCCTTCTAGGATTTGTTCAATATAGCTCGTAGTATTCTAGCTTTTTCTGTATATGCTTTGTCAGCATCCATATGGTGAATCCATATTGTAGAATTGACACGACGGCTGCTTGGAAAAAATTGCATTTTATTTCACCGAATAAGTTTAAATTCCATATCATCGATAACTTATCGATAGAAGCCAATGCCTTCGCTAATCACACATTGACGTAATTTTCAGAAGATGGGATGCTGCATCTGAGGTAGGTGAACTTGAACTCAAGTTTCAGAGAACCACCATTTAGTGTAGAAATATCTCTTCTTTGATTAAAACACATGTGCTCTGTTTAGTCTGCATTCATATGGAGGCAAATGTCATCTGCTGCCTGCTCCAGACAATGCAGCGGGGATTTAGCTTAGGTAGGTGTATTTTCCGGAAGGGCTATGTTATCTGTGTAGTCTGCGTCCATAATAGTTTGTACAGGGTATCATCTGCATCTTGCCTTGTATAGTATAAAACAATTTTCTTTCATTAGATCTCCTGACGTTCGAATTATGGAGTCTAGACAGATTTTGAACAGATACAGGGCTAATGTATCCCCTTGCAGAACACCAGCCAGTCTCCAACCAGTGAGCGAACTTTTACTTATGTGTTTTTATAGATCATCATTATGGTTGTGACATTTTTTGTAAGGAGACCATTTGCTAGAAGTATTTTTCTATCTTCCATCTATGTATGGAGTCAAATGTCTAGGAGAAATCTACAAATAAGTGTCGAGGTTTTTTTTACATAAACTGATTCTGAAATTCGACGGATGGTCAAAATTTGTGATCAGTTTCTCCAAAATCAATTTTAATTCTTCCAAAGAATTTTCTCAATTTCTGGCTTGGTGCAGTACAGTTGCAGAGCATTATAAATTTTAGCCGCTATGAAAGTAAGGGTTATACCTCGGTAGTTCTTTGCAATTCTGAGGTCACCTTTCTTGGAGAAAAGGAGGATGCAGCCTTTTGTCTATCTTTCTATTGTGTTCTGGTTATATACGGCGTTGCAGTATCGGAGGAGTGTCTTCAAAGTCCCTGGTCTTCTATACTTCTGGGGTTATTTCAACAAAACTAGCAGCTTTACCATGTTTAATTTTTATTAATACTACGCCAAGTTCTTCTTGAGTAAACTGCTCTAGTTTGATGTCTAGTTGATTATCAATAATTTTCGAGATAGGTTTAACTGTAACCTTAGGGGATTTTCTAAGTAGGTTCTTGAAATATTCTTTCCATATGTATATCCGTTCTTCTTGGCTGGCAACATTTAGTTTAGCACTTGAGGTGTTCTTCCTTTTACTCATTTACTGTCTATCCTGCCATTTGAGATTGTCTATCTTCCACTGAATTCATATTTTTTTTAATAATAAAAAACTAAGTGAGATTACATTGTTAGAATATTATTGAAAGAATGTCAATAACTCTTCTAGACATTTTATCCATTTATAATGTTGGAAATGCAGCTTTCTGCACATCTTTATTTAATCTTAGAATAAAAAATAAAAAAATTCAATCTCTATTTTTTACCATGCTTGGAATTGACAATCATTAATTGTGAATACTTACTTTCCCTCCACCGCTCGGTGGGTCATTATTAGATGATTACCTGGTCTCGGTGGGCTCTTTCCTGGCAATACCTGCTTAGCAGGGCTATGTTTATCACTTGGCACCTTAAGCGCTCCATACGAGGAATGCCAAGAGGATTTTTTGTGACGTCCACGCATGTGCGGTTTCTACATAAGAATGACTTTATGTTAAATCTAAATATTTATCGCTACCTCACACCCGACAGGACTTGACAAAAGGTCTTTTTATAGTGGGTGCTTTAAAGAAGGAGAAGGTCGAGCACGAGCTGTGACAAGTGCTCGGCTGGACTATGTTGGCAATAATTTCACTGGGTGCAATGTGAGCCAGGTGTGCTTGTGAACAGGCACTCACGAAGTGCAACGTGAGTCCGGCACGTATGCCTGCTCAGAGCTTGAGCTAAACCCAAAGGAATTTATTTCAAATCTGACTCGTGGGAAGTTTGCCATATGTATATCACGTGATCAAAGATGTTCAAACTGTGAAAGGTACCCGCTGCCGCTGGTAGAATTGTGGTAGTTCGTGTGCTGACATGTTGTGCGTTGTTTCACTCCATGTGGGATTTGAAAGTAGCACAGATGGACGTGTAACGTAGTCTAATAAGGAACTTATGATTTACGAGTTCCAATTGGGCCATAACACCATGAAGGCAACTAAAAACTTTTGTTGTTCGAAAGATGAAAGCGCAGTTGGTTAGAGTACTGTAACCAGATAGTTGAAGAAATTTCGCTCTGGTTAAAAGAACCTCCATGATCAGGGAAGGTCAGTTAGAAACTGAAGCTATTATCAAAGACATAGAAGCAAATCCAGCGAGTAACACATGGAGAATATATGGAGAACCGCGAATCTCATAGTCCAGTATGGTTCATCACCTACACGACGACAGCGTAAACATTTCGATGGTGCCGGTCATTCGTCTCTGCCTCCAGGTTGACACAAGGTTAATGACCCGAAGGTCGATTACAGTTGGGATCTAGGGAAGGTGACGGTCGAGTATGAGCCGAAGCACGAACTCTGCTGAATTTAGTGCAATGTGGACCTGATAAGCCTAGCTGGACATGGACCCTAATCTGGGTCCAGACACATATGCCTGATAATCATATATTTACCAACCCCTCCGCTCGAGCAGGATATGACACAAGGTCAATTTTTTTAAGCGGAGTTTAACAGGTTTGAATTCAGAGTTTTCCTTCTCCTAGACTAGTTGCTGAAGAACCTAGTCTGCCTTACTATTTACCCATAGCTGGAGGCAGAATAATTGGATTCATACCTTTCCCAATGGTATTAGTGCTATGTGAAATGCAATCAGTCTCGTCTTGGATTTGAACTCGTGTGACCGGATCTGTTTCCTGCGACAATAACCATTACACCATGGCCACCTCCACCTCCGCGTATGCCTGATTATAACTTTAACTGGACAACAAGGTCCAGAGCTATACAAGGGGGGACAAAGGTGTCAATGTTGTTGCTCACCCACCCGAAGGTGGCCCAGCAAACACTGGGAGTCTTTCGGCCTCAAGTTTGACACGGAGCATTGACCGTTCGGCACGGATGACAGGCAGTCCACTGAACAGTCAACAAAAAATACATTTCGGAGGTATCGAATTGTGCCACATGTATCCAAATTATTGCAAAACATTTTACTCGGCCTGGTATATTGCCGGTGAAACAATTGTGAGCTAAATAAAATGAATTATTTCAACGCACTGTATAGTCAAGGACCTTATCATCAATACATGCGTTAATATTAAAATCAAGGTGATTAAAAAGTAACTCCTCATTTTAAAATACTTATTATTTATTTATACATTGTACATTATAAGAAATAAAAATTATACGAATTTTTAAAATAAGGAGTAACTTTTCAACTACCCTGCGTAGACTGGGTTTTCAAGCTTTTGTAGTGCGACCAGTCTCAGAGAAGGAAAAACGCTGAATTTAAAATACACCGAGTCTAGAAGAGGGGACCCTCATAAAGATAACCCTGCTATTCTCTGGGTAGCAGTAACGCTAAAGGCATATGTCAGCAGAACGATGATATGGCAAAAGAGTATTGCAGTCTTGCTGAGGAATATGGTTATTAATTATGAAATGGTCATTACAGATTTTCTCTCCTTTCTAAATAGAAGCATCAATATCATCATGGACTGCTGTTAACAATGAAATGCTCATTATAATCTTTCTCTCCTTCTTATATAGAAGCATCACTATTATCATTGACCGTTGTTACAACGGGAACCCAACGGGATAACGCTTCGTCTAGTATTTACTATTGAGTTTCTCGTTGTTATTGATCACATAATTCTTATATAAGGGAAAAGCTAAGAAATATTTATATAAGAAATGCTTTCTAAAGGACATAGAAAGTGACTCTCAGATGATTTACAGAAAGTTTTGATGAAATCATTGGCTAAAATATGATGACACAGAAAGTTTTGGTCCAGTGAAGTTCCTAATATTTTACTAAGATGGAAGAATAAACAAATCGTAGTGTCAGGAGTCTTGTAGAAGATTTATAGCTTGACCGTTCCTTAGGGATTCAGCCGTAATAAATTTCAGAAACGACAAACAGCTTACAAAGATCGATTTGGAACTCCGAAACGGCGCAGTGTAAATTAACTATTTTCGAGGGAACTATTTCCACAAAGACATTGACTAATCAGTGATACGTTTTGTTCAGTCCGCTTCTTTGCATATTCGATCCTGTCTTTTATCGAATCTCAAAATAACCAACATTTTTCGAATGTTTATTCTGACCAAACGATCTGTTAACTTCGAGTGATAAAAAAAAAGAAATAAGTTCAAAACACCGGGTACAAATAATACTCAAAAGTTCAAAATTATATATCAGTCGAAACAAGAGTTGATAGGCCGAAGAACCAAAAAAGAACGTGAAAAAAGAAATAAGTTAAAAACACCGGGTACAAATAATACTGAAAAATTCTGAAATATATATCAATCGAAACAAGAGTTGATAGGCCGAAGAACCAAAACAGAACGTGAAAAAAGGTAAGTATATTTTTCATTAGGTTCCCCCTACGTGAGAGACCTTGAATAAACATTTAAGCCATAGGTCCCTAACCCACGGTGCGCTGCAGGTGATACAGTCATCGTATTTTAAGTCCCACCCACAGTATGTAGCAACTCTTTGGAGTCCCTCTGATGATGACTGAGAAAATTCTCTCTGGCCTTGAATCAGAAGGGTCGAAGAGGCACATTTTTGTCTTGGAGCGCCCAAAAACTATCGAGGATCATTAAATAAGTTTCCAGAATTTTTTCCTATGGCCACTTTTATTGATAGTACACACATGTAACTCTAGTCCCCTTCGAAGTAATTTTCTCCGGCTGCAATGCACTTGTACCGTTCCAACAATTTCTCGAAGGCCCCATAGAAGTCCTCTTGTGTGAGCGTGTCAATGACCTTAATCACAGCCTCTTTCATCTCCTCAATTCTCTCATAACGACAGCCTCTGAGCTTAGGGAATAACCAAAAGTCATAGGGAGCAAGGTCTGGACTATATGGAAGGTGAGAAACTGTCTTGATGCCCATCTTTGTCAAATAGTCTGTGACAAGGATGGGGTTGTGGACTGGTGCATTGTCCTGGTGGAAATGCCACTGACCCGATTTGAAGAATGCTGGCCTCTTCTGACGGAATATCTTCCTGAACTCCCTTAAAACCTCAACATAGTAACCTTAACCCTAGCCCTTTGGCCAATCAACTCTAGTGTATTGACTTCCTTACTCCTCCCAGATCTCTCATCATCTCTCACAGACTCCCTGCCTTCCCGGAAAAACTGATTCTCGATTCATGCAAGATGGTCGAAAAGCAGTCTGAAGCATTCCATACGTTTCTGTGGCATTTTTCCAAGTTTAAAACACAATTTTATAGCATATCGTTCTTTTAAAGTTTCCTCACGTCCAGATTGCATTTTTGAAATTCACCAGCTGTGACAATCAGGCTTTAGTAGGGTGTATTTCAATTGCTGCTGTAGCTGTTCATTTGAACCTAAAATCATAAAAATTGGTCGGTCATCCCATACGATGTATAGCAATAACATACTGAATTTTTAAGAGTCTACGACAATTTTAAATACCTGTACAAAAAAGTATGGAAACTTATTGAATACACCAAGATGTGCCAAGCTAAACGTAAATACTTCTTTCATTTTTGTCAAGCGGTATCCTTGAAAACAGTAGTAGCCACAATGCAGCTTTGTGTGATAGAACGAAATGATATCTGAAGCAAAACTTTGTTTCTTTTAATTATAAGGTTCTTATCATATTTCTCAGTTTCTAGTATGCAGCATCTACATGATAATAATCCTATTGTGTAAATCGTTGAAAAGGTTTGTTTCAGTTCTCTCCTTTCTCTTAATTTCTGAGCTCAGGCAATATATTTTCGCGCGCTAACAAAATGGACGTCAGAAGAGCAGCTACTTTTCTTTTGGTGGGGTGGGGGGCTTTTTTCCATGATTTTTTTTTTCAGTAAATGTACTGAGTGAATGTTATAATTAAATCTTTACAGTGAAAATGGATCTCGATATCAGTTTCTCACGGATTTGTAAAATAAAAAACAAAAGGTTTCTGTCTGATAAGGAATGTTCCTTTGAAGAACATATGGTGAATGCAGGCTTTAAGCTGTAAACAAAATTATGAAAAGATTTTTCAAAAGAAAAACTGAATTTTTAAGAAATATGGCGGCAAATTAACGGCAGAAACGGAAGAGGAATGCAAAGAGCTGGGATAGCGTGAAATAAAAGGAAAATAATAAACATGGAAAACAATCATGTCTGCCAATGGGGAAAATTATGAAATTATACGGAAAGTAACGATAACAATATAACGCTACATATATAAATAATTAAGATAAGAAAATGAAACATGGAGTAGAAGAACAAGAACAGAAAGAAATATAAGAATGAGAAGAAATATTAGGATAGGAAAGAAAAAGTGTACGCAAATAATAATAATAATAATATTAATAATAATAATAATAATAATAATAATAATAATAATAATAAGAAGAAGAAGAAGAAGAAGAAGAAGAAGAAGAAGGTACGTGAAGAAAAAGTTAACATAAATATTTGAAAAAATATAACAGAGGTCGGCCAGAATACTGAGAAGAGTCCTTGAGACCTGAAGAAACTTGCTGTCACACAGACTCATGTAAAAAAAAATATCAGATAACAATGGTATGAAAAACTCATAATGAGTTTGATACTAATAACAATAACGAAAAGATAAACAAATACTTGGAACTTACCAGAGTACGGGAAAAGCTGTGGAAAATCAGAATGGAAAACATCCATACTATAGCATTGCGGAGGTGGCCGTGGTGTAATGGTTATCGTCGCATGAAATGGTCTCTGCGACACGAGTTCAAATCCTGGACGAGACTGATTGCATTTCACATAGCACTAATACCCTTGGGAAAGGTATGAATCCGATTATTCTCCCTCCAGCTATGGGTAAATAGTAGGACAGACTAGGTTCTTCAGCCTTGGTGAGGCAACTAGTCTAGGAGAAGGAAAACTCTGAAGTCAAACCTATTAAACTCTGCTTAAAAAATTGACCTTGTGTCATATCCTGCCCGAGCAGAGGGGTTGGTCAATATGATAGCATTGCAGGAATTGGTTAAAATACTCAGAAGAGTCCAGGAGATCTGAGAAGACTCTCCGTTGCTCAGAGTCTAATAAAAGACCACCAGATTACGCTGGTGTGAAAAAGAATAATAATGATAATACTAATAAAATGGGCAAGGAAATCCACAGGGAATTGTGCAAAAAAGAGTTTTAATTGGACCAAACAGTGGGTGTGTCCTCGTTGTGTAACGGTTAAAGCACGGGACTGCGGACTCCAGTATCGCTATTACGTCCATTTTCGAACAAATACCTTTGAGGAAGGTATGAACCCTTTTATCCTCCAAGCTATGGGTTAAATAGTACCACTACTGTTCTTCAAGAAAGATGGCTTTGGCATTAAATAACCAACAAAGGTTGATATGCAATTAAAAAAAGAAACATTGACTAAACGATCAAATTGTATAAGTACAGCCAAGAATCCGTTCAGGAAAATGAGATGTAAAAGTTCTCTAGGATTTTGAGATTCAAACGTATCACATAATCTCAGCCGGACGACCAGATATAGAGTTAATCAAGCAAAAAAGAGGACCTGATTAATAGAAGACTTTGGCGTTCTGGTCGACCACAAAGAAAAACTGAAGGAAGGCGAAAAGAGAGATAAATGCCTGGACCTTGCTAGATAACTGAAAAAAAATACTATAGAACATGTAGGTAACGGTGATACCAATTGTAATTGGTGCACTCGGTACAGTCACCAAATGATTGGAACAGGGACTAGAGGACTTGGATATTAGAGGACGAGTGGAGACCATCCAAACTGCAGCCTTGTTGAGATCGGCCAGAATACTTAGAAGAGTCCTGGTGTCATGAGGAGACTTGCTGGTTTGAAAAACATTCAAAGAAGTAAAATGATCATAAATGTAGATTATGCGGGGCAAGAGATGAAACGGTAATCACATAAGTGAATGCCGCAAAGAGTCACAAAAGTAGTACAAAAATAGCCACCGCTGGGCAGGAAAGGGAATCCACTGGAAACTGTGCAAGAGCTAACTCCGAAGGGAGTTTAAAGTCTGATAGTTTTTCCTTGCGAGATCCTTTTCTCACCGTTTATTCTTTACTATCCACCATTCTAGACAAGATTCTCCGTTTCCCACCCAATGTTGGTAACACACTATCTCGGTGATCTGTAGGAGAGGTAAATGATTTTCTCGCTCCCCCTATGTAATATATATACTCTTTCAACTTCTCTCTCTCTCTCTCTCTCTATCTATCTATCTATCTATCATTGTGGCAACCAGGTGTTGCTGTAAGTGGGAATCTGTTTCAACCCGACGGTCGGAAAGCGACAAAAGATTTGGGTAGCTCAGCTCCTTTTCTTTTTAAATTAGGTAAGTCGTACTTGTTCCTTTCTGGAAAATAATGACATTAAATATTTATTCGAAATATCAATTCATTTGAGGAGGGTTCAATGTGTGTCTGAAATCTAACGAATACAAATATGTCTTCTGTACGCCAAGCAGGGTGTAAACAAAGTAGAACCTGGTGGGAATCAACGATAAAAAGAAATAAAACAGCATTTAAATACAAACAATTACATTCAGCTCTGATAACAACGACTCTATATTCTTTATTATCATTTATAATTAATGATTATTAATAATGACCATATTGCAATCCATGTGATGTAAGTTTAAGTAATACTAATATCACTATTACTACGATAACACCATCTACATCAATTTTCAAAGCAAAAAACTTTATAATACACAGAAGAATAGCAAGTGTTGGTCATAAATTGAAAGAAACGAATTGTTTAATCACATTATACAGCATCGAGCAAAAGTCTCCGGCTACTTTAAACTATTGTAAATTTCTACTAATTGCCAAATTATATGTGGCCACAGCCTGATATTTGAGCCGAACAGAGGCCCAAGACCAAGATCAATATCAGATTAGACGCCAAATAGCCTTCGGCTTCGGCTTCGTCTACGCCACTTTCAGGTTGGCGAACTTTATTCACCCTGGTCTAGTTTAAGCAATAAAAACCACACGTGCTGGTTTCACGTAACATCTAGTGGTTCCAAGTTCAGCAGGCTAATCTGGCTCACATTACACTTTATGAAAGGATGACAAACATAAGTCTAGCAGAGCTCAGGTCATAGCATGTACCCGACCGACATCTTCCCTAAAATCCCCTCTATAAAAACGGCCTTGTGTCAAGTCCTGTCTGGTGGGAGGCAAAAACAAATACGGCCAACTTCTATAAAATGTTTCACTGGTGAAAGCCGTTGGGATCATTTTCCGACCTAATTAAATTTTAAGTAAGTGTTCTGAATATGAAAGGAAGATGCGAGACCACAAAAAATGGGCGGGCAAGTTTTCAGTCACTTCTTATAAACCAATCAAGATATAGTGTTTAAAAGTGGAAAAAGATTTCATCGCTTATATGCAAATATATTTCTGCAATAGCATCAAATTTTTTCTTGAGTATAGTGAAATTTCTTACATCTAAAAGTATGGCGAAATTTTCCAAAGTAATGAGAATGAAGACAGTGACGATGACCAAGAAAATGAACCAGCGAACAATCGCGAAGGAAATCGGAATCTTACGAAGAGGCTTCTTAGAAATCTTCTCAAAGTTTCCAGGCACTGAGTGCGTTTTGAATCGACCAAGATTCGGTCCCCCTCAAACGCTACAGTACTGAATGGTCCAGAAACGGACCAGGACAACAAACGTTCAGCCAAAGAAAACTGAAATACCGATGATGGATAAGTACAACTTGTTCAATTTGGTATCAGTAGATACTATGAAGAACATCCTTCGAGATCATGAAATGAAAGAATATATTACAGCTTCCAAAGCAACATTAATAAAAATTATTTGAAGGCAAGATTAAGTTTATCAAAGAGTTGTGAGATATGGGATGCAGATATTTGAATCAATATCATATACAACGATGAACCAAGAACAAAGCTGCATTCTGATAAGCGAGAATTTGTCAAAAGGCTTCTAGGAATGTAGAAGGACACACTTATACGATGAAAAAGAAATTGTAACTTGCCTAGAAAACTTTGAATTGACGTGTAGGTCGCATTGAAATGGTCGTATGCATGCACATACGACGAATAGGATGTCAACTCATGTCAAAAAAAGTTTGTTTTGAACTCAGGGTTGCAGACAGGATGTTAAAAATTTAACGAAATAGAAGGCATGTCGGCTGACTTAGGAAGTTGACATCACACTAGAAATTTAATATCAACTGTTCTTACCATCGTGAGTGAATGGGATGATTAAAATATTATATAAGCAGAGTTACTTATTTTTGTCGGGGCAGTCGAGTTGCGAGTCGGAGACAGTCAGTTGAGTTCAGGGATTTGAACCCTTCGTGGGCGGAGAGACGAGAAAGGAAAAGTCGGTATTTTCCGCAGAATCCTTGAAGGTGTACGGGCAAGGAACCTACAAGCGACATTAATATTTGTCGACTTTACCAAGGCTTTCGACTCCATCCACAGAGGAAAGATGGAACAAATCCTACTAGCGTACGGCATACCTAAAGAAACCGTAGCGGCAATAACGATTCTCTATAGAAACACTAAAGTAAAAGTACGATTACTGGATGGAGACACAGAATACTTTGACATTGTAGCAGGAGTACTACAAGGGGACACGCTGGCCCCGTACCTCTTTATCATTTGTCTAGACTACGTACTTAGAACATCGATTGACAAAATCAAAGAGAATGGCTTCGAACTGACGAAGAGAAGAAGCAGAAGATACCCCGCAACAACAATTACCGACGCCGACTACGCCGATGACATAGCGATACTGGCAAATACACCTGACCAAGCCGAAACACTTCTGCATAGTTTGGAACGAGCAGCAGCAAGCATAGGCCTCCATGTTAATGCACACAAAACGGAATATATGTGCTATAACCAAACGGGGGACATCTCCACTCTAAAAGGAACCCCTCTTAAACTAGTAGACAAATTCACGTACCTAGGAAGCAGCGTCGAATCAACCGAAAAGGACATCGAAACGAGGTTAACGAAAGCATGGACAGCTATCAATAGGCTACCGATTATATGGAAATCAGACCTAACCAATAAAATGAAACGCAGTTTCTTCCAGGCAGCGGTCACATCGATACTGCTATATGGATGCACTACATGGACGCTAACAAAACGGCTGGAGAAGAAACTAGATGGCAATTACACAAGAATGCTGCGTGCAATCCTGAACAAGTCCTGGCAGCAACACCCCACAAGACACCAACTGTACGGCCACCTGCCCCCTATCACGAAAACTATTCAAGTTAGACGAACCAGACATGCAGGGCACTGCTGGAGAAGCAGAGATGAACTCATAAGAGATGTACTCTTATGGATCCCCACACATGGCCGCGCAAAAGCAGGACGACCAGCTCGAACGTACATTCAGCAGCTATGTGAGGATACAGGTTGTTGTCCTGAAGACCTGCCTCGGGCGATGAACGATAGGGAGGAGTGGCGAGA
Source organism: Sepioteuthis lessoniana (assembly GCA_963585895.1). Taxonomy (NCBI): domain Eukaryota; kingdom Metazoa; phylum Mollusca; class Cephalopoda; order Myopsida; family Loliginidae; genus Sepioteuthis; species Sepioteuthis lessoniana. The sequence goes on from OY757910.1 coordinate 103,390,344, forward strand.
GAGGGTCAGGGATATCCGTGCTGCCAGCACGATATGATGATGATGATGATGATGACCACCCACAACTCTCATTGCGTTTCAATGTAACAACACTATACATTTCATTTTTTCTTTCTATCACGTTTCGATGGCTGATTGCTATGAAATGATGCGGTCAGAAAATAAACTTTTCGTATTTGAAAAACTGGGTCCGTCTTGTATTTTACGTCATGTAAAGCCTCTTGATATTCGAAATGGAGACGTGTTGGTGAGACATTGTTACACTGTGGAGTTTGGAGATAAAAATCTGATTCTTTGGGAATATATAAAAAGTGATGATTCAAAATAGTTGATCAGAATTGATGGTAACTCAAATTGTGCCAAATACATCCAGATGCCGAAAGACAGTTTGATATTAGAATTGAATGAAGGTAAATTTTTTTGAGCATGACGTAGCTCCTTGCCACAGATCACATGTAACACAACAAAGATTTTACAGTATTGAAAGATAACCCAGCTCAGAGTCTTGACTTTAATATCATCGAGCAAATGTTGACAGAACTAAAGAAAAGTGTTTGTCGAAAGAATTCGCGCAATCTTGAGAAGAATGGCAATCTCATACCTGTGAAGATGGTGAAAGACTTGAATGCATCTCTTCCCGGATGCATTGAAGCAATTATTTAAGCTAAGGAAAGCCACAGGAAATATTAACAATGCACAGAAACTTCTTGAAATAAACATGATGTAATAAATTTTAATCATAGACATTGTTCTGTTTTAAAACACTGTATCTTAATTAGTTTATGTAAGGTAAGCAAAATCATTTGCAGGGCCGTTTTAGGAAAATTCTCGAATCTGCTCCTTTCATTCAAAACCTCGACTACAAAATATAATTATTAGGTATGATAATGACTTCGACAGGGAAAATTTTATATCTGTAAAATATCCCAATATGAAACATTTACATATAAGTTGGCAATTAGTAGAAATTTACAATAGTTTAAAGTAAATTAAGACTTTTTCATCTTATGATTTTTAGTTTGAAAAATATCGAAAAAAATCACCGATTTGGTAAAAAAGTATTATTTTCTGCTGCATAAATCGCATTGTTTTGTTTTGTTCTGTTTTTGTTTGTGTATTTATTTTTGCTTTTTGTTTGTTTTTTCTTTAGTTTTTTTTTTTTTAATATAAGTTGGTTTTCTGAGGGCAAACAGGTTTTTCGGGGCTCTAAATTGTTTGAAAAAAGTTCAAATGTCTCCTGGGGCAAGATTTTCATTTTTTCTCTGAAGGTTAGTATTATATGTAAAATCTTATATCTGAGACAAATACCGTATATAACTGAGTGACGAAGGCCTTCGTATAATGGATGAGATCTAATTTTTAGCCATAAAAGGGGGTTTTATCATATATTGCGTGTAATAAATGACCCCCTAACTTTTGATTCTGCTAACCAACAAAAATATTTCTTCTACATGAAATGACATAAAAAACATTTAAAAACTCGTACATACTTCCAAAACTAATGAAATAAAATCAATGCATTACCGTAAATAAACAATGCAGTCTAGCCCTTGATGTTGTCAACCGAGTTAACTTTGATATTCCAAACATTCTAAAACTTCACCACTGATACACAATAAGAGTTATGAAATAAAAACTAATAATAAGTTAAAGCTTTATTATGTTAAGTAAAACAAAATATTACATATTATAACCGTTGTTTGAGTATAGGCTACGTAAGGACACTTTGGGTCGAGGTTACGATGAAGTTAGTCCGAAAAATAAGGTCAGCTTCGAAATTTCAAAAATGCATCTGGTCTTAAAAGTCGCTCATTACATGAGTATATTAGTAATTGTACCATCATCATCATCATCATCATCATTAAGTCATGTGGATAGCACAGAATCCCTGGACCCTCTCTCTCTCTCTCTCTCTCTCTGTGTTGTGGCCTTGAAGGGCAAGAAATAAATAATACAAAGAGATGTAAGGTTTACAGTTTATATTTACGGATATACAGACAGTAACGGTTACCGGTAACTGACTTGACTTGCTTGACTCGTTTATCGAACCAGTAACAAATCATAGTGTCGGGGAGGCTCCATAAAGTGACGTCATGGGGTATATCATCATAAAACTCTTACCATCTGTCCCTATTGGCCATCGTTTTTGATAAATCCTAAAGACATCTTCCAATATACGCATGGAACTTTTGAATGTAAGTTTTTGTTAATTGGCCAACACTGATGTGTCGATGAGTAGGATTCGACGGAAGAATAGCACCTATGAGTACATCCTTACTCCTTCAGAATATCTTGCTTGTCTTACCTTGACGGTTTGTGAGATAGAAAGTATGTGACCGTACAGTCACTGTTTTGTTGGGAATTGCTTCAAGGATTTGTTAAAAACTGCAAGCAGCATCAAAATTTTTCTCCTGGCGTTTCGTAAAGTAAAAGCAGTGCAACCGTACAATAATACTGACACAGCCCCGGCTTCAAGAAAAATCCTGTTTGATTTTATCAGATTTCCATAAATCGATAATCTGTCAATAGTAGACGGTCTTTCCTATACATGTAATAATATCTCTTTCAGTAGATGGGATATTGCTGCCGTTGTATGCGAAACGGTCTACATATTCAGAAGCTTGCCATTTCTTAAGGAGATGGTACCATCTTGTTTGAAATACATGAACTCTGTTTTATCATACTTTTCGTGCCGGTTAATGCCTCTTGCTGTGAGCTCCTTGTTATGCCGCTGGAATTCGGCTTGAGTAGGAGTTAGATCATCTGCATAGACTGCATCCAGGCAAGAAGTAGATGACATCCTGCTGAAACTACTACAGTATATGTAGACATTTGAAAAGCATACACTAAAGGATGAATATAAAAACTTAATTACCGCTCTCCAAGAAGCAGCACCTCAGCGCTTACCAAACGAACGAAAAGACACGCATACATTTCTCCGAAACCCAGAAACTTTTTAGGGAAAACCAGATAACCTGAATAAAGTATCTTTTCAGAGTTTTTTCACATTAAAAAAACAACGAATATTATAGCAGGAATACATTCAAACCCAAATCAATGAAATCAGAAATTCTTTAGAAGATACAATTTCTTAGAGTTTCAAACAGTAAATAAAGTTTATGGAAGGAAAAATGCCTTTAGCTCAAAAATAAAAACTGCACGTCAACAAGAAATAATTCAGGAGTAGAAAGAACTTTTTAAAAACCAGCTTGGAAACCCTCCTGAACTCAGAAACCTACTGAGGAAATTAACCAGTGAGACATTAAATGTGAACATTTCTCGATGGATGAACTCGACACGGATCTGAGAGAAATTAAAAGCAGAAAAGCTACTGGCTTCGATTACTACCTCCTGAAGTATGGAAAATAAGGGAAATTTATTGTATAAGTCTTTGATAAGGCAACATCGCCTACAACTAAAACTCAAAGAAATAGAAGATTCGTATCCGACCTGAAATTGAGAAAATTCTCATGAAAAATCAGAACAGTTTTCGAAGAAATCGATCCTCAGCTTCTCATATTATGATTATTCGTCATCATTCTTATTTGTAAATTTCTGCAAAGAATTTGATTCCATACACAGAGGAAAGATGGACCAAAATTTCCTTGCAAATGGGTTTCCAAAAGAAACTTAGCGTAAATGATACTTTCCAAGTATATATATATATATATATACTAATTTAATATCTACCACGGTTACCAGAAAAAAAGAAAAAAAAAACGCCAGGAACAAGAGATAAAATATCTCGAATCACTGCCTGGGGAAAAAAGAAAAAATATCATAGGACAAAAAGAAAGAAAAGACCAACCCCGTCACACCAGTTGAAAAAAATCAAGGTATACGCAGTCAGTTGGTCTAAAGAAAACTAAAACCCTCCGTAAACGCTGCAATGCTACAATTACATGAGTGCGCCACACGAGTGGAGCCAATTATAAATTAGCTTAAATCGCGAGTCGGAAATCTCCTACTAAAGTTTCACCTTAATTGATCATCAGGAAGTCTCATACCGGTATGAGACTTCCTGATGATCCGTTAAGGTGAAACTTTAGTAGGAGATTTCCGACTCGCGATTTAAGTTAATTACATATATATATTAAATTTTACATATCTATTGCCATGGAAGTTTGTCTGCGACCTTAGGTTTCATGAAGTTTTACAAATAACAATCATCAGGCTGATAATGAAAGAAAAGGAAGAAATCGAATAAAGCGAAAAATACCGTCAAGAACCATTGGAATTGTGTACAAATCTTAATGTGTGCTTGTGTATGTGTGTGTGTGTGTGTGTCTGTGTGTGTCTGTGTATGAGTGAATTTGTGCTGGTAATAGTTGCGTATTATTGTATGTGGACGTATAAGCGGTGTTTAGTATACGAGGATCAATAAATAAGTTTCCAGACTTTTTTCGTATGGGCACTTTTATTGATAGTACACACATGAAACTCAAGTCCCCTTCAAAGTAATATCCTCCGGCTGCCATGCAGTTGTTGTACCGTTCCAACAACTTCTGGAATTCCCCATGGAAGTCCACTTATGTGAGCGTGTTAATGACCTTCGTTACGGCCTCTTTCATCTCCTCAGTTCTCTCATAACGACAGTCTCTGAGCTTAGGAAATAACCAAAAGTCATAGGGAGCAAGGTCTGGACTATAGGGAGGGTGAGCAACGATCTTGATCCCCATCTTAGTCAAATAGTCTGTGATAAGGATGGAGTTGTGGACTGGTGCATTGTCCTGGTTGAAATGCCACTGACAAAATTTGAAGAGTACTGGCCTCTTCCGACAGAATCTCTTCCTGAACTCCCTTAAAACCTCAACATAGTAACCCTAGCCTTAACCTTTTGGCCAATCAACTTTGGTGTTCTGACTTCCCTACTCCTCCCACACCTCTCATCGTCCCTTACGGACTCCCTGCCTTCCTCGAATTTCTTATGCCACTCAAAAAGTAAAGCTCGATTCATTCAAGATGTTCGAAAAGCAGTCTGAAGCATTCCATACGTTTCTGTGGCATTTTTTTTCGCGTTTAAAACAGAATTTTATTGCATATCGTTCTCCTAAAGTGTCCTCACGTCCAGATTGCATTTTTGAAATTCACCAACTGTAACAATCAGGCTTTAGTAGTGTGTATTCCAATTGCTGCTGTAGCTGTTCATTTGAACCTGAAATTATAAAAATTGGTGAGTCATCTCATCATATGTATAAGTATAACATAGTGAATTTTCAAGCGTTTTCGACAATTTTAAATGCCTGTACAAAAAAAAAAATCTGGAAACTTATTAAATACTCCACGTATGTGTGTGTGAAGATACATACGCAGCGCGATAAACTTTTTTTTATCTGGACAGGAGAACGCCGATATGTAGCAAACTTAGCTACAGTATGGCCGAGAAAAAGTTCTTTATTCGTATCTTTATTTCCTTTATGCATATTAGTGGAGGTGATTATAACTAAGGAAAAATATCATCATTGCATTTGAAGAAAATAAAATTAAGTTATAATTTGTAAATGTAAATAGGCGAGTGTAGTATGGTAGGCCAGAATCACAATAAATCTCATGGTGGAGAGATATGTTATATTGTAATATACTTTGTAATATTATACGATATTGGTATTTTATTTTGGGATCTGATTTGAGTTAGATTACAATAATAATTTAAGTTCGATTACAATAATAACTGAGTTAGATTACTATAATAATTTGTATTGGCGATAATGAGTTGATGAGACATTGCGTATATATCATAGTGATTAAATCTATATATAGATATTAGCTGTCACCTGAGGAAATTTCCAGAATTTCATGCAAAATGATTACTGGGATTTAAACAATAGAAGACATTATAAGATAAATAATTTTCTATTTCTATTTCATTTTGTGTGTGTGTGTGTGTGTGTGTGTGTGTGTGTGTGTGTGTGTGTGATCAATACATAGCTTATAAAATAAATAAGTAAAATATATACTAGAAAAAATGAAAAGTCTTGAATAAAAACCCTTAAAGTTTTCATTTTGTGATTAGCTTAGGTAAATATATTTATCTTATTTTTGATAAAGATTTTGATAACTTTATAGAATGGGTGGTTTGATTTACAATAAGGCTAACCATACTGCTTTAGTAGAAGGGCAAGATTGATGACGACTATCAAATATGAAAAAGATAATTAAAAAAAATTTAATTATATAATCAGCTCAAGTAAATATACTTATGTTATTTTTGCATAAGATTTTGTTTAAGGGTGGTTTGATTTAAATAAGGTTAACATTACTGGTTTAGGAGAAGGGCCAGATTGATGACAAGACTATCAAAGCTGAGAATAATTACAAATACTATCAACAAAACAGTTATTTATTTATTTAAAAAAAAAAACAGCTTATTAGAAAAGTAAAATCGATAATGAATAATTATGGGGTGGACAAAAAGGGTATAGAAGAGGGTGGAAGGGGAAGGTGAGAGTAGGGATAGTAGAGTGTAAAAAACTTCAAAAGGATTAGGTAAATTTAAATCTCTATGTGGTGAAGTCCCTATAGTGACACTAACGACTTTGTTTTTGTCGCTAGTGTCTTTCCAGGAGATATATCAAAACTATTAGTAAATATAATCAGTCTAGATTGCTTACTGTGAGTATCAAATTTGGTAATGTAAAAAAAAAAGAAGTCCTATACTAAAACTGAAAATGCGCAAACAATATGCGGTGGAAAAATAACTGATAAGACTATTCAGATGCACTACTTGCAAATACTCCTGCTCAAACCTAATGCCTGCAGTATAGCATGGAGCAGGCACCAGAAAGATTTGGTTTCCACGCAATTTAAGAAAAAGTAGAGTCCATGTATTTTAATCAAGACGGCACCATTTCCTGATTAAATTGTAAGTCTCTGAAATTAGTTGACCAGATCAAATACCTTGACAGCTATATCTCCTCTACTGAAAGGGGTGTCAGCATATGCAGTAGGAAGGCGTGCACTTCTATCGACAGGTTATTGACGACATGGAAATTTGATCTTTGATAAAATAAAACGGAAATTCTTCGAAGCTGTATCAATACTGCTGCATGACTGCACCATGGACTCTGACGAAACACTTTGAGAGAAAAGGCAAGACGGAAACTACACAAGAATACCACGTGCTGTTTTAAACAAACCCAGGTTGGTTGGTTGGTTGGTTTTAGGCGTATCAAACTTTTTTGGGTCATTTAACGCCGAATCGAATTTAAGATAATTCAGTTTAGTATAAGTATAGCTTTTGTTTACAAATAGTTAAATGTTAAAACAGCTCAATTTCAAACAGTTTAGCATAAGTACGAAGTTTTAATGTTAAAAACGGTTCTATTTTTAAAAATTCAGTTTAGCATAAGCGCACAGTTTAAACGTCAAAACAGTCCTATTTCAATCAATTCAATTCAGCAATAGTTCCCAGTTTAGTTCTGTTTGATCCATAGATAGAAGACCATCAGGTGCCGCCACTCCGGGACAGAGTCGACCTGAGAGTAATGACAATGAAGTGGTACTCCGCATTCCCGAAAGCTCCAGCGTTACTGGAGCCTCACCATCGGATTGTTTAGTGTCATATTAGGACATTTTGGGGGTCTTACCCTTCTGCTGAGATGCAGTCGGTGTATTCAACAGCTCACTGGGCCAACAAACTTTGATAGTAGCACTCTAAAAAATAGCAACAATACGGTGACTACTAACTTGCCACCATACAAAGCGTCTAAGTATGACGAAATGTTCATACTTGTCACTGATGTAGAATTGAGGACGAGCTCATGAGTGACGTTTTCCTGAGAACTCTTTCGTATGAACTCGCCAATGTTGGCCGCCCTGCAAAAACTCTCATTAACCAATTCTGAGCGAATACTGTCTAGTTCTACTCTGCGGACACCCCGAAGCCTGTTCTGGACTTCGGTCCGGAGCGTGGCTCTGCAAAAGGAACAATGGCTGATTTGGGGCCTTTTAGGCAACTAGTTTCGACTAGGCTACCCTCGGGTGGGCGAGCTGCACTTTTGTCTCCTTTGTTACCCATGTATGGCACTAGACCTCGCGTCTAGTTTAAGCCGTAAACTGGCATACGTGCCCGGACCCAGATTTGGGTTCGTGAAACTGCTTGCCTCATCAGGCTCACATTGCTCTAAGTGAGCTGATGAGCAGCACAGACCAGCAGGGTTCGAGTCTCAGCTCGTTCCCGACCTCCCCTCCCCTCCCCTTTATCCCCACTTTAATCAGCCTTCGGGCTTTTGACCTTGTGTCAAGTCGTGTCTGGTGGGAGGCAGCGACAAATACTGGGATCCTTTTTTTATTTCAGGGTCTATCTCATGAACCCCCATATAAAAAAAAATGAAATGTATAAAAGAATACCAACTGAAAATCACATCTAATATTTGCATTGAATAATGACATTTAGAGAGAGAGAGAGCGCGACAGAGAGAGAGAGAGGGGGGATACGTGCTTGTTTTGCTTGGCCCTAATTATCAATTCTTGGTGAAATTTTTTATACAAATACACGCAATTTACTTTGCTAAAATTTGGATCGCTATTTGGTCATAATATCGGAACTAGCTGAAAATGATTCTTTTTGGAATGATTTCTTTGTTTATTAGCGTATCAGCCTTCTTGGCTTAGTTACTGCCAAAGCCATCCCTGTAGAAGAACACCAGTGATACTATTTAACCCATAGCTGGCAGGGGTAAGGGAGTTCACGTCTTTTTCAAGGGTAATAGTTCATAAGTGAACGTAATACAACGACCAGAGATTGAAGTTGCTTACTACGTGGCCGCAGTCCATCACGTTAGTAGCTACACCAGGAGGAATCCACGTTGAAAATTCTGTTTCGTATACTTAGGTTGCCACAAAAATTAGCAACATTTTAATCGCCTTTGAAGACGTCAGTCGATATTCAGAAGCACAAGTTTGGGGAGTGGTTGCTCATTAAACTGAATTTTCATTGGTGTGTACAAGCAAATAGAAATATGAATTTGCAGTTCTATCACATATCAGATACTGTAAGTTTTCCTGACACCGTTGCAGCATTTGCAGACAGCTGCTGTTAACGTTGCATGCCCACTGTAGTCTCCGAACCACTACTGGTCAAGATGACTAAAAAACAGAGTCGGCAGAAAGGGAGGGATACCGAGAAAGTCAAGGGAGTCCGCGCCATTGGAACCACCGAATGATGATGGTGTAAGCAAAATGAAAATTACCCAGTCGGCTGGGGCTGAAGAATACACCGACTGCTTCTCTGTATAGGGATAAGACCCCCTCCCTACAACAAGTGTCCTGGATATGACACTAAACAATCTCATGGTTAGGCTCCAGTAATGCTGGAGTAGCCCTTCTTTGCCATCGCTCCCAGGCCCAGAGTGGTAGGACCTGTTAGGGTCCTATCTGTAGGTCAAATAGAACTAAACTGTGTACTTTTGCTAAACTGAGTTGTTTGAAATAGAACCGTTTTAACATTTAACTTTCGTATTTATGCTAAACTGAATTGTTTGTAATGGAAATGTTTTGACATTTAACAGTGTATAAAGCAAAACTATTTTATACTAAACTGAATTGTTTGAAATAGAGCTGTTTGACTAAACTGAATAGCTTGATATAGAAATGTTTTTGAGATTTAAACTGAGTACTTATGCTAAACTGAATTGTTTCAAATAGCAATGTTTATTTGAAAAAAATGGACTTGGCATTAAGTAATCTACAATGGTTGATATGCCATAAAACCCAAGCAAACAAACAAACCAGAAAAAAGGAAAGTGAATGTATCAAATTTCAAGTGCTCTCTAGGCTTCGTGGCTAGTGTACTGGATTGTGACATCGTAATAGGCGAGTTCGAACTCCATTCGCGCTATTGCATTCAGTTTTAGAGAAATACCCACGGGGAAAGGCATGAACCTTTTTATCCCTCGCTCAGTTATGGTTGAAATGTTAACCTTGCTGTTCTTCTACAATGATGGCTTTAACGTTAAATAACCCAGGAAAGTCGATGTGCCATTAAACGAAGTAACCAAACCAAACTATATATTCCTAGGTAATTGTGTTTATAGATTACCGCAGATTTAACGTACATCATCATCAGTGGACTATTCTGGACAAACACCTAATTTTCTTATATATACACTCGTAGTAAATATAATTCAATCTCTCCTTTCAAAAATGGTGGAAATTATTAGAAACGTTGCATAATATAAAATCGGAATTACATGTGGAAAAAGAGAGAGAGAGAGAGAAAGAGTAACAGAGGAACTGAAGATGAGAGAGAGAGGAGGGAGAGAGAGAGAGAGAGAATAACAGAGGAACTGAAGATGAGAGAGAGAGAGAGAGAAAGAGTAACAGAGGAACTGAAGATGAGAGAGAGAGGAGGGAGAGAGAGAGAGAGAATAACAGAGGAACTGAAGATGAGAGAGAGAGAGAGAGAGAGAGAGAAAGAGTAACAGAGGAACTGAAGATGAGAGAGAGAGGAGGGAGAGAGAGAGAGAGAATAACAGAGGAACTGAAGATGAGAGAGAGAGAGAGAGAAAGAGTAACAGAGGAACTGAAGATGAGAGAGAGAGGAGGGAGAGAGAGAGAGAGAGAATAACAGAGGAACTGAAGATGAGAGAGAGAGAGAGAAAGAGTAACAGAGGAACTGAAGATGAGAGAGAGAGGAGGGAGAGAGAGAGAGAGAGAATAACAGAGGAACTGAAGATGAGAGAGAGAGAGAGAGAAAGAACTGAGTAAGATAGCGAGAGCGGGTGCGTTCGAAATTTAGATGCGAATAACTGCAAAATGGATTTGGAGATCGACTGTTGGGGTCACGTGACAGTGGAACGACTTCAATCAATCCTTCGTGTTGCTCCATCCCGAGGGAGCGGCAATTCTCTTTGAAGATCACCCCCACCCCTGACTGCTTCATCTCCGACCCTGAACTGCCGAGCATTGTGCATTGTGTTGTGTGACCTCTTCCTTCAGAAAATCTGCTTTCTAATCAATACTCCATACACAACAAGGACACTTGGTGTTCTCCTACCTCTTTTCTTTCACGACGACATGGGTTCAACCTCTAAGCCGCTATCTAGTAAACGTCATCGTTTTACGGACTTGTTTACTTATTCATTTTCATTGATGATTGTTTTGGGATTTGTTTTTTGTTTTCTTTTCCACTCTTCTTCTTCTTCTTCTTCTTCTTCTTGTGTATTCTATCCACCAAGCATACTTTAATATGAAATATGGATAAAACAGCATAGCACCAATGAGAATTAAATTCACAAAAATATGGTCACCTATGACGAACATTAATTATTTACAAAGTACTCCCTGTCATAGGGGTTTACAATACACTAATTCTATCTCCTGCAGAAGACTTAGACCCCTCCAAAAATGATTGGGTAGTGTGAAATATAAAACCTCTTTAGAAATAACTATAAGTTAATGATGAATAAATCCTGCTACTTATTGTTTAGAACAAATAAAAAATTCTTTTTAAATAGGACCGCCACCTAATTATCTCTCTCTCTCTCCCTCTCTCTCTCTCTCTCTCTCTCTCTCTCTCTTTCTATATATATATATATAGTAAGCAAAGTTGGTGACCCGAAGGTTCCCTTTTCAATAGCTACTACACCAAGGTGTAGAGGAGGGCACTGAATTTATAGTCCTTACTAGCTCACTTGGTGACTTAATGGAGGACCAAATGTTGCAGTAGTGTTCAATCGTGCTCAATATCAATCATAGAGTATATATATATATATATGTATTCTCTGACGAAAACAAAACTGGAAACTTACACGTACGTAAGACGATTGCAAAATGCAAACACTCTTATGTAATATATATATATATATATCCGTAAAAATTGGGTCTAGAAGCTGTATTTTTGGATTTGTATTTTTGCATATGTCGTATTTGCTCTATATTTTTTTTTAAATAGGCTTAACATTTAGTCGTTTCGGAGCGTCAAAGCGCGTCTCCAGGCAAACACTTTCTTTGTTAGGAGGGAAACTATTTGATGGGTTCCCGCTTTTTTTATGGCAGAGGGATAGTCCGGAGACTCGTTTGATTATTGCTACCTTGAATAAAGCCATATGCATTTTTTTTTTTTTTTTCGCTGCTGTTAGATTCCCTGACCACAAGCTAGTGGCTAATCAACACTAGCTGAGTCAACCAAGTGAAGTTGAATGATGTTGAAATCCCCGAAACGCCTAATGATATTCGAAAGAACATCACTGAAGATGTGGTCAGGGACACCTTAGGGGTCATTGCTTGAAAATGTAGAGATACTTTGAACGTGACAATATTTGACTTGCCGCGAAAATTTTGAAGGATGAAAACCCAAAATAATTTAAGAAACCTTTTTCCCTTCAAGAATTTTAGAAATACAAATTTTGCCGATTAGATTCATTGATAAATCATCGACTTTTTAAAGATCTAATTTTGCACCTAATTTATAAAAATATACAAATAAATAATTATTTGTTCAGTAAGTAATGAATCATTTCAAACTCAACGATTTTACGGTCTAATTCTTTTGATTTGGTTGGTTGGTTGATTGGGTTTTATGGCATATCAACCTTTATAGGTTATTTAACACCAAATCCATTTTTATGTAACTAATCTGTTCTTTTTAAAACAATTCAGTTTAGCATAAGTACACAGTTCAATGGTAAAAAAATTTCAATAAAAACTATCCAAGCAGTTATATGTAACAATTCGGTTAAGTGTAAATACAGCTTTAATGTCGTAAATCAGTTCAATTTCAAATAATTCAGTTAAGCATAAGCACAGAGTTTAAATGTAAGTACGGTTTAATTGTCAAAAACATTTCTATTTCAAGCTATTCAGTTTATTCAAACTATTCATTTTGGCATAAGTATGCTGTTAGTTCTATTTAACCCATAGATAAGACCCTTATCAGGTGCTACCACTCCGGGCCAGAGTGGACCTGGGAGCGATAGCAATGAAAAGGGTACTCCGCATTCCCGAAAGCTCCAGCATTGCTGGAACCTCACCATCAGATTGTTTAGTGTCATACACAGGACACTCGTTAGGGGGCGTAGTCTTACCCCTCTGCAGAGGTGCAGTCAGTGTATTCTACAGCCCTAGCTAACTGGGCAATATTTCTTTTAAGTGAAAATCTGTATTCTTTTCTTTCAAGAAGGTATTTTATTTCAACAATGCTTATTTCCAACTAATATTGAGAGTATATATAAGTGTTAAACATAGATTTATTATTACTGATATTACAGCATTGGTTTAGATTTTCACGATACGTTCTATTATTTAAGCACATTTTTAATGAAAATTCAGCGTAATATGAGTGAGCAAGAAAAGAAGCGACAAAGAATCTACAATTTGCTTAATGCTGAAACCAAGCCAATGTTTCTTTTTCAACCGTATACAATTTTTTTCGGTAAAGAGCTTTTTAAGAAACAGAAAGAGTAGAGGATTGGACTAAAATGAAAAGAAGGCTTTTTAAATGCTCTCGTTACAGCGATTAAGAAGGACACCACAACGTCTATAAAAAAAAGCATTTTAATGAATTGCATGTCCACGAGAAAACTGTAAAGACAGCAATTAAACAAGATTTAAGCCCAGACCCTAACCCCCTTGACCACGTTTTATGGGGCGTTTTAGAAAACAAAATAAATGCAAATTCCCATCCAAATATTGGTTCGCTAAAGATTATTATTGAGGAAGAATGGAATAGAATGTCTGAAAAATGTATTTTGAAGGCATGCAAATCGTTTTGAAGGCGTGTTGATACAGTAACTGAAAAAATGGTGGCCATATTGAGTAAATTTACTGTTATATGTCTGTCTTCTTATTTTATGGTTTATTTTTTTTAAATTGAAACTGGTTTTGTTTTATAATAAAGTTGTTTATTATTATACTAGAATATTCCTAATTTTGCTTCCTCACCTATTAGCAAACAATAAATTTTATTGTAACCATTAGAAATAGATAAGTTTCACACTCCTGGTCAATAGCAATGAGAATTAGTTCGTCTATTTAGCTCAAGTTAGTTTGGCACATAACCAGATGTATAAATTATTCAGTGATACTCAAACTCCTTCTGAACTGTTCGTGAGCCAAGCTCACAAACCAAGAATGTTGTAAAGCGGATCCTGCGTCTCTGCTATGTGGCGTTACCGATATTTTTGACTTCTTGAATTATGTACAACCCATCGGTGTCGACAAGACAACCAGTCAATGTAAACATTCTGGATCGAACCTGACCAACCAGTAACCAGCAATATAATCGATCGACGTGGTGCCAACGTTGGTAACGTATTGTCAGGCAACGATTCCGCTTGGTTTGACTGTGTCGGTGTTCTTTATGATCACCCACTTCTCTGTCTACACTGTGTTTGGATCTCAGAAGATGAGATGATGATGAAGTTATTAAAGTGATCAACAGATCGATGGCCAGTGGTTACATCAAAATAATTCTCTTTATAAACCCCCATCAAAAGTCAACACGGGTTAGAAATGTAAGAACAAATTGGTTTGATTTTGTTTCTTTGCTTAATCGCATATCGACCTTCGTAGCTTATTTGATGCCAAAGTTATTCTTGCAGAAGAATTGCGGTCATCCTGTTTAGCACTTAGCACATAGCTGGAGGTAAAAAGAAGTTCATTCCTTTCTAGAGAGTATTAGTGCGAAAATGAATGTTATAGCGTGACTTTAGTTCGAACTCGCTTGCTACGATGTTGCAGTCCAGTACGTAAGTCACAACACCAGAGTAATTCCTCCTTTTGCTTCAAATTGCTTGCTGTATACTGCTTTTGTCGAGGGACACTAAAATCCGCGACGCAATCGTCAACGGTCTATTTGTAAGTCAAATCTTTAGTACCAAGAGTCTGGCACAAGGTCCTGGGTTCAGGAGGTCTCTCCAATCGACCTGAATTCTAATAGCAGAGGGGGCTCGACTGGTGAGATGCTAAATTTCCCAGCTTATATTAAATCTGCTTATTATCCAACGTGTGGTGTGGTAGGATTATGGTGGCTTCCTTATCTGTACGTCCCAAATGTCTATTTCTCATTAAGTTAGTTTTCTGTAAAACAGCTTTTGCAAATTTCAGGACTTGTCCAAAGCCTTTTTAATGATCAGAGAGCTGGATATACCCTCCCAACTCCAACCTACTTTAATTTGTATTTCTTACCCATACCTGGAGCTCCTGAATCTTAGATCTCTCTTATTCTTTACATTCTCTCTATATTCAATTTAACCCTAATCCCTTGGCAGACACAACTGTCTTTTTATAACGAATCTAATTTTCAAAATGATTCGACGAAGAATGGGTACCAAAGATTGTCAGATCAGCCACTCATTGCTACCTCTTCTCATTATTTCATAAACAATCCAGACATTTTTAGCCTTCAAATTTTGTTGTCCAAATAATATTATGCAATTAAGATTCATTTATTAGATATTCATGGTCATTTTTTAATGCAAACAAATATGTTACCTTTCTGATAATTTCATAAACTGCCAGATGGCCACGTTCGAATCGAGCTGTCTGTCTTCAGTGTTCCAATGTTTTCTTTATCAAGTACTTCAGATTTTTACAAGTGAACGACCCTACAATTTTTCACCTACGCTGTTGACTTTCAATTGATTAACCCAAGTTTCCGTGTTACATGTCATTCTATCTTTTGGATTTTCAAATATTTTCTTTGTCTCTTATCCTTTTCCCTTAGCTTGCCTTCAATTGATTAAGCCCTCTCCAAGTTCCAGTGTCCCAGAATAGACAAGGAACACTTATAATCTATTATGTTAGTCTACTAGGCTATAAAGCCACAATTACAAGACACCAATTGAGAATAGTATTCCTTACTGTTGTCATGATTTTTTCTTAAGTAAATATTGCTTCCAAAAAACAGGTGAGACTTCCTTGGTGTAGTGGCTAATATGCTGGACTGTGACTAGTTGTACGTGAGTTCGAACTTCAATCGCGCTCTAACCTTCACCCTCTGGAAAGGTATAAACTCCCTCATCCTTCCCAGCCGTGTGTGAAATAGTACTACTTCTGTTCTTCTATAAGAATAACATTGGGATTAAATAATCATGTTGTTAAACGAAGAAACCAAACTGAACCAAGTAGACTGAATATCACAGTTTTCTAAACACAGAAAATGACTATAAACACGCTGTTCTAATTAATAATCGAATGCACTACCGTAATAAAAGTATTATAGGCGAGCTTACAAACTGAATTTAAATCACATTTATATTTATTCTTAGAAGGTTTGACACTAGGAAGTTATTGTGAAGTGGCCTCTAATTATTAAACATAGAATAGTTCTATCATATTAGTTTGCTATTACCCTTTTTTGTTTCTTTCCTTTTATTTTTATCTCTGTATTTTTTAATTCTTGTCTTTTTCTTGCTTTTTACTTCTATTTCAAACTATTCAGTTTAGTCAACAATGTTAAATGGTTCCAAGTATTGCTATGTATTCCTGATAATTCAATTAAAAAGTCAATTATTTACTAACGGTTAAATGTCAAAACAGTTCTATTTCAAACAATTCAGTTTAGCATAAGCACACAGTTTAGTTTTATTTTACCTATAGACTGAACCTTATCAGGAGTTACCACTCCTGGCTAGAGTCGACCTGGGAGCGATGATAATAAATAGGTACTCCCTCATCCTTCCCAGCCGTGTGTGAAATAGTACTACTTCTGTTCTTCTATAAGAATAACATTGGGATTAAATAATCCTGTTGTTAAACAAAGAAACCAAACTGAACCAAGTAGACTGAATATCACAGTTTTCTAAACAGTCAAATGTCAAAACAGTTCTATTTCAAACAATTCAGTTTAGCATAAGCACACAGTTTAGTTTTATTTTACCTATAGACTGAACCTTATCAGGAATTACCACTCCTGGCTAGAGTCGACCTGGGAGCGATGACAATAAATGGGTACTCCTCATTCCCCAAAGCTCCAGCATTATAGGAGGCTTACCATCAGATTGTTTAGTGTCATATTCAGGACATTCGTTGGAGGAGCCTAACCCCTCTGCAGAGATGCAGTGTATTCTACAGCCTTAGCCGATTGGGCTATTTGTTAAATAGGAATAACTGATATTATAACCGCGTGCAAAAAACTTAATCTAAAAAAAAGAAGAAGAAAAACGCTTAACGTAGATTTGGTGCAAGGCCACAAGTATCAAGCCTTTAGAGAAAATCAAACCCTCTGATGGGTAGAGAGAATCTTGTTAACCATTACAACATAAAAATACATAATCATCATCATGTCGTCCCGCCAGCACGGATCTCCCTGACCCTCTCTTGCCCCCCGTCTCTATCATCCATCGCTCCCAGTAGGTGTTCAAGGCAACATCCTGTATCGGCACAGAGTTGTATATAGGTTCTAGCTGGTCGTCCTGCCTTTGCTCGTCCATGGGATCCACTGGCGTATGTCGCTTATGAGTTCGTCCCCATTTCTCCCGCAGTGTCTTGCATGTCTGATTCGTCTAACTTGGATAGTTTTCATGATGAGAGGTTGGTGGCTGTACAGCCCTGGTTTTGTGGGGTGCTGCCTCCAGGAATTGTTCAATATTGCTCTCAGAATTCTTGTTTAATTGCCATCAAGCTTTTTCTCCATACGTTTAGTTAGAGATAAACATACAATTCACACCATTTTCTATCCGCTAGATATAAAATAACCGTAGACGGGTTGACATGCCGCTAAAATTAATCGACTCTGTTTTTTCTCTTTGTCCTTACAGCGCTCTTATTTTGCGTACTTTTAGTTCGTTCGAGTACAGACATTTTTTAAATATTTTTTGTTCTTTTCTTAAATAGATTCTTCATGTACTTGATGAATATTTCATTCCCATTTACCGTCTTTGTTATATATGTTCCTCTGATTACCTATATTCAAACCACATTTCTCTATTCTTTATCCTTTTTTCATTGCACTCGCTCACCGAAACGCAAGCGTATATTCACACTTCTTTTTGATAAACCCCGACAAGACGTGCATTTTCTTCTTAGCCATGCTCCAATCCAACCCTTGACTCGTTGTCGTAATTATAATTTTCCATAAACTCAAATGAAGCTAACGCACTTCTACACTAGACTTATAGATTTTAGGAACGTGACCTTAAGCTGTGTCGATACGATGTGACATGTCTTAAAAGGGTTGCAGGTAATTGACTTAATAAAGGATGGTATTTATCTGGAGCAACAAAAGAATCACAACCAATCCAAGTCAAGAATTCGAATTAGCAAGTCGAACTGAAACACTCCGAACTAGAATGCGGTGGTGGAATATACACGAAATACCATTAAAAAATTTTCTTTTAGAATCACAAAGAAAAGGAAACAAGAAAGAAAAGAAAAACGGCAAAGAATACAAGAGACTTGCCAGAGGTGTTCAATGATGAATTTACTTCAAAAACATATTGTCTTTTTCGTCAGGCATGTGGAAAGTGAAGAACAAATGGAAGAAACTATAATAAGAGAGAGAGAGAGAGAGAGAGAGAGAGACGGGAAGGGGAACTTCGTGTATTGTTCTCACTTTGAAAAATTAATGCTTTCTTTTCATAATTTTTCTAGCAATCATTATTTTTAGACAATGTTTGTTTGTTTAATTCCGTTCTCTTTGATCTTGAATTAACTGCCTCTCCCTACTCTACCAGCACAACCAACCTCTTCCCTTACAGTGTTTGCTCCGGCTCTGCCTTTTTCTTATTCTCTGCACCCACCACCTCCCCTTACAACCCATCTGTTTTAACCTGTCTCTTTTCTTTCTTTCTTTCTTTCTTTCTTTCTTTCTCTTCCAGGTGCTCTAAATGTTTCTTTTAATATATTCTCTCACTGCCTTTTCTTCTCTCTCTCACTATCTTTCTCTCTCTCTCTATCAGATGCTCATACTATTTCTCCTTCTCTCTATTGCTTCCTTAAGAGCGATCAATGTTTCTTCCGTCATATTATTATTATTATTATTATTATTATTATTATTATTATTATTATTATTATTATTATCTCCGATTACCTCTCTCTTCTTTTGTCACCTAATCTCCTTTCCTTCTCTCTCTGTCTATCAGTCGCTCTCTTTCTTTCTCTCTCTCTCTCTCTCTCTCTATATATATATATGTATGAATGCATGTATGTATGTATGTACGTATGTATGTACATATCATTGTTTCAGTTTCTGATAGTAAGTCTCTTTCCATCTTTTCAAAAACAGTTCTTTTACTGGTCTGTCTGTCTGTCTATCTGTCTGTCTGTCACTCTCTCTCTCTCTCTCTTTCTCTAGAATAGCTACTTTTCTATAAGACTGTGTTCTTCCTCTCTCTTTGTCTTTGTCAGTCTTTCTGTTCAACTCACTCACTCACTCCCCAACTTCTCTCTCTCTCTCTGTCTGTCTGTCTGTCTCTCTCTTTTTCTCTGTATATATGTGGGTGTAGGTGGGTGCAAGTATGCTGGAATCCCTAGAATTATCTCTCGCTTTACGATATCATTAAATCAGTCTTTTTCTTTTTTTCTTTCTTTCTTTCTGTGGGTGATAATTTCTGTAATAATCTCTGTTCTTTTGTTCTCTCTGTCTCTGTCTCTGTCTCTCTGTCTCTGTCTCTCTCTCTCTCTCTCTCTCTCTCTCTCTTCATTTCACTGTTGACTTTGTTTTCTTCAATTTTTTGAAGGATCAGAAATCGACGAACAAGCCGAGGAAACAATATCTTCTTTCTTTCTTTCTTTCTTTCTTTCTTTGTCTATAGCATTGTCTTTTTCATATTTCTAGACACACACACACACACAAACACACACATATATATATATACCAAACCTTTTATCTTTATGTCTATCATAATTCTTTCTCACTCTCTCCAGCCCAGTCGGCTGGATCTTCAGAATACGCCAACTGCATCTCTGTAGAGGAGTAAGACCCCATCCAACAATTGTTGTATATCAGAGGAGAAAGTGACAACAATACTTGTTTATAGAAATATTACCGTCTTGTTTATTTACTACGAAACATCTAAATGGTTTTGTGAGTGAAGGAGTCGATCAGGAACTGCAAGGGAAACGATAGTTTGGGATTAGTCTGTAGAGTCAATCAGAGTCTGCTAAGATATCCAACATATCTTCAAGTTGGCACCAGGTGTTTATAACTCTCTATGATTCCTTGGTTCTTTCACAGGAGACTGATACAGGGTGGTTTCTCAACCCGGGGGACGCCGCCCTCCGGGGCTTGCTCCGAAAATGGTGTGAGGTGTCTGCTTTGCTGACTGCCGACCGACTGCTCTCTCTGCTGATTGACAATCTACTCCTCGGGTTTTATTATTCGGACTTTTGTCTTCATCTTTATTGTTATTTCTACAACGTTTCGGTCGATATGTCCTCTGGAGGTTGAAGGTTAAATCCTGACTGCAGGCGAATAAAAATACATGAATACTTAACTCTTGTACCCGGTTATGGCTTACGGAATCCGAACAGGCGACCTCCGTGGATTCAATAAAGGACGTAGTTTGAAGTTCCCCGAAGGTTCCCGAGTTCGACAAACACCTGAAGAAGGCTGGAGGACAAATCTGTCGAAACGTTGTGGAAATAACAATAAAGGTGAAGACAATAGTCTGAAAACCTTTAATGATAGAAATCGTCAAGATTTGTCTCAGAAATTTCGACAACTACACCTCCTCGGGGTTGAAAACTTCCATTCATATAAATTGTTTGGACGACCATACAGTCCTACTTCCGGCCCCCATTTATGCAATTAACGTGGTATATCTGCTGTCCCTCGCTTACCTTAAGATGGAGTAGCACATTCTGTTTTTGAAATCCGCTCCAACCGGCCTGTCAAAGTAACAAAATGAGTATCCTGGTTTCGACACTAAACAATGTGATGGTGAGGCAAAATCCTGGAGCTCTAGGGAATGGGGAGTATCCCTTCATTGCCATTGCTCTCAGGTTCACTTCGGCCAGAAGAAGTAGCAACTGATATAGACCTACTATGGGTCAAATAGAACTGTTTGACATAGAGTGTGCTAACAAATGACTTATGCTAAATTCAATTGTTCGAAAAATTACTGTTTGATCATCTGTGAGTAAACAAATTGCTGATGTTTAATTGGATTGTTAGTGATACATAACAATACTTGGAACTATTCAACTCAATGTAAATCAATGAGCTCAGTCTCGCTCAAAAACGTTATCAACAAAATGTGTTTAGAAATCATATATTCAGTTTATGATTGAACCCGATTTGGCATTAAATAACCTACAGTGGTTGATATACCATAAACCCCGACCAAACCTAAACTCTTCCCCCCCTCTCTCTCTATCAGGTGCTATCACTCTGGGCCAGAGTCGACCAAGGAGCGATGGCAATAAAGGGGTACTCTGCATTCCCCAAAGCTCCAGCATTACTAGAGTCTCACCATCAGATTGTTTAGTGTTACATGTAGGACACCCCTTAAGGGAATCATATCCCTCTGCAGAGATACAGTCGGTGTATTCTCTCGCCCCAGACGACTTGGCCTCTCTTTGAAGGAGTATAGTTCGATCACAAAATCGTCTCAGGAAAGATTTATTTAAGTTTACACAGAAACAAGAAAATAACAGATAAATCATCATGATATGACCAGTCCTAAGACTCCAATAATGGGGAAACAAATTAATTAATGTTCGCAAGACATTTGAAAGACATATTCCGAAGGACGAAGATAAAAACGTTGTCGCCGCTGACGTAGAAGCAGCAGCTGAATGCAGACCAACTAAACCAATAGTGAAACATAACATCAGTTAGGGAAAAATGAGATAACCAATAAAATAGCTTCTTTATTTAATCAAAGAAACACAATAAACACCAATTTTGTGAAACTTAAGAAAATCCAGAAAGAACTAATTAAGCTATATCAGAAAGAACAACTCAAATACATCGAAGACCAAATAAAAAAATCAGAAATTTTATGCAAGATAGAATGATTTAGCATAATAAACTGTAAATTAATGGAGGTCCCAGTGGTGTAATGGTTATTGTCGTAGGAAATGGACATGGCGACACGAGACTGATTGCATTTCACATAGCACTAATATACTTGGGAAACGTATGAATCCAATTATTCTCCCTCCAGCTATGGGTAAATAGTAGGGCCGAATAGGTTCTTCGGCCTTGGTAAGTCCACTAGTCTAGGAGAAGGAAAACTTTGAATTCAAACCTGTTAAACTTCGCTTAGAAATTGACTTTGTGTCATATCCTGCCCGAGCAGAGGGGTTGGGAAAATATGGATAAACTGTAAATTAATTTAAAGAAAGGAAAAGCACCTCAGGAGAAAAAGTAAAAGCTGCTGGCCAAGAGAAAGGATTTGAGATGTTGAAAAAAATTCAAGAACCCGATTGAAAACCCTCCTAAAGTCACTGATAAGCCTATCGAAGCTTTATTAATAGCTAACTAGGCATCACACCATGAAAGTTTTCTGAGGAAGAACTTGACGCAGTCCTGGAAAAAAAACTAAGACCTGAACAGCCGCAGGCCTCAACGATATAACTTCTGAAATATGGAAGACAAGGAAAATGGATGACATACTTCGGTTATTCGAAGCAGTGTACGAACGAAATGCAATAGAAAAATGGACGAAATACAGCATCATCCCCTTCGCGAAAAAAATTCACTTCGGAACCACTAAGAATTACATAGTCATAATTTTTTTATAACCCGTTTTAAGTCCTATCCGACCTGATGTTTAGAAAGTTCTTTGGAAAGATCAGAATGGTTTTCGTAAAAATCGATCCAAAATTTTCAGATTTTTATAACCTGTCAAAGGAATACGTGCAAAAAGATTTTTAAAAATGATAAAAAAAGAACACTTATTTGTAGATTTCTCTAAAGCATCTAATTCTATAAACAGAGAAAAGACTGAGCAAATACTTCTACCAAATGGTCTCCCTAAAAAAGCTTGTTACCACCATAATGATGTTCTACAAAAACACAAACGCAATGGTTTGCTCAGCCGATGGCAACAGAGATTTCTTTAACATTATCTCTGATGTCTTGTAAGGAGATATATTTGCATAGTTTCTACAAACAATTTGTCTTGATAGCGTACTAAAACTGTCAACATATCTAATGAAAGAAAACAGCCTCATACTAAATAAGAAGGCAATAAGCAAACGGTATCTCTCAAAAATTATCACGAACACTAATTTCAAAGATGATTTAGCTTTTGTCGTGTATAGAAACCGAATGTCTGCCTGAAATCGGTAGCAAGAGGCAACTCTATGTGAATACAGAGAAAACAGAACTCATAAGATATCAAGTCTCTGAAATTAGTAGACAATTTCACATTCCTCGGTTGCAATATCTCATCTACTGTAAGTGATGTAAGTATACGCTTAGAAATATCACTGACCGCTCTCGACAGGTTATTGACCGTATGGAAATCTAATCTCTCTGATATAGCCAAATTGAAATCCTTCCAAACTGTAGCAGTGTCAGTACTGATGTATGGCTGCACAAACTGGACTTTAACGAAGCGCTTGGAAGAAAAGCTTGATGGAAAGTGCCCTAGAATAAAAAGGAACCATATCATCCTTGGGATCCTCATGTTTTAATTCGTTCTCCTGAAGATTGCTCCAGATGTGGACGAAAACGCGAGGTAAAAATATGCCATCTTCTTGAATTCATTCAATCCAGAAGTCAAATGGTTCATAAAAAGACTTGAACGAATAAAAGATAGACTAGCAGAAATCAAGTATCAGTTAAACTAATCAAACGCACACACACAAACACATATAAAAACACACAAACTAGGCCAGTCGGCAGGGGCTGTAAAATACACTGACTGCATCTCTGCAGGGGTTAAGACCCCTCCCACCAACAAGTGTCTCGTGGCCCAGTTGGCTGGGGCTGTAGAATACACTGACTACATCTCTGCAGGGGTAAGACCCCCTACCACCAACCAGTGTCTCGTGGCCCAGTTGGCTGGGGCTATAGGATACACTGACTGCATCTCTGCAGGGGTAAGACCCTTACCCTAAATAGTGACCTTGATATGACATAAAACAATCTGATGGTGAGGCTCTAGTAATGCAGGAGCTTTGGGGAATGCGGAGTACCCTTTATTGCCATCGCTCACCGGTCTAGTCTGGCCCAGAGTGGTAGCACCTAATTGGGTCCCACCTAGGGATCAAATAGAACTGTTTGATAATGAAACTGATTACAAATAGATGACGTGAAATTGAATTCTTAGAAATAGAACAGTTTGATCATTTAACTGTGTGCAAACAAAAGACTGATATTTAATTGAATTGTTAGTGATACATAAGAATACTTTGAACCATTTAACTGTGTGCAAACAAATGAGTTATGATGAATAGAATAATTAGAGTTAAATAGCAATACTTGTTACCACTTCACTGTCTGCAAACAAATGAGTGATGCAGAATTGTAACTTTTATATAGTAATACTTGAAACAATTTAACAGCGTGCAAACAAAAGATTAATAGTAACAAGAATTATTCCGGTTAGATAGAAATTATTGAAACCATTTAATTATATGCAAAAAATAAGCTCAGGCTGGGTTTAAAATGTTATTAACAAAATGGGTTTATAAATCATCTATTTATTATATATATAAAGAGGATTTGGCATTAATAATCTACAATAATTGATATTCCATAAAACCAAACCAAATCAAACCAAACACACATGTATAAATACATATGTGTGTGTTTGGTTTGATTTGGTTTGGAGGTGCCCGTGGTGTATAGTGGAGGTGCCCGTGGTGTAATTGTTATCGTCGTAGGAATTGGACACGGCGACACGAGTTCAAATCCTGGACGAGACTGATTCCATTTCACATAGCACTAATACCCTTGGGAAAGGTATGAATCCAATTATTCTCCCTCCATCTATGGGTAAATAGTAGGACAAACTAAGTTCTTCAGTCTTGGTCAGGCAACTAGTCTAGGAGAAGGAAAACTCTGAATTAAAACCTGTTAAACTCCGCTTAAAAATTGACCTTGTGTCATATCCTGCCCGAGCGGAGGGGTTGGGTAAATAGGATAAATACATATGTGTGTGCGTGTGTGTCAGTAGTGACTCCGGGGATAGAGCTTTTACAGGCCGGTCCGATGAGCTTTTCTCGTAAGACGATCAATTTTGAAGAAATAAGATTCAGTCAGAACAAGTCCTTTGTTTTTCACTTTTGTTGGGCTCAACGTCCAAACTCAGTTCGCCTTGAGGAATTATTTTAACTCACTAACTTTTATAGATTTCTTTTCTTCTTATATCCTTAAATTTTGCTGACAGTATTAATTGTAATTCTATACGAAGGAAAAAATATATAATCTGGCTACTTATTTTGGGCCCATAAAAACCAACGTTTAAAAAAAATGAAATCTTTCTCATGACCTGACTCAGACGCATAGATTTCTGGCTGAAAAGATGAAAAGTAAGTTTTTAAAATCCCATATATGTTTTGCAGTACGTTTTTCAAAGAATACACTCGTGCTTCAACTTCACACCTAAATTTTGCCGATAAATAATATTATAACGAAAATATGGGAAAGTAGAGTTGGAATCTAGCCTGTCGAGCCACACTGAAGAGTTGTGATTCAACGAAACAGCCTGTCAGTGAATAGCAATATATATGCTCCCCTACCTCTGTGGGGTTGAGCTCTCAAGCGAGGGAAGTAATGGTTGCCACAAGCGTAAAGCAAGGCTCTTCAATTGAATAGAGCTCTCGTTAGCCGTTAAGCGGATATATGTAGACAAAACAAATGTGATACATAAGCGTTTAAATTTCCTTCGCTTACGCTGGTTTTCTCGTGGTTGAGTGGTAGAATCTCGGATTCGCGTTTGAGTCAGCCGGGTTTCGATCTCGGCTTCGGGAATCTAGCTTGTCTGTGATACAACGAAACAGTCTGTCTGTGGATGACTATATATGATCCCAAGAAAATGAGTTGGAAATTATTCAATATAAGAGGATTCTTATAATTATCCAGGTGTGCTCAATGTATGATAATTTATATAATTCTGAAATAGAACTGTTTTGACTTTTAACTGTTAGTAAACAAAAAACTCTACTTATACTAAACTAAATTGTTTGAAATAGAATTTTTTATATGTATAACAATGGATTTGCCATTAATAACCTACGATGGTTGATCTACCATAAAACCAAACCAAACCAAGCCAAATGAGAAATATCCTCATGTGAAATTGAATAAAGAAGCTATCTCCATGGATTGCTGCTGTATCTGCTGCTGGGATACAGGATTGGATGTCATTAACTCTATTGGATCAACTGAGAAAAGGTGTCTGTAAACAAACCTTTTCTGCTGCGTCATTTGGTTGACGTATTAAATCGCAGTCGAAGAGTTATTGATTTACAATCATTTAGCTTAGTTACCGTGGCTCCGATCCCCTAGAGAGAGGTAAGACACTCATTCTAAATAAATGGAAAGAGGGTGTGCGGAGTATGACCCAGAAATGGATCTAATTGCCAGGCTCCAGAAGAGCTGGATGGTTTGGGACATTTTTTATTGCATATAATCATTGAAATACCCTTATCCGGAGTAGTATTACCAGTTTGGGTCCTTCTAAGGATCAAATATTTTTTAAAATATTTACTATTTCATAGGAATATTTCATGCCATATGATATTAAATTATCCGTATTAAGAATGGTTACTTGAAGCTATAATCGTTTACTAAGGGTTATCATTAGTTATTTGAAAGCATATAACAGTCTGCAAACAAATGACCATTACTAGATAAAAATAATTGCTTGAAACCGTATGGTTTTTAGCATTTGATAGAAATAATTGAAACCATAGAACTGTGTGCAAATATCTTTTATTCGATAGGAACACTTGATATGATATAAATGGGTATAATAAACTTTATATCATATAAATGCGTTTAATAAAGTCTTTCGAAAAAAACTACATAAATATAAACGTACAATGAACGGGATTCCCTAAGTTCTGAGAATAAAATATTCCAACTTAGGTTGACATGCCATTAAAATCAATGAATTAGTCAATCAATTTGATGTTTTTGTTTCTTATTCTAAAATCTAAATTTTGATTTAACAATTAAGTTTTTTACTATCGAATGTATTGCAAAAATTAACAAAGATAAAACAGGTAAAATTTTGAATTGAAAAAAATCCAGGAAAAAATATATGGAATGATAAAATGATAAAATTCATATTTAAGTTTTTTCACACACAATTTTTTTTAAGGTTAGACACTTTCCGATGAGAACAAAAATGGATTTTCCTCTTGGACAAACTTATTCGTATTCAATATAACCGTGTACAACAAAATATACGGAATGATAAAATGATAAAATTCTAAATTAATTTTTTTCATACATTTTTCTTTAGGGTTAGACATTTTCCAATGGAAAAAAGATTGATTTTCCCCTTGGACAAATTTATTCATATATCATATAACCTGTATACAAAAAATATTCTCAAAAAACAATTACAAAAATGTAAATATTAACATACAATGAACATGATTCCTTAACCATAGGGCATAGAATAATCTTAGACCGTTTGAAACCCCGTAAAAATTGAATAATTATTCAATCCTTTTTACATTGTCTCAGATCTTTTTTTCTTTTTTCTTCTATTTCATTCAGTTTTTTACAAAGCTTAGCTTAGATTCGATTCAAGGCCAGAAGTAAGGGGTACCCAGTGAGAAACTAACTCACTGACAATAGTCTGCTAAGCCAGCAGGCAAATTATTACATCACCTTAAATGCCCTGAAAAAAATTAAGCAAAGCTTAGATTTGTCAAAAAAATACGAAAGTTAAGGGCATCCACTGAGGATCGAAATCCCTATTCAGTATTTATAGATCTCCTCAAACTGGCTTGTTAACCATTACATTACGATGTGATTCCATTCCATTTAATTACACCGGTTTAATTTTATCATAAATTAATAACCTCGTCATTTTTTTTGGCGGGAAGTTTCTTAGTTTACTATAATATACATCACAAAGACAGGGGAGATAACTGATGTTGTCTTGCTTTCGAAACTCAGAATTAAAAAAGAAATAAAAAACTAAAGCACAAAAATCATCAAACGTTATTGGCGTTTATTATCGGTCTGCTCTGAATTGCGTTTGAGGAAAAAAATACATAAGAACTAAATATAATGAATTTAGTTTGGTCTTTGATGTTTTGAAATTAAGATCGACAAAAGATCAAAGGTTTTTATTGATTATATTCAATACGAGGGAAGAAAAAAAAAGAAGAGGCAAATCAGTATTTTTGCCACTGACTCGCAGAAAAATAAACAGGATCAGGTGATCCGACTGAACAGTACAAGATTTTTTTTTTCTTTTTTAGCCCCCGGGTCTCTTCGTTTGAAATTACAAAGAAACAACGACTGTTCGTATCTTATTCTTTAATTCTTCTGATTAAGACTTTTAAATAAACGACTACATCGTTGGACAGAAAACTTTGGAAAAATAATAAAACTTTTTTTCTATCCTTTTGTAATCACTTTGACGATTAAATGTGACATCTCAGTATTCAATATGGCATCACATATAACAGTAATTCGTTGGGTTTTGTTCAATACGTTCTATCTTATGATCAAGTCAAACTGAAGGTAACCATTACTAATATATCACCGGAGTTAACCTGCAATAATCCTTCTTAATACATATACTCGTTAAGATCAATTTTTCATCTCAAAAAGAATGAGTCCTTCATTACACGAGATCTGTTCTTGAAAACGTCGAAGCCTGCCATCAATTACAGGCAATATATGATGAAAAAAAATTGATGGCTAAAAATTTGGTTAAAGTTAGTTGGGTATTATGGCAGATTATCGCCCTGTTGGTTATTTGATGTCAAACCCTGTTTATACATTCATAAAATATATGATTCTTAAAGGAATACTTTGTTGGTAACATTTTAAACCAACCAGAGCTCATTTCTTTGCACACAATTAAATAGTTGGTCGGTTAGGTTGTGTTTTATGTTATATCAACCATATTTGGTCATTTAATGCCAAATCCTGTTTTTACATACGTATTAAATATATGAATTGTGAACACATTCTGTAGATACACATAGTTTAATAAGGAAGCAGTTCATTTAATGCCAAATCCTGTTTTTACATACGTAAAAGGAAGCAGTTCATTTAATGCCAAATCCTGTTTTTACATACGTATTAAATATATGAATTGTGAACACATTCTGTAGATACAAATAGTTTAATAAGGAAGCAGTACTATTTCTTAATATTCAGTTCATTATAAGTCAGCAAAATTAAATGGTTTCAAGTACGGCTTTGTATCACCTACAATTCAGTTAAAGTCATCTGATCATCAAATATTGCTATCTAACACAAACATTTCAACTTCAGTCATTTGTTTCTGTAAAGTTAAATGGCCGAACGGTTCTTTAGGATCCATGGATGCTACTCTTACAGGTACTACCATTCCGAATCAGAGTGGAGCTGGAAATATGAAGGGGTTCTCGACTCACCCTAAAGCTTCAGGACTGGATAAGGTTTGCTTTGGTTTGGTTCAGTTTTATATCATATCAACTATTGTTGGTTATTTAATGCCAAATTCTACTTTTACATATATATCAAATATATAATTTATAAACGCATTTTGTAGATACACACAGTTAAATGATCAAACAGTTCTATTTCTAACAATTCAGTTTAGCATAAGTCAACAAAGTTAAATACTTCCAAGTACACATTCTGTAGATACACACAGTTTAATAATGAAGCAATTCTATTTCTTAATATTCAATTTATTATAAGTCAACAAAGTTAAATGGTTTCAAGTATGGCTTTATATCACCTACAATTCAATTAAAGTCATCTGTTTACACACAGTTGAATGATCAAAGAGTTCTGTTTGATCCCATTGATAGGTCCCTATCAGATCCTACCACACCGATCCAGAGTGGACTTGGGAGCGATGGATATGAAGAGGTACTCCGCATTTCCCAAAGCCCCGGCATTACTGGAGCCTCACCATCAGATTGTTTCGAGTCATATCCAGAACACACGTTGGGGAAGTTTTTACATTTCTCCAAAGATGCAATTGGTGTATTCAATAGACCTAACCGACTGGGTTAACAATTAAATGGTTTGAAGCATTGCTATGTGACAGTAAGAATTTAACATTAGTCGTTTGCTTGCACACAGTTAAATGATTATCAATATATGATTTGTACACGAATAGTTCGAGGGTAATTTTATTTTCAACTGAGACAGAGATAACAGCAAAGAAATAAATAGTTTAAAGTATTATTATCTAACACTAAAAATTCTATTTAATATTAATCGTTTGTTTGCATACAAGAAACGGGTTTCAAACATGGTTAACACTTATAGCCTGATTTGTGCAGTTAAATGGTTCCAAGTATTAATATATAACACCAGAATTTCAGTTTTTACACACAGTTAAGTGGGTTCAAGTATTGCTACTCAACATAGATAATTCTGTTCAATATTGTGCATTTTTTGCTCTGTTAAAAGGTCGCAAATATTGCTATGTAACACTAACATTTCAACTTCAGTCATTTATTTCTGTCACGCGATATCCCACTGGGAGGAGGGAGATAAGATTAATACTATCCTCCCGTTGAATTAACAGTATCTAGCTGTCAAACAAGTGACCGTTAGGAAGGAATGTGGGTCACACAGGGGAGACCAGATGTTGGTACTTAGTAACCTCAGGTCGCCGGACACCAAGGGGGAGAAGAGAGAAGCCAAATGATTGGCTGGGACCTCAAAATGAAGTGGGGACCCCTTCCCCTCAGCGGAAGTAAATAGGAAGAAAGGGAGTTTTTGAGCAGGGTTTGTAGCAGGCAGACGAACCATAGCCATTTTACTCCGGGTTGAAGACAAAAGAATAACTGAGACAGGAAGGACCCCAGGTTCTTCAAGCCAGTGTAAAAAAATAGAAGAAAGTCTATTAGCCCGTGAATGAAGAAAGATTCTCCAGTGGAACCCCGTCGTAAAATAAGATAAGTAACTTTGGGGACATTTTTCCTTTATACCCAAATTTTGTATACCACTCTCTCTCTCTCTCTCTCTCTCTCTCTCTCTCTCTCAATTTGAAGAAAGACAAAAGTCAAGAAAAGACATTTATATTCGTGGACTGTCCAATTATTTTATGTTTTGACACTTTGAAAGTGTATATAACTGTAATAAAGGAATTCGTGTATTTTTATGTTACCATGTGGTCTATGTTGTTCTTTGTCGTTCTACTACGAATTTTATGTTGTCACATTTCCTTTTTAGCTTCTATTCGCCTTATGTTATCTTGCTTAGAATTGTCCTATTAATTCCTAAAATATCACACGGGAAACCGGAGTTGCCGACTACTACAATATAATATTATTACGACTAAAACCTATAGGCTCATTATCTTCCATTGTCGAGGGGAAGGAAGTTTAGCGGCCTGGTGGGTGTGTGATAGTGTGAAATTTGGAACCCCTTTACCAGCAGCGGTCAGTCTGGCTCTAAATTAATCCCTCACGTAATATGCCAGTTTTATATGCCTGAGAGAAAAACTCTGAACGAGGACTTATTCTATAGGGGATAAGTGCCAACCAGCCCCGTCTTCACACGTGCAAAAATAAAGTCCCATTTTGGGATTTTAGTCAATTTGCCGTCACATTTCTATAAAGTTAAATGGCCGAACAGTTCCTTTTGATCCATAGATGCTACCCTTACAGGTACGACAATTCCGAATCAGAGTCGACCTGGGAATAATAACTATGAAGGGGTTCTCGACTCACCTTAAAGCTTCAGGACTGGATAAGGTTTGCTTTGGTTTGGTTTTATATCATATCAACTATTGTTGGTTATTTAATGCCAAATTCTACTTTTACATATATATTAAATATATAATTTATAAACACATTTTGTAGATACACTCAGTTAAATGATCAAACAGTTCTATTTCTAACAATTCAGTTTTGGATAAGTCAACAAAGTTAAATGCTTCCAAGTTCTGCTATGTATCACCGACAATTCAATTAAACATCAGTCAATTATTTACACACAGTTAAATGATCAAACCGTTATTATTCAAAACAATTCAATTCAGCATAAGTCATTTGTTTGCACTCAATTTAACTGTCAAACTATTTTATTTGACCCACAGATAGGACCCTTTATGGAGCGACCACTCCAGTCTAGAGTGGTCCTAGGAGTGATGGATATGAAGAGGTACTCCGCTTTTCCTAAAGCTCCAACATTACTGGAGCCTCACCATCAGATTGTGTAGTATCATAACCGGACACTCGTTGGAGGGATCTTACCCCACTGCAGAAATGCAGTTGAAGTATTCTACCACCTCAGCCGACTGGGCTCAAAAATTAGGGGTCGTTCATTACACATTACACATTGCTCAAGTTCTTTGGGTAGATAGATTGTAATAAAATATTCCAAAGGAATAAATACAAAGCCAATTTGTTGTTTTAGGTGTTGTTTTGTTGTTTGTTTTAATGTTATATCAACCTTTGTGGGTTATTTACTGCCAAATCCTTACTTGTAGAAGAACAGCGGTGACACTCTGTAACCCATAATTGGGGAGATTAGAGGTTCACACCTTTCCGACGGTATTAGTCCAAAAGAGAAAATAATAGCATATATCTAGCTTCTATATATATATATATATATATGTATGTATGTATGGGAAAAAACAGAAAATAAATTCGCCAAGATGAAACTGTATATGAAAAAAAAATTATTTCAGAGGATAATTTCATAAGTAGAAATATTTGCCAACGTTAACATTTCAGTTTTTCGACCTTCGTCAGGGTGAGTTACTTAATGAAACGAAAGAAATGAAACGATAAAATAATAAACTTTGATGAAAATAATATATGAAGCATAGTTTACTGGACATTGGAAATAAATTCGATTGTTTGAAACTGTGTAGAGATAACAAAGCGATTCTGGCAAATACACCCGCCAAAGCCGAAACCCTACTGCATAGTCTGGAAAGAGCCTCCGCGGGCTTTGGCCTCCATGCCAATGCACACAAGACGGAATACATGTGCTTTAATCAAACAGGTGACATTTACACTCTAGGCAGTAGCTCTCTGAGACTAGTTTACAAACTCACCTACCTAGGAAACAGTGTCTCATGATCCGAAAAAGACATCGACACGCGACTAACAAAGGCATGGACAGCTATCAATTGGCTATCGGTCATATGGAAGTCAGACCTGACCGATAAAATAAAACTCAGTTTCTTCCAAGCAGCGATCGTGTCGATACTGCTTTATGGATGCACAACATGGACGCTGACTAAACGGATTGAGAAAAAGCTTGACGGCAACTACACAAGAATGCTGCGAGCAATATTGAACAAGTCCTGGAGGCAGCACCCCACAAACAGCAGCTGTACGGCCACCTACCTACCTACCATTACGAAAACTATCCAAGTTAGACGAACCAGACATGCAGGACATTGCTGGAGAAGTAGGGACGAGCCCATAAGGGATGTTCTCCTATGAACCCCTTCACGTGGTCGAGCAAAAGCAGGGCGACCAGCTCGAACCTACATACAGCAGCTCTTTGAGGGTACGGGATTTAGCTCTGAGGACCAGCTAGAAACGATGTACGATAGGGAGGAGTGGCGAGAGAGGATCAGGGATATCCGAGCTGGTGGCACGGCATGATCATGATGATGATGAGATTCAAGGTAATTATACGGTCGCTGCTTTTCTTATCAATAGACGCCACTCTCATTGACGACAAGCAGTATTTTTCGAATTAAATCATTTGATCCTGGTGGTTTACTTATAAGATTCCTTCGTTTACTTATAAGATTCCTTCGTTACTCTGCCTTTGAATTCATCCGACATCATATCAACCATGCAGCATCCCATAATTTCCATTGCTCGTGTGGTTCTTGTAATACTCTCCTTTCTCAGAGACTGTACTCCAATGAGAAGCCAAGACAGGATATCTGAGGAAGTTATGGAAGAGGCATATTTGACCTCACTGGTTTGATCAAGCTTTTATTGTTAAAGGGCATATTACTCTAGTGCTACATTAACAGCGTTACGAAAAAGACTTGCGGGTCACAGATGTTGAAGTAAGGACGAACACGTAAGCATTTTGCTTCTTGTAGACTCTTTCATACGAACGTGGCAGAATTAGCTGACAAGCAAGGACTTATATACATTAGCTCTGTGCGAACCTTGGATGCAGTCTAGAGGACCTACCTTGAGGGATAGAGGAATGTGACGGATGACAATTATTCAATCAAAGAAGATTATTAAAAAAAATATGAATATAGATTTCAAAAATTGGTTATTAAAAATAAAAGAAGTTTCTAAGAAAAACTTTTATAAATAAAAGCCAATTGCATATGATTTATTTTATCTTCCGTTATAATGGGTGTTGCAATATCGTACTTGATTACAAAGGTTCAACAATGTAGTGTTTGGTAATAAATAATAACTAACAACATTCGTTTCTAGGTTGTATAATGTTGTACTTGATATTGTAAAATCCTTGTATCTTTCGTTGACGAGAAATTTATTCTTAGCTAAAAAAATGTCAGAGACTTTTATGTACACACTCTCTCTCTCTCTCTCTCTATATATATATATATATATGTGTGTGTATGTGTGTGTTGTATGTGTGTGTGTGTATTTGTATTTACCCAGCCCCTCTACGAGAGCAGGAGGTAATACAAGGTCAATTTTTAGTGGGGTTTTACAGGTTTGAATTCAGAGGTATATGTACGCTTTCTCTCTCTCTATCTCTCTCTCTCTCTATATATATATATATATATATATATGGATGTATTTAGCCAGTCCCTCTAT
The DNA here is from genome assembly GCA_963585895.1 of Sepioteuthis lessoniana. NCBI lineage: Eukaryota > Metazoa > Mollusca > Cephalopoda > Myopsida > Loliginidae > Sepioteuthis > Sepioteuthis lessoniana. Next base: position 103,425,102 of record OY757910.1, read on the forward strand.
ATTAGCAGGATTTGACACAAAGCCAGTTTTTAAATGAAGTTTTAAAGGTTTTAATTCAAAATTTTCCATTTTCTAGTGTGGCATGATAATGAGCATTAATGTATATATATATATATATATATATAGATGTTTATGTGTGGGTCTCAGTGTTTGTTCGTGGATGAGTGGCCAGGGGGGGGGGATCTTATCTCCGGCATCTTTGAAGCGGCGCCGGAATGTCCAGAAGACCTTTCTTTGTCTATTCTGCCACGAAGACCACACAAAGAGCTGTGCTCGCCAAAACCTGCGATACCGGAAGAAGGACGGAGAAGGTTAGTCAGTCGGGAGTGAGACTCCAGAGGAGAGGATCAAACATTCTGCGCTCGGGACGTGGGACCGGGCAGTCGAGAACGCAGACACAGAGTAATTAAGACAATAACCAGATGAGTCAGCATTTTGGCTGTACAGGATATTCGCTGAGTTACCGCGATAGCCATATGAACATACGTAAAATGCTAAAAAGTGTCCACTTCACCTTCTTACGTTTTGCAGTTCTAAATCCGTGTTTTTCTGTTTCTTCCTTCCACCTACTCTTGTTCTTATTTTTTTATTCTTTTTATACAACTTGTGAAATTCCCACACGGCCGGGTGGGAGAAGAAACAAAGGGGTCCATACCACGAGACGAGGGGCAAAACCAACAAAACCCGCCGGCGTGTGGGTATTGTTTCACACTCGATCAGTTGCTATACCAAGATTGAGCCCAGTCTACTCTTCAATTTACATATAATTGGAGGAACAATAGGTAAATTCAGCTCGCGAGAGAATAGAGTATCTCTTCAATGCCATCGCTGCGAACCACACTCTGATTCGGGTGCCATTAATGCATCATATGCACTTATTTAAAAATTATTTTTATTGAACAGGTATGCGTAAAACCATATTACAGAGCGCAAAATATCTAAGAAATACTTAAAGTTATTTTTAATCAGACAGGGTTATTTGCACTCGACTTTTAACAGTGATATAGTAAAGCGAAAAAAGGAACGAGTTAAATAAGTGAACACAAGAGATACTCGATGTGGTCGGAGAACAGTTTCTTATCAAAATTAAATGATATCGCCCTGTCATTGGTGCTTAGAATAGGCTGACTGTATCGCCTTCAATGAGGTAGGACCCACCACACCCTACAAATTGGGTTGTCCTAGGTATGACTCTAAAGAGCAAATTATGTATATCAAGAAGAGATACTTGAAGCTATAATAAATCAGACTGTGAATATTTACACATGACTTTCTTAATGTTAGATTCAGTCCAATCGATCATTAGTCATTTCAGTCGTAAGTCGATTCAGTCGGACGAAATATATATATGTATATATATATATACTGGGTGGAACGATAAAATTGTCGCCCTAGAAAAGACGACATGATTCCATTTCTGGTTAATGAAAACCGGTTTTCTTTTTTTTGTAGCAGACCATCTACTAGTTGGCCAGTTGTGTACAGATCCCAAGACCTATAGGAGCCTTCTATCATGTCTGAAAGTGACACAATGTTCAACGAGCGAGATCGGAGATGCGCTGCTGTACAATTCATGCACTCTACCGATCCAAGTTATGACAACAGCACCATAACCAGCACCCTCACAATGCAAATCTGGATTAGCACGAATAACAGGGACGTGCTCAGGGTGATGAAAACAAAGTTTCCGGCTACGGTTATGGTCTTTGGTGTGGTTTCAAGTGAGCGCCACATCATTCCACCTCACATCTTCGAAGTCGGCTAGGAAGTCAACATCAAAGTGTACCTGGATGCGCTGAAGAGTGTGGTGATCCCCGGGTGCAATCAGGTGGCCAGTGGCAGACCCTGGGTGTGGCAGCAGGACTCGGCGCCGGCCCACAAGTTCAAAGAGACCAAGGCTTGGCTTCAGAAGGAGTGCTACGACTTTGTACCCTTCTCTCACTGCTCCCTCCTCCCCCGACCTGAACCCGCTGGACTACTTCGTTTGGTCATACGTAGAGAACATCACCAACATGACCTCCCACAACACTAAAGCCAGCCTGATCGCCGCCATCCGCCGAGTATTCGCCAAGCTCCCGCCGGCGCTTGTGGAAAAGGCATGCTCCCAGCACCAGATCCGTATCACGGCGGTGATTGAAGCTGAAAGCGATTACTTTGAATAGATGTCAGCTCTACTACATAATCAAGTTAGCTGAATTGATTTTTTCAATAAAAGTTTAAAATAAATCTGTAGTGTTGTTTTCTTTACGACCACAATTTTATCGTTCCACCCTATATATATATATATATATAATGAAAATAATTCCTACATTGCCACGAGCGAGTCCACGTAGTTTCCCTAAACGGCTGTTCAGGATTGCTCTAGCGAAGTGGGTTAGGATGAAATACATTTTATTGGGTAAAATAACCCCTCACCTATACAAAAATAAGCATATACAATTATTAGCTTAATCTCCTGTATTGAGCACTTTATTACGTTTGTGCTTAGGTAATTCTGTCGGTGTTTTTTCTTTTGACTAGACATACGGGCTGCTTGATTATTTTCAATTAGCACGTATGTTTTCCGTCTTTTCTTTTTTACAATTTTTTCCCTGATATCTGTTTGTAGAATTTGCAAATTATACAATCTGGGGTTTTTTTTCACACCAACAGAATTATAGATTAGATATAAAGATTAAAAAAAGATATATATATATATATATATATATATATATATATATATGCAGGCATGCACGGCATCTGAGCTGTATACCAAAACTAAATATTGTTTGGTCGTTTTATAGCCATATCAGCAGGACTCAGAATATGATGACTGTATCCTCTGTAGACGAGTAAGAAGTTCCTCTATTAAAAAAATGTGTCCTGAGTATGACATTAAACTGCATCTGATAATGAGATTTCAGTTATAGAGCTCAAGGGAATTTGGAGTACCCCAGGAGTACCTGGAGTATAAGTAGCTGTTGATCTATTTGCAAATTGTTAGTATAAAAAAGGAATACCTGGTGGCATATAAATGGGAGCAAAAACTCTTAAGAACTACAAAAAATGTAGATATAACCATAAAAGTACACAATTCCCTAACCTCAATGCTAAAAATAAACCGACGCAGGTTGAAATGCCGTTAAGATCAATCACTAAATCTTTTTCTTTTTTACGAAGTCCCTTGGCACCTGTACTTGTTTGTGTTGCCAGTCTTATGAAATTTATTGACTTTTTTCCGGTTTCCAATCGCGTCTTTTGGCCACAGTCGTATGTGTGTGCCAGCCCGCATAGCGTTATTCTATGCCTTGAGAATAGGGAATCATAGACGTTGTACGCTCATATCTATATATTCTTGTTGTTTATTTGTTTATTATTTTGGGGAAGGTGTCTTTTTTTTGCACACAGTCCTGTCGAATACGAATAAGTTTTAAATAGATCTATTTAACCAATAGATGAGTCTCTAAATGGTACTACCAGTCCTAGTCAGAGTGTACCTGGAATTAAGGATGATAAGAAGGTCCTGCATTCTTCTCAGATCTCCAAAACTAGAACCATGCTTTAGTGTTCTCCACAAGATATCTCCTTTTAGTGTGTGTGTGTGGCGGGGGTAACCCTCAGTAGCTCCGCCAAAATGCGCGAAAGTCAACAACTATATACAACTATATTGTCATCCACAGGACGGATATGCCCGTGGTGTAATGATTATCGGCGTAGAAAATGGACACGGCGACACGAGTTCAAATCCTAGACAAGACTGATTGCATTTCACATAGCTTGGGAACGGTATGAATACAATTATTATCCCTCCAGTCGTGGGTAAATAGTAGGACAGAGCACTTTTACGTATTAGCATAGTATACTATGTCGGTGTTTTTTCTTTTGGCTAGACATTGTGGTGCTGCTTAATTATTTTTTAGTAGTATGAATGTTTTTAGTTTTTGTTTGTTGTTTTTTTTTTTAACGATTTTTTCCCAGATATCAGTTTCTGTAATATTTCTTTAACTATTGAAAATTGAATAATCGGGGTTTTTTTTTGGGGGGGGGGTTTACGCCGTCGGAGTGATAGAAATAGGTTTGAAAATATAAATAATATATATATATATATATATGTGTGTGTGTGTGTGTGTGTGTGTGTGTTGCAGTATTTGACAGCTTTGTAAATCACACCTCAATTTCGGCATGGTTTAAAACAAATGAAGAAAGAGGTTTAACCTACGAATGTGAGGTGAAGGGTTTTCGCTTGACATTCATGGTTCTCGCCGTTTTCAGATTTATAAGTATTCAAGCGGAGATATTTGCAGTTTAAAGGCCACTGCTGCACTGCAACTCACATAACCAGTATCCCCAAAAGTACAGCATATATATATATATATATATATATATATATATATATATATATATATATATGAGTAAGTAAAGTTGGCGACCTTAGTCGAGGGTGACCCGAAGGCTCCTTACCAATAGCTACTACAACATGGTGTAGGAGAGGGCGCTACTGTTTCTCTGGGTTGCTCCACTTTACCCTTGATACTTTTACTCAGGGCGTTTCAAGTGGCAAGCCACTGAAGGTAATGCTAGCATACGCATATAGTGCGCTTTGGCGTGGACTGTTGTTGTCAGACTATCGAACTTAGGTAAATTTTATCTATCAGCTGAAATAAAACGGGATTCCTTCCTTGCTGTGCTCGTGTCAATATATATATATATATATATATATATAGAGAGAGAGAGAGAGAGAGGAATAGGTCCACAAAAAGATTTATGCTTTTTTTAAAAATCTATTTTGCTCTCACATGTTTCTAGCTTCTTGCTTTGGTTCATAGGGTGGTGACTATCCTTTCTGTGGTAGATTTTCTGCAGATATTCGTTCCTTCTTTGTGTTTTTTCTTTTTCCTTTTCTAAAAGTGTGTTCCGTGTGTTTTTGGGGTGTGCAAACCAAAAATGAATCAATCCAAAATCATTAAGATTCTCAGATGATATCTAAGAGCTAGGAACATGTTTGAGCAAAATAAACAATTTATAAAAATATTATCTTCTTGTGAACCTATTCATTTAAAAATATTCAAATCTTTCCTTCTTTGGACCAACAAAAAAGAGAAATTTCTCTCTCTCTCTCTCTCTCTCTCTCTCTCTCTCTCTATATATATATATATATATATATATATATATATATATATACATATATATATATATATGTGTGTGTGTGTGTGTGTGTGTGTGCGTGTGTGTGTGTGTGTGTGTGTGTGAGTGAGTGAAATGAAACGCATTTTGTTCGCTCCGATGTTGAAGGAATCAACTCTGTACCGTTTGCTTTTGATTTATAAATAAAATTTCTTTATTCTTTATTCATTTTAATTGATAAAAAGTACTGGCTATCGAAAGAGTGTCTCGACCTTTTGATTCCCAAAACCATTTCGAAGACCTTTCGTAAAATACAGATTTATTTATAAAGACCAAAATTACCGCTACTGAACGGCCAGACGCGACGGGAATATCTGATACTATGCAGGGATTTTTTTATTTTTTTATTTTATTTCCTAACCCACAACTTTTTAGAGGGGTAGAGGAGTGGGGAGCTCTCTACTCGCAGATTCTTCTTCCAGGCAGACAACGACAGCGACATCAGATAATTTGCAGAAACTCAGCGGGCAGAGAGAAAGTGTCACAATAGCGACATCAGTTCACAAGATCGTATCTATCTATTTATCTATCCATCTCATGAAATATATAGATATGATATGAATAAAGTATTTTTTTGGTTTTTACATGTTTTTGGGGAGAATTTTTTAACTGATTTTTTTGTATCCAGTAAGTAAAACAAAAAGCAAAAACAGAAAGTAACACGTTGAAGAATTTTTATTGAAGTCTGTTTTCTTGTTTCTATTAGAAACAGTCAGTTTCCGCCAACACATGTCTGTGTGACACCACTCAAACCGGAACTTTCAGGCTTAGCATAATGGGTAGAATGCCGGACGAAATCCTTTCCTAAAACGATACCAACTCTTCATTTTGTGCCCAATTTCTTTGAAACATTGCTTTAAAATAATTATTGAAGAATATTTATTGTTTAGGGAATTTCTGCACCTTCAGCTGAATGCTAATGATCTATCTATCTATCTATCTATCTATCTATCTATCGCTTACTTTCTCTCTCTCTCTCTCTCTCTCTCTCTATATATATATATATATATATATGTATATATATATATAAATGTCCTGCTATTGCTCTTCTTTCTTAGTGAGGCTTAGAATTTTTCGAAGGAATATCATGTGTTCATGTATATATATATATATATATATTGCTCTTCTTCGAAAAATATCATGTGTTCATGTATATATTGCTCTTCTTTCTTTGTGAGGCTTAGAATTTTTCGAAGATATATCACGTGTGTTCATATATATTTATATATATATATATATATATATACATGAACACACATGATATTCCTTCGAAAAATTCTAAGCCTCACTAAGAAAGAAGAGCAATAGCAGGACATTTTTGTTGTGGCGACAAACTACTACTTCTTATAAAACTAGAAAAAATCTAATTCATATCTTTATTTAGATTTCTGTGCAGGTGAGGCCCATAAGAGGTGATAGGTGTATGACAAATGTAAAATCTTGGTTAGACTTAGAATCTTTTGGATGACTTTCATACGTCATACAACGTGTGAGAGCACATGCGATACCCTGTCTTCATCAGCCATAAACCAGGGCTGATGCCACAGTTTCGGTAGGTAAGGTGGTACTGACACTCCTGGCGCCACCAGCAAGTTTTACCACCGGGCAGGGTATGAAGACGAACAGAGCGAAAGTTCCTTTATGTAGCTTAATTCATATTGATGTTAGATGTGTATGCTTTCAGATGTGTTCGTATATATATATATATATATGATAGAAATATGTGGAAAGTTGGATAAATCAAACTCTTAAATCCGATTAAGATGGAAATAGTTGACTTTAAACCTTCTCCTTCTTCCCGCTACACATTTATCCTCTCCATTATCTTATCATTTTTCTCATTTGCTTATAAACATAAAAACTCAGAAAACGGTTTCAGTTTGAAAAAGTTCTTAGGAATACAAATAACGAAATATCACGCATTTAAATCAGATTTAAGTGTTTGATTTCTTCAACTTTCCGCATATTTCTATCATTCTGTCAGATTCACCTCAATATATCATTTCAACATATATGTTTCATCAAATGATAAAGACAAATTTTGTCTGTGTAATTTATCATTTCAAGTTTTCTGAGAAGTGTCTTAGTTTCAGGTGGGAATCGGTAGATGAATTTCCCAAAATTGTCCCGTACATTTTCGGACCCTTCATAGGCCATCATCAGAGGTTGCTTGCTTGTAAGGTGTGTTTGTACTTTTTTTTTAAATTTTGAAAGTTTATACGACAACGAATGATGGCCTATGAAGGGTCTGAAAGCGCTCGGGACAATTTTGTGAAATTCATCGATCAATTCCAACCTGAAACTAAGACACTTATCAAAAAACTTGAAAGGGTCTTAAATAAATTATACAGACAAAATTTGTCTTGATTATTTAATGAAACAAACTTGAATGAACGACTGCTGTCTAACCACACACACACACACACACATGTATATATATATATATATATATATATATATATAAAGTTAGGAGAGCGAAGACAGAGTCACCGGAGCTTGGTAACAGTCATTTTCTCGCTATGTGATCGTCAGACCAAGCGGTTCTCACTAAGTTAGTATCCCTTCAAATATTGCTGCGGCTAGCATGATGGGATGGGTGATCTCGTTTGTAGGATATTCAGCGTCGAGGGGTCAAGTTTATTGAGTATGGTTATTTAAGGACTAATTTTTTTATCAGTTTTATGATTTTTTCATTGACTTCGTTGTGTTTAATTTACTGTGTTTTTTTTTATATTTAACTAATATACATTACGTTTTTGCAAATTGAATTATTGTTATTCTTATTTTTTTGTCTTAGGTTTTTCTCTTCCGTGCAGTGAGTTGTAATCTAACAATGATTATTTTTTGTTTCTTTGTTTAATGGCATATTTTATATCATTCTCAAGGGCATTAGTCCAAAAGTAAACGTAATAGGTCAACTCGAATTCGAACTTGCCCACTACGATGTCGCAGTCCGGGCACGTTAACCATTACATCATGGGGTCTCCCCATTCAGGTAATCAGGTGAATGGAAGGATAAATAAATTCTTCATGGGCAAATTGTCCGAAATCCGGGCTAACTCTTCACATTAGGAAGGATGTGACACATGCAGGATGTGACACAAGGTCAATTTTTAAGCAGAGTATAAGTAAGTAAGTAAAGTTGGCGACCTTAGTCGAGGGTGACCCAAAGGCTTCCTTTTCGATAGCTACTACACCAAGGCATGGGGGATGGCGCTACTCCTTTCCCTGGGTTGCTCGATTTTACCCTTGATCCTTATCTTATAATGCTGAGTGTTAAGCAAGGTAGCGTCATGTACCATTTTTTGAGTCTTTGATATAACTCGACTAGGAATTGAACCCAGGTGTCTCGGGCCATTGGTGAACACTCTAACCATTACGCCAATGTAAATTCAGAGTCTTCCTACTCCTTGACTGGTTACCTAACCAAGGCTTGAGAACCAAGTCTGCTCCTGCTAATGACCTTTCGCTGCAGGGAGAATAATTGGATTCATACGTCTCCCTTGATTATTCGTGCTGTTAAATGCAATCAACCTCGTCCAGGATTTGAAGTCGTGTCCCTGTGCCCATATCCTTCGACGATACTATTTACCAACCCCTCTGCTCGGGCAGGATATGACACAAGGTCAATTTTTCAGGTTTGAATTCAGAGTTTTCCTTCTCCTAGACTAGTTGCCTCACCAAGGCTGAAGAACCTAGTCTGTCCTACTATTTACCCATAGCTGGAGGGAGAATAATTGGACTCATACCTTCCCCAAGGGTATTAGTGCTATGTGAAATGCAATCAGTCTCGTCCAGGATTTGAACTCGTGTCACCGTGTCCATTTCCTACGACGATGACGACTACACCACGGGCACCTCAAAAATATCCTTCGACGATAACCATTATACCACAGTCACCAATGTGTCTATGCATGTGTGTCTCTCTCACTCTTTCCCTCTTTTTTCACTCTTTCTCTCACGCTCTCCCTATCCCTCGCTCGCTCCCTCCCTCTCTCTTGCTCATACACTTTTACACACATACACTCAGTCTTTTTCTCATATATAAATATACATTCATATGTGTATGTGCATATATATATATATATATATTGATAGATATATAGATAGATACGTTCGTGAGGTAATGGTTACTGTCTTAAAAAATGGACACGGCGATCCCAGTTCAAATCCTTAACGAGGTTGTTTTCATTTCACATAGCACTTATAACTCTGCGAAAGGAATGAACCCAACTATTCTCCCCCCAGCTATGGGTAAACTATAGGACAGCATGAGGTCTTTAACCTTGGTATGGCAACCAATCTAAGAGAAGGAAAACTCTGAATTCGAACCTGTTAAACTTTGCTTAAATTTAGACCTTGACTCGTATCCTACTTGTAAGGAAGGGTAGATGAATACATCCATACACGCACACTCACACACACACACACACACACACATACACACACACACACATATATATATATATATATATATATATATATATATAAAAGGGATAAGTGCATGAGTTGCTATCCTAACTTTTAGTGGAAATCATGATTTGAAATAGCACTCAAAAACCAAATTACTGATAAAAGATAATTCTTTCTTGGTTTGAGTGATTTCCACTAATTATTTCTCGTGTACATTGGGTGCCCCATTTATTCGGCCTTATGCCATATCGAAGCAAAGAACTTTGTAAATTACTACATGATAATTGATTTTAAACGTCGAGTGCCATAGCAAAAAAAGAAACTGTTTAAAGCTGAGAGATATATATAAAATGAAAATGGATTATATTTAATTCTGTATTTTACGGTATGAGATGTGCACTTTAGAGCCTCTCTCTCTCTCTCTCTCTCTCTCTCTCTCTCTCTGTCTCTCTCTCTCTCTATATATATATATATATCTATTAAATATATATATATATATATATATATATATGTATATGTCAGTAGTTTGGAATCAATTTCTGAGACGTTCCAGGACCCAATATATATATATTTATATATAGGGTGTGGTCATGTATTCACCACTTCTTTTTGCCGATTCTGTAGTGTCATATCAACCGTTAAGACTTTGCGAAAATATTTTCTTTGAAAATCTTTTCTTTTTTTGAGAGAGAATTTTAGAACAGTGAAAATCAAACAGTTATAAAGAAATCTAATTAAGTGTTTTCCTGAATTGATCCCTCACAATTAATCGCAGATATGTTTTTTCTTTTTTCAAGAAAAATCTATATATAAATAGGTCTTTGCCGTGGGAATCAGAATACACACTTAATATGATTAGGTTGTACTGACAGGGAAAAACATGTCCGGGCACCGTGTTACTTCTGTTTTCTGACTTCCGTTTGGAAGCAAAACATCCAAGTTTTCTTAAATACTATCATAGTTGGCACTTGATTTTCAGTGCTCAAAAGCGTTAGCCTTGTGCAACAGATAATTTTTATAAAACGAAATTCATGTAAATATTTGAAATATGCATAATATAGTAAATTTGGCCGATTGTAGTCGAGGACGACCCGAAGGCTCCCTTTACAATAGCTACGACAACGAAGTGTAGGGGTGGGCGCAACTCCTTTCTCTGGACTGTTCGACTTAGTCTTAATCAGAACCTTAAAATGCTGAGTGTCATTAAGTATAATTTTTTGAGGCTTTAGTATGACTCAACCGGGGACTGAACCCCGGCGTCCCGAGACCATTGTCAAATACTAGTAAAGAATCTGATTATCTTTCTTTAGATTGATTCCCTCATAGTATCCCCTATTTTTTATCACATAAGCATTCACTAAACTAAACGTACAGAAATGTAAAAAAAAACATTATACACGGTATAAATTGGTTGGCTGGTTTGTTTTACGGCATGTCAAACCTTGCTGTGTTATTTAGCGCCGAAGTCAGTCCTGAAGGCAACACCCCACAAAACAGCAGCTATATGACCACCTACCACCCACCCACGGAAATTGGCGGCCATTTTATTACAGACGATATGTTGTTAGAAGACGTTAACAATTGTACTGATTTTAAATTTCCAAACTTACGTGACTCGCAAAGGCATGGACTGCTATCCATAGGCTATCGGTCATATGGAAGTCAGACCAGACAGATGAAATAAAAAGAAATTCTTTTTTCCAAGCAGTGGTCGTGTCAGTACTGCTATATGGGTGCACCACATTGACGCTAAATAAATGTATGGAGAAAAAACTTGACCGCAATTACTCAAGAATGATGCGATCAATATTGGGTAAGTCCTGGAGGCAACACCCAACAAAACAGTAGCTGTACGGCCATCTACCACCAATCACGAAATATATCCAAGTTAGACGAACGAGAAAAGTGGGACACAGCTGGAGAAGTAAGGACGAACTCATTTGCGAAATACTCCTGTGCACCCCTTCACATGGACGATTAAAGGCAAGACGACCAGCTAGAACCTATATATAAAAGCTCTGTGCCGATACAGCCTTGAAGACCAGCCGAGAGCAATGGACAATAGAGACAGGTGGTGAAAGAGGGTCAGGGACATCCGTACTTGCAGCGCGAGATGATGGTGATGATGATGATACCTTCAAGTAACTATAATTAATTCTTGTAATTTGAATTTATATGCAACAAGTATTCTGATCTAATACGAATAATATTTAATCAGACTATTCGACTTACAGATGCGATTAAACCTAGGTATTCAAAGTTTCAAAAGCTAACTATCTGCTTTTTACTTCTACCACTGATACATTGTATGTCTTATGATTTTCAAAAAAAAAAAATGACTTTCATTTGATTTCCCTGGACGATTTCTATAACAAAACCAGTTAGCTACAGAGGCAGCCTGCAAGGAGTTCCTTAACAAGATAAATTCTACTTTTGAAACAAGGGCATCAATAAATTGCGTTAGCAGAAATGGGTTGAAGTCAAAGGTCCGTGCAGTGATTCAACTTTTTCTTTATATTTCAGGATTTAATTTCATTTGGTTTGAAGTCTGAAAAATGACTTTCCTTTATAGACAGCATAGCGTAAGACAGAAATAGTTACCGTGTTTGAACTGGTTCCGTTAGTGAGGTCTCTGTTCACGAGCACTAGGAAATATGGAGTAGCTATTTCGTTGCCATTACTCCCAAGTCAACTCTAATTCGGTGTGGAATACCTTGGTTTGAGGAATTGGTCCTCATAACAGCCATCTTACAATAAACTGTGATCCTTATACTATCGGCAGGACCCTGTTTTACTGAACGTCGTAAAACTAATGCACTTGTCCGAACCAGGGAGATTACGATTCACAGGCTTTTAATGGAATGACTGGGTAGTTGTCAATAAAGATATTTGCACTTAGAAACGAAATCTAAATGTGGATTGTGCTCCAGTTTTTTTTATATGATTTTATAAACCCAAGAAGAGATTATTTGTGAGTAAATGTTAAAATGTTTATATCCATGAAGCTTCGATACTAGAAAAGTGTATCTAGAAAGCATTATACCATGTTTTATGATGTAGCCATGTTTCAAGTACAGGTTCCCATTCGATCACCGAAGATAAGAATAGGTAAGAATGTTCAGTACTTACATGGGTGACTATTTAGTAATAGCAGGCAACTGGCCTTACTTGTTTGTTTGTTTGGGTTTTATGGCATATTAATCTTTGTAAGTTTTTTTTAATGCTTAATCCATTTTTATACAAATAAACTGTTCTATTTCAAACAGTTCAGTTTTGCAAAAGTACACAGGTTAATAGTCAAAAAAATTTCTCTTTCAAATTATTCATTTTAGTCAATTAGTTCTAATGCAAACAGTTCAGTTCAGTATTAGTATAGTTTTGTTTACGCACAGTTAAATGTCAAAATAGATCTGTTTCAAACGATCCAATTTACGATACAAAAACATTTCTATTTCAAACTATTCAGTTTATTATAAGTACGCTGTTTAGTTCAACATGATTCATAGATAGGAACCTATCAGGTGCTTCGATTCTGAGAGCGATGGCAATGAAGGGGTACTCCGCATTCTCCAAAGCTCCTGCAACACTGGAACCTCGCCATCAGATTTCTTTGTGTCATATCTCGGACTCTCGTTGGGAGGAGTTACCCTTCTGCAGAGATGCAGTCGGTGTATTCTACAGCTGCAGACGTCAATGATAAAGGGAGCCTTGGGAAAGATTTGGTATAAGTTGATACCAACTAAAGAATTTGCACAGTCAGCTGGGGCTGAAGAATACACCGAGCGCACCTCTGTAGAGGGATAAGGCCCTCCAACGAGTATCCTGGATATAACACTAAACAGTCTGATGGTGAGGTTCCTGTGATGCTTAGGCTTTGGAGAATGTGGAGCACCCCTCCATTGCCATCGCTCCCAGGTCAACTCGGGCCTGGAATGGGAGCACTTGATAGGACTCTATCAATAGGTTAAAAAGAACTAAACTGCATACTTTTACTAAACTGAATTGTTTGAATTAGAAGTGTTTGACTAAATTGAATAGCTTGAAATAGAAACGTTTTTGACAATTAAACTGTGTATTCGTGATAAACTGAATTGTTTGAAATAGAAGTATTTGTATAAAAATGGATTTGACGTTTGATAACCTACAAAGGTTGATATGCCATAAACCCAACCAACCAAACTAAACAACCAATCAACTTATAATCTCTCTCTCTCTTTCCCTCTCTCTCTCTCTCTCTCTCTCTCTCTCTCTCTCTAAAAACAACAACAACAACAAAAAACAAAACGATTGATATCAATTTTTTATGGTCGGAGGTTTGTTATGCAAAAAGTGTAAGATATAGTTTTATTCATATAAACATTACAAAGATACAGTACACAAGAATATACATATCCAACCAACCAATCAACCAACCAAAGAATTGACAACCATAAGACCTGTGGTTTTTGACTGGAGGCAGGACTGTGGTTGCCTAAATTATTAATAATCTATAAATAATTAGAAAGTATTTAGAAACAGACTAGTTTGTGATATCCAATAATTAATTAATAAGCAACAATATATAATGATACTTAATTAATGATTAAATTATGATAATATAGTGAGAACTATACCTAATAGCAGGAGTTGATTATTATTTCGTATTAATCACAGAGCTGAGAAAATCTACCCGACTGAATTGATCAGAAAGAGATTTACAAAAATACTCATTGGTCAAAAAGTATCAGAATATATATTAGCTAACTCCTTCACCGCTAATAGGATGTGACACAAGGGTATTTGTTTTAATTCGCTGTACAGCTGGTTTGAGTTCAGAGTTTTCCTAAATTAGTTGCCCTACCCAATCTAAAGATTCCTGTCTGTTTCATTATTTGCTCTTAGCAAGAGGGAAAAACAGATTGATTCATACCTTTTGCAAGGAAATGAGCCCAAAGTGAAACACAAATGGCTTCGCCCAGGATTTGAACTCGAGTCAACGATTCCCTATCTTACAACGATAACCATCGCACTGAGGTCTTCTGAAAGAAAATATAAATGAATAATTTTGCTAACAAAAATAAGACAGTTCTGATAAAAGTTTTACAGCATAAAGTTAAAGTAAAGTCGACGACCGTAGTCGAGAGCGACCTGAAGGCTCCCTTTTCAATAGCTACTACACTGAGGTATAGGGGAGGGTGCCACTCATTTTCCTGGATTGCTCCACTTTACCCTAGATACGTACCTTATATTGCTAAGGGTTAGGCAAAGATCTACAAAGTACCATTTTTAAAGTCTTTGGTATGACGCGACCTGGGATTGAACCCAGGTCTCCCGGACCATTGGCGATTCTTTCATTGCACTGAAAAATTACTTGCTTGTTTTGCTTAATAAATTATTTGTCTCTAGGTGAAATATATATGTTATCTTGAACATGTTATAAGGTGGGGGAGAATCATGGAGAATACTTCGATGCCTAAATGAGAATACTATTGACTTTGGGTGCAAAGTGTTTGCCTATGGTCCGCAAGGGGTTCAATCCCATGTTAAGTCGTACCAAAGACTAAAAAAAAAATGGTGCTTGGTGCTGTCTTACTAAACACTCAACATTATAAGGTACGGATCAAGGGTAAAGTGGAGCAATCCACTGAAAAGAGTATTGCCCTCCCCAACACCTTGGTGTAGTAGCTATTGAAAAGGAAGCCTTCGGGTCGCCCTCGACTATGGTCGCCAAGTGTACTTTTACTAGATATATATATATATATATATATATACACACATAAATGGTAGATTTTAGTGAATCTTATAAGAAGATTAAAATAAGTGGAAAAAGGGATAAATCAAACACTTACAACGGGTTTACTGGTGATATTTCACTCTTTATTCACCGAAGAACTTCTTCAGACAATATATTTTTTTAGTTTTTCTACCTTTTAGCAATTGAGGAAATAGACGAAATAAAGGAGAAAATAAATGTATAAAGCGGGGAAGGGTCTAAAGACAAGAAGCAGAGAGGGGAATGTTAGACAAGGAAGAAGATATATTCCACCTCTATCTGGTCAAATCTCTGATGAAACCTGATATTTGATGCCATCTAGCTCCCACCATCTACCCAGACAGTCACAACTAAAACCCGTTTCTACTTTCCACTCTTGTGTTTGATTCATCCTCTTTTCCACTTTTTTGCTGTTTTTGACATTTAAACTGCGTACTTATGCTAAACTGAATGATTTAAAATAAAACTGTTTCTATACCGACAGCACTTCTGCAGAGGGGTAAAATCCCCATCAAGTGCCCTGTATATGAAACTAAATAATCTGATGGTAAGGTTCCAGTGATGCTGGAGCTTTGGGGAATGCAAAGCACCCCTTCATTTCCCTCGTTCCCAGGTCCACTCTGACCCGGAGAGGTAGCAACTGATAGGGTCCTATGTATGGCTCAAATTGAACTAAACTGCGTAATTAGACTACACTGAATTATTTGAATTTGATATATTTTTGATATTGAAACCCAACTTAGGCTAAACTGAACGGCTTAAAATA
Organism: Sepioteuthis lessoniana; assembly: GCA_963585895.1. Classification (NCBI taxonomy): domain Eukaryota; kingdom Metazoa; phylum Mollusca; class Cephalopoda; order Myopsida; family Loliginidae; genus Sepioteuthis; species Sepioteuthis lessoniana. The sequence continues at coordinate 103,441,196 of OY757910.1, forward strand.
GAAGTGTTTTGACATTTAACTGTGTGTAAACAAAAGCTATACTTATACTGGGGGAAACGATAAAATTGCCGCCCTAAAAAAGACGGCATGATTCCATTTCCGTTAAATGAAAACCGGTTTTCTTTTTTTTTTTTTTTTGTTGTTGCAGACCATCCACTAGTTGGCCAGTTGTGCACAAATCCCAAGAGCGATAGGAGCCTTCTATCATGTCTGAAAGTGACACAATGTTCAACGCACGAGATCGGAGATGTACCGCTGTACAACACACGCTCTCTATCGATCCAAGTTATGACAACAGGACCATTGCCAGCACCCTCAAAATGCAAATCCGGACGGTTCAACGTGCCCAGGGTGATGAAAACAAAGTTTCCGGCTACTGTCAGGGTCTTTGGTGTGGTTTCAAGTGAGGGCCACAGCATGCCGCCTCACATCTTTGAAGTCGGCTTGAAAGTCAACACCAAAGTGTACGTGGATGTGCTGAAGAGTGTGGTGATCCCCTGGTGCAATCAGGTGGCCGGTGGCAGACCCTGGGTGTGGCAGCAGGACTCGGCGCCGGCCCACAAGTCCAAAGAGACCCAGGATTAGCTTCAGAAGGAGTGCTACGACTTTGTATCCTTCTCTCACTGGCCCCACTCCTCCTCCGACCTGAACCCGCTGGACTACTTCGTTTGGTCAAACGTAGAGAACATCACCAACATGACCTCCCACAACACCAAAGCCAGCATGATCGCCGCCATCCGCCGAGTATTCATCGAGCTCCCGGCGGCACTTTTGGAAAAAGCTTGCTTCCAGTTCCGGACCCGTATCGAGGCGGTGATTGAGCCTGGAGGCGACTACATTAAATAGATGTCAGCTCTACTACATAATTAAGTTACCTGAATTGACGTTTTCAATAAAAAGTTTTAAAATAAAGCTGTAGTGTTGTTTTCTTTAGGACGACAGTTTTATCGTTCCACCCAGTACTTAACTAAATTGGTTGAATTAGAACTGTTTGACTCAAGTGAATAGCGTGAAATTAAAATGTTTTTGACAATTGAACTGTGTAACACTGTTGAACTATATTGTTTGAAATGGAATTGATTATTTCTATAAAAATGGATTTGGCATTAAATAACCTACAAAAGTTGATATGCTATGAAACTCAAAAAACCAAACAAATCAACAATTTTTCTAAAAATATTTATTTTACAATATCTATCATCAATTGAATATATATACCGAACATTTATAGACTATAAATATCAATTCCTGATCGAGTAGTATCAAAGACTCAAAAAATGGTACCTAATGCTTCTTTGCTCAATATTATATAATATGGATCAAGGGTGTAATATAATAGCCAAGGGATTTCGGTTCATGCCTTTGGGTTTAGTTAGGTTGATAACCTTTCGGCTCAGCACATGGGTTAGTTAGGTGCATCCTTGATGCAGGTGGTAACGCGTGAGCGCACACAGAGCGGACATGTCACTCAGATGTCACAATAGTCCAAGACGAAACGGAGTGACAAGGTGCGGGTGACGTCACGCACCGGAAGTGCGCGGAGGTTTGTGTGAGATTTGAAGAAAGTTAACAAGTTGAGATTAGACGCCAAACGAAGAGGTTCGACTTTTGGAGCTCGCAGACGTGACGCGAACTTGCGCCCTATGGGGGTAGCTCGAGATGGGGGCCAAATGAATAAGACAGCATAGCAAGATTGTGTCTCTCCTCCTTACGTCGAAAGCTTTAACTCAAAGTCAATGAAAAGGTTTCGTACCTGGACAAGAAGTCGTTACATGTTTTCGAATTTCGAGATTCCTATGTTCTATCGTTATGAACATTCGACGTCCATTTCGCACATGGCCATATTCGTGTATATGGCTATGCAACAAGGGTAAGTGGGGAAATCAAGGTTAAGGAGTTCTGCTCTCCCCTACACCTCTGTTTGGTTTGGTTTGGTTTCTTTAATGGCATATCAACCTTTGTAGGTCATTTAATGCCAGAGCCTCTTTCATAGAAGAACAGTAGTGGTACTATTTCACCCATAGCTGGGAGGATAAAGGGGTTCATACCTTTCCCAAGGGTATTTGCCCAAAAGTGAACGTAATAGAGCGGCTGGAGTACGAACTCGCATACTACGATTCCGCAGTCCATCGCTTTAACCATTACACCATGAAGACACCCCCTACACCACTGTGTTGTAGTTATTGAAAAAAGAACCTAATCTTCGCCCTCGACTACGGTCGGCCAAGTTAACTTTCTATCTGGAATTATTTTACTTTTCTAAATTGTTAGTCCTAAGAAATAATGCTATGTAATTATTTTTATTTCCAGACTCTAAGTCCAAATCAAGCAATAATGCTTTGTATTAATTTTTCATCTCCGAATTTTTAGTT
>OY757910.1:103448567-103501129 GCA_963585895.1 Sepioteuthis lessoniana
ACACCTTTTGACTCGGTGCCTAATGAATGGGCGCAGTTTATTAAAGTAATTGTGCTGAGACCATTATAATAAGTTTTGTAAATCACTGCTTGACCTATAGAGATCTTTCTAGACCGGTCTTTTGTGTTGAGTCTCTTCAGTTTGGTTTCCTCTTTAGAATAACTAACCTAAGTATACTCGCTTTTACGTAATGGTGAAAAATCTGCGGCAAGGAAGACGACTAACAAGTTTGAAAGGTTTCTCCATCGTGGTATAAAGGTTAGAAAATTAGTCATATACATCCTTTGCTACCAAATAGAAAGTTCGATCCTAACTGAAAGCCGCATATTTGCAACATTCTGCCATACCTATCCTACGCTTGATTTTTGATACAGAGTTAAACTATTTTTGGCCCCACTCGATGGAAGTCTCGATATATGCAGTATATCCTCAACACTAAACCGAACTTACGTTAGGTTTTGGGCTCATAGGTAGACAAATAAATTACCATATAGACAGGCCTAGTCAGCTGGGGCTGCAGAATGCACCAACTGCATCTCTCCAGAGGGATAAGACTCCCCCAACGAGTGTTCTGGATATGACACAAAACAATCTGATGGTGAAGCTCCAGTAATGTTGGAGCTTTGAGGAAAGCGGAGTACCGCTTCACTGCCATCAGTCCCGGGACAACTCTGCCCCGGAGTGGTAGCACCTGATAGGGTCCAATCTTTTGGTCAAATAGAACTAAATGCGTTATCCAGCTAAACTGAATTGTTTTAAATTAACTTTGACATTTAACTGTGTCTAAACAAAAAACTGTAATTATGCTAAACTGAATTGTCTAAAATGGAACTGTTTTTAAAATTTAAACTGTGTACTTATGCTAAACTGAATTGTTTGAAACATTTATCAAAATGGCTTTATTCGGGGTTAAATGACCTGAAATAGGTTAATATGCAGTAAAACAAAACAAAACAACTTACTATATCGTCTTCCATGAAATCATTGTTGTATTTTTATTTTGTTGGACTATTTCCCTCGTCTATATGTTGTATAGCCACATAATACATATGCATGCAGAATCATAACGACGACACATTAAAGACGAGCGACACAGTTCTTTAGAAAAATATACCTCTCACTTTATTGAAAGAGTTGTGTGTGAGATGGAGACCGAACAAACTGCAACATATTGACCCCCGCTCTCCTGGGCTGCTCAACCGGGGGCCAGGGGGCCACTCTGCTGGGTGCTGGTTTTCTCTACCGCATCTTATCTCGAACTGATTGAACTTCCTGTGCACCGAGTTATAAAATAGTTCAACGTCCACCTTTTTCTTGTGGGCGTCACAAATCGCACTCATTCAACCCGTCCACGGTCAAGGTTATATCTTGATATTCCTCGACCGGATGCACCTGTTATTTACACAGGTGCATTTCCTATTTTGACAGCCCAGCCGAGTCGGAGGTCAATATACAACATATATTCATCTATTTTCTTATTACGTTTCGGTCATTCTTCTGATCGTAAGGGATTTATTCAACTGGCATTTGTTGGTGTCCAGTTTCGCGCACAAATACAATTGGATATTCTTAAAACAAGCTACCATCAATTGAATAACTACAATACTCCCAGTGAAAGCCAGCATTTACATGGCTGACATATTGTAAAAAATGAAAAAAAAAGAAAAACTTGAAAAATAGTCCAGTTAACAAAAATATGAATGACAAAAAACTATTTAACAAAATACAGAGATATTACATTGTTCAAAATTTCGGTTATACATCCATCGGCCTTCTTCAGAGGAAGTGCTATTCATTTCACAAGTTATAACATTCATCCAGTATCCATATTTACCCAACCCCTCCGCTCGGGCAGGATATGACACAAGGTCAATTTTTAAGCGGAGTTTAAGAGGTTTGAATTCAGAGTTTTCCTTCTCCTAGACTAGTTGCCTCACCAAGGCTGAAGAACCTAGTCTGCCCTACTATTTACCCATAGCTGGAGGGAGAATAATTGGATTCATATCTTTTCCAAGGGTATTAGTGCTATGTGAAATTAAATCAGCCTCGTCCAAGATTTGAACTCGTATCGCCGTGTCCATTTCCTACAACGATAACCATTACACGACAGGCACCTCTCATCCAGTGTCCATTTGAATTTGAACAGAAAAGACTTTTAAAAGATCGGAATCGGTTGAATAAGTACAATACTCTCGGAGGACATTAGAAGATACATGGCCGAAACGTCGTAAAATTGTTTTAATGGCCGAGATAAATCTCGATCACGTTTCGATATTGGTTTTATTTTTTAAGACATTTATTTAAAGTTTGACTTTGTTGTCATATGCAGTATGTATGATAGTTTGGTCTGGTTTCTTTCTTTAATGGCATATCAACCTTCTTGAGTTATTTTATGCCAAATCCATCCTTCTAGAAGAACAGTGATAGTAGTTCTATTTAACCGAAGGGGGTTCATACTTTTCCCAAAGGTATTTGTCCGAAAATGAATGTTATAGCGTGACTGGGGTTCCAACTCCCTTACTATGATTCCACAATCCAGCGCTTTAACTATTAAACTGCGAAGACACCACCTGTATATATGAAGCAGATCTATTACCAAAGGAAGGTTCAAAGAGGAGAGAGGGGGCTGATTCTTCCTGGAAATCTCTTGCTGAATGTGATAGGAACAGTCTTGTAGTTAGTACGAATGTTATTTCCAATCAAAAATAAATCATTGGAGGAATAAAGCAGAATAAATACAAAGTGAGAAAAATTTGCACTCCGACAAATATATGATTTTGCTGTCATATTTCGTGAAACAAAATAGAATGTTTTTACTATGCTACCACTGGCGAAACTTATTAAAATTAGCACACTTACAGTTAGCTCGCAAAGATCGTTTTGTTTATCAGTAAATAAACAAATAACGAAAAGTTCGCAAAATATTTTTTACTCAGACAGTAAAATATTCTGTCTTCATGAAATATTCCAAGGTTGTCTTATTTGAATTAATTGTCGCTGCACCAAACAGAGAAAAATATGGAATGATCAAAAGTTGAAGAAAATAATGCGGACATTTTTGTTATCTGCTGAAGTTCTTAATTATATAAAAGTATTTAACCGATATCCTACACAGTTTCTTAGAAAGCTATATTTTCAGATTGGGATGTCTTCAAAGCTATATTCTTATTGTCTCAGCTTTAACACTGTGCATATCACATATATCAAATGATTTCCAGAAACCAACATCCTTCTCTGATCTTGTCTTTTTTTTATACACATTGGACATAACAGCAAATTAGAATGTTCAACTTAAGTAATGTAAGCATTTATATTTAAGACACACTACTTTTACAGATTTTTCAGTACAAATGTCAGGGTGCGTGTTATACACGAGAAATTTTTATTTTTATTTTCCGAGCACATACCTCATCCTGTTCCTGAGTAGATGGCCAAAAGTAATAAATATTTATAGTCCAAACTAATGTGTTACACCTTTTAGTATCCACTAGAATGTATGTTTGTTTATGATTTTGTTTCTCCTTCGTTAAATTTTTTTTCCGTAAGGTTATGGCATTTTTGTGAGAACACATTCATGTGTTTGCTCTAAATATTGTGACTAGAGTTTGTATATTCACGTAAATTATATAAAGTCTTATCTGTTGTCTGTACGAACCGAAAAAAAAGGTTAAAAATTCTGAATTTTGTTTAATTTATCAGTACAAATTCTAAAAAGGCAGCTCGTATTATAAACCGAATATTTGTCAATTGAATTTACCAGAACATCTACTCACGACATACGGAAACACTGTGCTGCTGTTTCGACCTTATTAGGTCTCCTCAGCAGTGTATACCGTGATCACCACTACTGGAGATCGAATCAGCGACCGCAGTTTGCAGTGCCGAAACTCTACAATGGATCCACCAGTTCATATCGCACACAAGTGACGCCAAATTAACTACTCATGGTAATCGCGCAGCCAATTGACCTAAATGTTTCTTGCAAGTTGCATCTGTAATGTCCAGTGTTTCCGTATGTCATGCATAGGTGTTCGTCGGATTTTCTGGTCATGGTAATTCAATTCACAATATAATTCCTCTACTTAAAAAAGGAAAATTCAGATCGGATACTTGTCTTCAAGAATTTCGTTGTCCAAAGTTAGGGGTGCGTGATATGCATGAATACGTGTTATATAGAAATAATAACGATGTATTTCAGAAAAATGAAACAAATTTCGAAGAGTAATAGAAATTTTTAAAAGGGTACAAAGACAAGTAAAAAACACAATTTTGTTAATCGTAATACACGAAGAATGTGTATAACAAGAATTAATTAGCAATTCAGTATCACTGAACAAACGTTGTGACTTATTTATGGAAGATACCATACAATATTTAATTTATATATTTAACGAAACACTATCTCAGATCCACGCAAGATATCACTATTGGTAAGAGAAAATGAAAATAACGAATTCCTTATAAATTTAATCTGACGTAACTGACAGAAAATCAGTTCAAATGTCTTATCATCATTTTAAGACGTGGATCAGCGAACACTTGAACCAGAATGCAATCGGAGATCTGAACAAGATTCTTAAGTCGATAACCAAAGAATTCCTAAGAAATAGAAAACCTTATGACCAGTCAGTTGTCAATACATTTAAAAGGAACCAAAAATATGTATGAATAAATAAAATCAGTTAAAAAATGGCCAAAAATTCAAAACTAACAAAACTTTATTGGCAGTGTGCAGAATGTAAAATATTGTTCCTTTAAAAATAGAAATTCCAAATTAGGATAAATATCTCCCGGTAGATCGAGAATAGTAAAACCGAAAAACTTATGTTCTTAAGGGGTTATAGTTTCAGTTTTTCAAGAATAATTTTTAGAAACTTGGTTTGGTTTTATTTGGTTTTGATTAATAGTATATCAACCATTGTAGGTTGATTAATGCTAAATCCTGTTTATACATTTATATCATATATATAATATATATATATATATATATATATATATATATATATATATATATATATATATATATGATTTTTAAACACATTTTGGAGATAACATTCTAAAACTATCCTGAATTTTTTTTTTTTTTTTTTTGCACACAGTTAAATTATTTCAAGTATTGCTGACAGTCACAATTTAACATTAGTCATTAGTTTGCACACATCGTTTGTTATATGTGACCCATAGATAGTAACTTTCAGGTGCTACCACTCAGACACTAAGTGGACCAGGCAGTAATGGCAAAGAAGGGGCACTCCACATTCTCCAAATTTCTAAAGCTGGAGCCTTGCTACAGATTGTTTGATGTCATATCCAGAACACTCTTTGTGTGGGGTGTTAACTCACTTCAGAGATATAGTTGGTGTATTCTACAGTCCCAGCCGACTGGGCTGAAAACTTCAAGAAGATATATCATAAAAAAATAAAAACATTGTAGCTCTATATGATCATTATATAATAGTTGAAGTAAGCAACAATTTTCTGGTGAGGTGTCCTCGCGATGTAGCAGCTAACGTGCCGAACACCGACTCGGTAGAAACCGAGATTCGAACTCCGATCATGCGGCTACGTTCCCTTGGGCAAGGTATGAACCTCCCTATTCTCGAAGTCATGCGTTAAATAGTACAACTATTGTTCTTCCACAATGATGGCTTTGGCATTAAATAACCCAAGAAGGTTGATAGGACATTAAACCAAGGCCCCTTGATAAGACTTTAAACAGAGAACCAAAACGAAATATTTCCTGAGCTTTGGTTGTTTAATGGCATATCAAACTTTGTAGGTTATTTAATGTCAAAGTCATTCCCCAAGAAGAACAGTCGCGGTACTATTTAACCCATAGCTGGGAGGATAAGGGGGTTCATACCTTTCCCAATGGTATTTTTCCGAAAGTCAACGTAATAGCGCGACTGGAGTACGAACTCGCTTACTACGATTCCGCAGTCCATCGCTGTAACCATTACACCACGAGGACACCCCACTGAATTTCTGAAAAAAAAAAAGAAATAGTGGAAATACATTTAAACTCATCCCCTTATGTTAAATGTTACAGTTTACAATATTTTGGCTGTTGTACACTCTGAAACTTTTCAGGTGACTTTTGTATTCGGTAATTGTCAGTCAATTTAAAACCAAATGCTTTGTTCTATCCATGCTTTGAGTAAATTTTTAACCAGTTAATTTGTCCCCCTGAAACTATTCTCATGCTTATTTGCAAATAATAAGATATTCTTTATCAAGGACTGAATAAATGGCTCAATTCAAATTTACCAAAAAGTTACAAATATCACCGACGTCTTGAAAAAGTCTCGAGCATAATATTCGAAACTGTATAAGGATAACAATAAAGAGATTGCTTGCCTTAGTGAAAGTCTAACTTAATCTTGACGACGACGAGAGGTACTCTTTTCTTCATTTAAGAAATTTGTGAATGTTAAAGTAAACGAAGTTCCTTATCAACTAGAGGTAGATTTTATGAGCAATACGGAGAGATGTATTTTCCTCTCAGGTGTCAATACTTGGTTCCCTTCTCATCAAATGAAATGAGAGAATAATCATAATGACTCAAAATTGTACGCGTGTCAACATTTTTTATCTCTTCACTAGTGGGGGAATGTTTTGAATACATTCACTTTAAATCCAGCAGCAAAAGGAATAGAAGAATGCACATGACGAATCAAAATGGCCCGCAGAGCAGCTCAACATTCTTAATCCAGTTGACAATGGGAGAGCTTGAATCCATTCATTATGAATTTAGAAAAGAAAAAATGAAATTGGAAAATACACATTTTGACTCAAAATGGCCCGCTGAGTAGCTCAACATTCTTAATTCAGTTGACAACGTGATGGCTAGAAATCCAGAAGCAAAAAGAATAGGCAAGTACTCATTTTGACTCAAAATGTGTCACAGGGAAGATCAAAATTCTTCATCCAGTTAAAGTTGGGTTGGTTTGAATCCATTCACTAGCAATCAAGAAGTAAAAGAAATTGGTGAATACTCATTTATTTGGAATTGCCTGAAGAGCGGCTCAACATTTATGATCAAGTTGACAATTTGATAGCTTAAACCCATTCACTAGAATTTCCAGAAGAAAAAAGAATTGGAGAATACATATTATGACTCAAAATGCTCCGTAAAGTGGCTCTATATTCTTAATCCATTTGACAATGGGATGGCTTGAATCAATTCACTAAAAATCTAGAAGCAAAAGGAAATGTTGAATAAACATTATGACTCAAAATGCCCTGGATAGCGGCTTAAGATTCTTAATCCAGTTGACGATGGGAGGGCTTGAATCCATTAACTACAAATCCAGAAGCAAAAGAAATGGGAGAAAACTCATTATGAATCAAAATGGCCCGCAGAGCAGCTCAACATCTTAATCCAGTTGACAATTGGATGTCTTGAAACCATTCACTAGAAATCCAGAATCAAAAGAAATTAGAGAATATTCATTACGACTCAAAATGAGTCGGGGGTGTCCTCGTGGTGTAATGCTTAAAGCGATGGACTGCAGAATCGTAGTACGCGAGTTCGTACTCCAGTCGCGCTATTACGTTCACTTTCGGGAAAATACCCTTGGGAAAGGTATGAACCCCCTTATCCTCCCAGCTATGGGTTAAATAGTACCACTACTGTTCTTCTAGGAGAACGGCTTTGGCATTAAATAACCTAAAAAGAGTTGATATGCCATTAAACAAAGAAACCAATCAAAATGAGTCGCGTAGCAGCACAACATTCTTTATCCAGCTGACTATATGCTGGCTCGAATCCATTAATTAGAAATCCTGAATCAAAGGAAATGAGAGAATACTCTTTATGAATCAAAATGTGTTGCATAGCAGGTCTATAGTCTTCATCCAGCTGTCAATAGGCTGTCTTGAATCCGTTTACTAGAAATACAGAATCAAAAGAAATGAGAGAATACATATGACCCAAAATGTGTCGCATAGTAGCCCAATAGTCTTCATCCAGCTCATTATATTCTGGCTTGAATCCATTTTTCTAGAAATCTAGGATCAAAGGAGATGAGAGAATACTCTCTGGGATTCGAAACGTGTCTCATAATATTTCAGCATTCTCTATCCAGTAGACTATGTGCTGGCTTGTATCTATTTACTAAAAATCCAGGATAAAGCAAGAACTTATATATTGCCGAAAAACCTTTCTACTACAGTAGTAATGTCAAAAGACTGTTTCCTCTCTGCTTTTAAGATTCGTTTCCCTCTCTGTTGATATGGCTTGTTTCGTCTTTGCTTGTACTGCTTGTTTTGACCCTGGTCTGAAAACGTGTTTCCTCTCTGGTTACAAGACTAGTTTTTTTTCGGTTTCTAAGGTTTGTTTTCTCTCTGGTCACTAAGTTTATTTTCTCGCTTTTTATCTTGTTGCAAGTCGTGTTTCCACTCTTCATGCAAAATTTAAGTCATTTCTTGTCCCAAATGTTTGTTCCCTCTTTGGTCGAAAGACTTGTTTTCTGTGGTTGTAATTTGTTTTCTCTCTGTTTGGGAGACTTACTTCTTCTAAGTTTGCAAGACTTATTCATTTTCTTATTGCAAGGTATATTTCCAGAATTTTTGAAAGGATCGTTTTTTAATGTGGTCACAAGGCTTGGTTCCTCTCTTGTCGCAAGGCTTATTCCCTCTCTGGTTGTTAAGTTTGAATCTTCTCCACTTGCAAATGCTTGTTTCCTCTCAGTCCACAAAGCATTTGCCCTCTCTGGTCCCAAATGCTTGTTCCTTCGCTGATCGCAAGATTTGTTTCTCCTTTTTCTGCAAGACTTTTCTCTTTGGCTGCAAGACATGTTTTCAGTATTTTCGGAACATTCGTTTTTAATGAGGTCGTAAAATTTGTGTCCACCCCAGTCGCAAGGCTTGTTTCCTATCTGATTGTAAAGCTTGTGTCTCTTGTCTCAAATGCTTGATTCCTCTCTGGTTACAAGGCTTGTTTTATTTGTGGTCTTTTCTCGGTTTTCAAGACTTCTTTCCTTTATTTTCGGAACTTCTCTCATCTAAGAAGTCACATGATTTGTTACCTCTTTTGTTGCAAGGCTTCTTTGCTCTCTGATTGCTAAGCTTGTATTTTCTCCCGTTGCAAACACTTTCTTCCTCTCAGGCCGCAAAACTTGTATACTCTCTGTTACCAAATGCTTGTTCTCTCTCTGGTTACAAAACGTTTTCACCTTGGTTGAAAGCTTTTTTTCTCCGGTGGCAAACTTGTTTCCTTTTATTTTGTAAGACTTGTTTAGTCTGTTTCCGCAGGGATTGTTTTTATTTGCTTGTAGGAATAGTTTCCTCTCTAGTCAGACGGCTTTTTCCTCTCAAGTACCAAATACTTGTGTCCTCTTTGGTCGCAAGACTATTTCCTCTCTGGCTGCAAGGTTTGTTTTATTTGTGTTTAAGATGGTTGAAAGAGTTTGTTTCCACTTGGTTTGATAGGTCTATTTCCTCTCTGGCTGTAACATACGTTTCCTATGTTTCCAGAACGTTTGTTTTTTAATTTGTTCCCTAGAATTGTCTTCTTTCTTGTCACAAGGCTTGTTTCCTCTCTGGCTGCAAATGCTTGTTCTTTTACTGTCTGCCAGACTTGTTCCCTATCTAGTTTCTAGTTTTTTTCCTCTCTAGTCTTTTGGCTTGTCTCCACTCTGATTTCTGTAGTCTTATTTCCTTTCAGGCGTCTAGGTCTGTTTTTTTTTTCTGGTTTCTAGGCTTGTTTACTTTCAGGCTTCTAGGTTTGTTTCTTTTCTGGATTCTAGGCTTGTTTACTTTCAGGCTTCTAGGTTTGTTTCTTTTCTTGATTCTAGGCTTGTTTACTTGCTGGCTTCTAGGTTTGTTTCTTTTCTGGTTTCTAAGCTGGTTTACTTTCAGGCTTCTATGTTTGTTTCTTTTCTGGTTTCTTGGCTTGTTTCCACTCTGACTTCTAGGTTTGTTTCCTCTTTGGTTTTTTGGCTTGTTTCTACTTTGTTTTCTAGTCTTGTTTCTTTTCTGTCTTCTAGGCTTGTTTCTTTTCGGGTTTCTAGGCTTGTTTCTACTGTGGCTTGTAGGCTTTTTTCCTTTCTGGCTTCTAGGCTTGTTTCCTTTCTGGCATCTTGACTTGTTTTCTCTCGGGCTTCTAGGCTTGTTTCCCTTCTGGCTTCTAGGCTTGTTTCCTTTCAGTTCTCTCGGCTTGTTTACTTTCTAGCACCTAGGCTTGTTTCCTTCTGGTTTCTAGGCTTGTTTCTACTCAGGCTTCTAGATTTGTTTCCTCTCTGGGTTTTTTAGCTTGTTTCCACGCTGGCTTCTAGGTTTATTTCTTTTCTGGTTTCGAGGCTTGTTTCCTCTCCTTTCTGTCTTCTAGGTTTATTTCCTTTCTGGTTTAAGGATTGTTTGCTGTTTAGTCGCGACTCAGATTCGTCTAATATAACAATAATATCAAAGAAAAAATACAAAAACACTTCCCTGATTAATCAAAAATGTTTTAGGGAAGCCAGAATTGTGTTGTAACTGAATGCACTATCACTTTTCATGCTAAACTATGCAAATAGTTGCCAGTGTAATTAAAGAAAATTTCTTTAATTTTTTTAGGTTTCAATTAGGAAGTCAATGTCATCTTTTGGTTTTGCTCATTTAATTCCATTTATTCAATTTCTAACTTTATGTTAGCGGTCTACCTTAGCTGTTTCGAGGATTCAGAATACACAGTAACAATTAAAAATAAAGCAATGTTGAATAACAAGATAACCTCAGACTTTATGAACATGTGTATGTTCATATTTCTTTATATCTATATTTCTTTGTAACAAACGTAAACAAATAAGAAAAAACCAGGAATGAATTCTATCAATTTAAACAGTACTTTGCTATGTAAGTAAGAAACCAGAGAGACTATTTAATATCAATATGCGTCTATTGTACGTTTCAAATGTGTGTTCATATATATCATCATCATCATGTCACGCTGCTAACACGGATCTTCCAGATTCTTTCTCGCCATTCGTCTCTATCTTCCATCGCTTCCGGCTGGTCTTCTAGACTACATCCTGTGTCACTGAGCTGTTGTAGGTATGTTCTTGTTAGTAGCCCAACAATTGCACGTCAGTGTGAAGGGGTCCATAGGAGAGCATCCCTTATGAGTTCGTTTTTGCTTCTCCTTCAGTGTCCCACATGTCTTGTTAGTCTTATTTGGGTGGTTTTAGAGATGGTATCGGTAGCGATACAGATGTTGTTTCATGGGATTTTTTCCTTATAGATCGTAGCATTATTGTGCAATTCCCGTCTAGCTTTTTTCTCTATATGCTTTGTCAGCGTCCATGTGGTGCATCCATTTAAAATAATATTTATATCATCATCATGTCATGCTGCAGGCACGGATTTCCCTGACTCTCTTTCCAGTCGTCTCTATCATCCATCTCTTCTGGCAGGTCTTTTAGACTTCATCCTGTTTCCGTACCGAGCTGTTGTAGTAATTTACTAAGTTATTTGCTTAGAAGTGGCACGAGTCCATATATGAATGGGGCACCCAAAGAGACTCGAACTCACTCATGTAGGTTTGGTAGTCTACTTTACATGCAATGACACAACGAAAGGCGCCCCGTACAGAGTTGTTGTATATAAGTTCTAGTTAGTCATCCAACTCTCGCACGTCTATGTGCAGGAGCCCATAGGAAAAAGTCACTTATGAGTTTGTCTTTACTTTACCAATAGGTTACCACATGTATTGTTCGTGTTTTATGGTTTTAGAGATTGGAGGTATGTGGCCGTACAGTTTTTGTTTTCTGGAATGTTGCTTCCAGGACTTGTTCAATATTTGTTTTAGCATTCTTGTGCAATTTCCGTCTAGTTTTTTTTCTCTAAATGCATAGTCAGAGTCCATGTGGTGCATCCAAATAGTAGTACGGACACGGCCGCTGTTTGGAAGAAATTGCGTTTTATTTAATCTGATAGGTCACACGTCCATATGATCTACAGCCTATCGATAGCAGTCTATGCCTTTACAAGAAACATACTGATGTCATTTTCAGTTAATGAGACACTGCTACCGAAGTAATATATATATATATATATGTATGTGTATGTGTGTGTGTGCGTGTGCCCGTGTGCCCGTGTGTGTGCGTGAACATAGCAGTAGATGTCATGTAAGTATACTTAACAGTTAACACTCTCGACACCATTTTATATGAACACAAGTTGAGTTGGTAGAGAGAATGCGGTCTGTATGATGCTATAGGTTTCGCTTACATTTTAATTTAAACTTTACTCGTTTCTTTTTTTGAATATTTATACATTATTTTCGACTCTCAAGACTCTTAAAATGAAGAAAGACGTATTGTATTAGGATTTTAAAACAATTTGTCATGTGACCTATCTTGAACTACGTCAGAACAGTATCGCTCTTATTTCATGTTATTGTTGTGGCATCATCCCTCTTTTCGATACACAATGAACTCTTCAAAGAAGAACATAGTATTTAACTGTAATCCACTCAGGAAGTAGGTAGCAAGAAATACACTGGTAATATTGTATTACTTGTTTTACAGTAATATATAAATTTTATTCTTCTCTCTTGATATCTTTTGTCTTACTTATTATCTGCCCTTTTCCGAGGACGTAATATTTATCTTATTTGAGAGATAGGATTTCCATATGTCCGTTAACGTGTCAATAATTGTACAGCTTTCCTTTTGTGTATACCTCTGCATATATTGACATCACTTTGAGTTGGTTGCATCACTTGGAAATTTATAGAAATATCCTGAGAAAAGGCGAGATGTGCACAACCCAAGGATACTGTGTGCTGTTTTGAACAAATCCTACAAACAGTACTCTACAAAACGGCAGCTGCATGGCCACTTACCTTCCATCTCACAAACCATCAACATACAACAAACAAGGCAAACGGGTCACTGCTGGTGAAGAAACATCGAATTTATAAGCAACGTTCTCCAATGGACTCCTACACATGGATATTCCAGTGATAGCCAAACAACAGAAACTCAAACATCAGACACTAGATTCTGTCTACTGGAAATACGAAGAGTAATAACTCGTAGGGACGGAAGGCGAGAGAGAAATAAATTCAAGGGAATCAGTGCTATCACCACCATTTTATGATAATGATGATTCTTAAAATTCCACGTACAAATAAGAATAGCTACTTATATATATATATATATATATATATATGTGTGTGTGTGTGTGTGTTTCATATACATATATGATAAATATATATATATATATATATATTACACATACACACACACATATACATATACATATATATATATATAAAGCAATTTAAAGTAGGCATGTGGGTGTGACCCCCTGCTGATTTACGCAAGAGCATGTCTCCTGTGTTTACGTAAGATCAAAGCATTTTTCTTTAAATATTGTATATATAAATGTGTTTGAACATAACTCTTCTTCAATTAGATAATATCTCAAGGCTATACTGAAACTTCCATTCGCTAATGAGATTATTCTTTTGATCCCTGTGTTCTGAAAATGACTTCATTTTTATGATTTTAAAATCGACATATAAAATTTGTTACACTATATATATATATATATATATAGATGTTTGTTATCTTTTGAGTGATGAAGAAAACATGATCATTAACTTTTAATGTATTTCATAAATATAATTGATGTCATTTGTGGTGCCCCAAGTGATTTTTCCCACTTATAATTAACATAGTAACTTAATCGTTAGAGAAACGAGTGTCTCTGCAGTTTTAATGAAACGCAGATTTGAAAACCACTTGAATATTTTTCAGAGTGAGGCTTGCATTTTCTTTACTTTGTTTCATATCAGAAAAAAAGCATAAAAATCTGCAGTTTAAAGTATCTGTTTGAACCTTGAAATAAAGCGCCTTTTTCCGAAGTGCAAAATCAATCTTACCACAAATAATGCAATATCTTTTTCGGTTTATTTTTTAAAGGTAGGCACAAAGTCCCAAAATTCTAAGAGTTTAGTAATATTATTTACAAAACTTAGTATTTGACCTCCTTTGACATGTCGATGCTGCTGCGGAAGTCGGACCCTGGGAAAGAAATAACAGGAAATGCACCTGGTAACTAAAGTAAACAGACCAAAGATTTTCCCGGCGGAAATGCCACGTAAATTGTGTAGGAGGGATGCTAGAAAGAGACGTATCCACGTGCAATATGTAGGTGGCTGTCTGAAGGAGTTGTGACCACAAAATTTGCATGTAGTCAGAAAATTGTCATATGTTTTGATATTGTTCAGGGATATTATACTTTCACTTTGGTTATATGACTAAAAAAAATGCCCGACGTGTAAATATACCGTAAATCATAGAGGTAAATGATGTTATTTTCAAAAGTTTCTGTAATTTACCACACGGACCTTTGGTCACTCACAGTACTTGTCCTGAGGAAATGGTCCCCCATTCACATACTGTATAGGTATATCGTCCCTTAACCATATTTACCAACCCCTCCGCTAGGGCAGAATATGACACAAGGTCAGTTTGTAAGCGGAGTTTAACAGGTTTGAATTCAGAGTTTTTCATTCTCCTTGACTAGTTGCCTCACCAAGGCTGAAGAACCTTGTCTGCCCTACTATTTACCCATAGCGGCCTAAAAAGGGAATGCTGTAGAGATCCAGCATTTTTTATGATGATTATTTGACAAATAATCATCACAAAAATGCTTGATGTCTACCAGACAGGACTTGACACAAAGTCAAAAGCCCGAAGGCTGATTAAAGTGGGGATAAAGGGGAGTGGAAGGTAGGGAACGAGCCGAGACTTGAACTCTGCTGGTCTGTGCTGCTCATCGACCCCTAAGTGCAATGTGGGTCTAATGAAGCAAGCAGTTTCACAAATTCAAATTTGGATCCGGGCACGTATGCCGGGTTATGGCTTCAACTAGACAGCAAGCATAGAGACAGAGGATGCAGCTCGCCCATCCGAAGGTGGCCCAGTCGAAGTTGGGGGCTTTTCGGCCTAAAATCTGCCATTGATTTCGACCACCCATCTGGCCCGAATGCCAGACGGCCCAGCCAAAAGGCCGGGGAAGCATTTTTGTGATGGCCATGTATGAGTCTCGATTTGTGTGTACCTCCCCCGCTAAATCTGACTCGGTGAAAAGTTGGATAAAACCCCGCCATTCATTAAGTTTATAGGTTGTTATTTCTTCATGTTGGGTATGTAAAATAATTATATTGCTTTATTACATGCTTACCCAACCTTTAAAACTATATGTCCACAAAGATCAAAAGGACAAACTTACCCATCACTAAATCTATCCATATCAGATAAACAAGCTATGTGGGACACTGCTGGTTAAGTAAGGACAACATTGAACTTAAGTTTTTCGTTTACCTACAGTTAAATGTAAAAACAGTTCTATTTCAACTATTTCAGTTTGGTTCTATTTGACCCATTGATAGGACCCTATTAGGTACCATCACACTGGTTCAAAGTAGACTTAGGAGCGATGGAAACTGAGAGGTATTCTTCATTCCCCAAAGCTCCAGCATTACTGGAGCCTCACCACAAGATGGTTTAATGCCATATTACCCAAACACACGATGGATGTGTCTTACCCCTCTCCAGGGATTCAGTCGGTGTATTCGACAGCCCCAGCCGACTAGGCACTGCTACATCGTAGTATGCGAGTTCGAACTCCAGTCACGTTATTACATTCATTTTCAGACTAATATCCTAGGGGAAAATGAGAACTCCTTTATCCCTCAAGTATATATAAACTATTATCACTGCTGTTCTATAAAAATGGCTTTGGCTTTAAATAATCCACGAAGGATGGTATGTCATTAAACAAAGAAAGCAAACAAAACTAAACCGTTGACCCTTTATAGTCATTTTCTTCAAGGAAAATGTTCAGATAAGTTTTATTGCCTCTTCTGATCAAATTTTCCATTAGAATTCATTTTGCCAATTTTATTATTCTGAGACCCAATGCAAATTCCACAGAAACAAATTCCTGCCAAGAAAAACTGCAATATTAAACAAACTTCCCTACCGTTGTTTTATATATATGTATATATATATATATATATATATATATATATATATATATATATATATATATATATATATAATCTTGACCCATTTAAACTGTTAGTCAGTAAATATCTTATCTCACGTTTCTTTACATTTCGTTCGTTTAAAACTTTTATCAATTTTTTCTTAATCATATATAAATTCATTTATCATCATATCTCATTAGCAGGTCCTATGTATATATACATCTACAATGGTAACAGTAACCTTATTTCATTAATTCTGAGCTGAGAAACTTTAAGACATTGATTAGTGTAACAGTACAAAATCAAAAACGATCTTGACAAAATTCATTACTTCGAGTAATGAGACCTAATGACGTTTAGAGCAGTTAATCATATCTAGTTAATATCTTTTAATGATATCATTTTAAATTCATTTCCTCTGCCCTTGAAAAACTTATTAAGATCACTATGATATTTTTATATGATATTAACATAAATATCAAGGGGGAGTGAATCAGCTCTTTCCAAAAGTCTACAGCTACAATTAATAACAACATTGTCGAGGGAAGGCATCTCTGTGATATTAATGGCTAAGGTACTGGCCCAGCTAAAAAGCACAGATACCAGGCATTTTAGCTACGCAATTTATCATGCGTGCCTGATGGTGTATTAATGTCAACGAATCAAGGCCGAGTGGCCCCCGGATTCGGCCGGGCCACCATCGCGTATGCGAAGAACCATTGACAAACAAAGCATAGCACTTGACCACCGGGTCCAATTCAAGCTATGAGCAGGCATTCGTGCCAGACACACATTGCGCAGGGTCATCTGGCTCACATTATACAAAGTGAGCCAGTGACCAACATAGTCCAACAGGGGACGAGTCTCAGCTCGTACTCGACCTTCCCCTTCCCTAAATCTCCCACTTGGAAAAAGACCACATATCAAATCGTGTCTAATAGGAGGCAGTAACAAATAGACCTGGACTGCGGCCTTGAAGTAAGCGAGTTCGAACTCTAGTCGTGGCATTACGTTCACTTTTACTTTAATAACTTTTGCAAAGGGAGGAACCTCCTTGTATCCCCAGTTATGGGTTGAATAGTATCACTGAAGTTCTACAGCGTTACCTTTAGCAATAATCAAACCACGAAAGTTGATATGCCATTAAATAAAGACAAATGAAATCAAACTTACCAAAAATAAATGCTCCGTCTGACACGTTTTTTGTAAACTGAAAAATTATTTATGAGAAGAGCTCTGCCCAACTATTTTTGCCCCGTCAGCAAGTGGGTGGCTGTAGAATACACCGACTGCACAACGAATTTCCTGATATGACACTAAACAATCTGGGGAGGTTACAGATCAGCTGGAGCTTTGGGGAATGCAGAGCACACCTTCATTGACATCGCTTCCAGGTCCACTCTGACCCGGAGTTGTAGCACCTGATAGGGTCCTATCGATGGGTCAAAAAGAACTAAATTGCGTGCTTATGAAAAACTGAATTGTTTGAAATAAAACTGTTTTGACATTTAACTGTGAGTGGATAAAATATATACTTATACTAAACTGTTTGAATTAGAACTGTTTGACTAAACTGAATAGCTTGAAATAGAAATGTTTTTGACAAACTGGGTACTCATGCTAAACTGAATTATTTGAAATAGAACTGATTATTTGTATAAAAATTGATTTGGCATTAAACCCCAACAATATGCCATAAACCAACAACCAGCCAACCTCGCCTACTATTTAGATTATGTGCTCGTGGCTTTTGAGATAAAAATAAAACAGTTAGTTCCCGGGGTTCTTTCTTCCTGCAGCACCAACCTCCTCTCCTAAAATGACTATGTTATTCCTAAGGTGCTCTTAAAGAGTGATGCGGACGGAACAAAGCAATTTTAGCAGCTCGCATTAAATCGACCTTGTATCACATTCTGGCCTCGTGGAGAGTCGGATGAAACGCTTGTCGATCATTGTACCGAGAGACGCATAAAAAGTACCCAGCTTTATTCTATGGGGCCTCCTCCTCTTATCAACACTTACTCCATGGCCTGAAAGTCGTAAATGGAGTGTCGATTGCGTCTGGTTCGTATCTGAAAGAGGAATGTGGACGAAACTAGGCAACTTTTACACTACCTATTTCCTACGAGGCTCCCATATTAAACCTACTTTGTGTCACATAACAGCAGGGTAGAGATAAGTTTGATAACTTCTTGACCTTTCAGGCTTTGGATGTAGATTTACTATGTAGTCTAAGGGGCTGATATTTTAACCACTATCAGCTGTCATAGCCTTAAAAAGAGTAATGGTAGGGTTCATTGTCCAACGCTTGAGGTAACCCAAGAAGAAAGAATGTCGGCGGGATTATAACAATTTTACACCCACTCGCCACCAAGCTTCGACTGTTGACAAGATCTCTTGCATGGAACTGACCTTGTCTCATATCCGTACGCCCTGGAGCGGGATAGATTATTACGTTTCGCAGTGTAATAATTAACATATTAATCTTGCTAACCCCAGTGAGTGAGTTCCATTCTCGCAGTGTGCTGCCCTAGAGCTCTTCTGTGTCTGAGTTGGGTAAGCTTAATAAATACGTATAATAAGAACCTGCAGGGTTATTTTCCTTGTATCACGTAACCTAATTGTCTCTACCCTGACGTATCAGTCATAAACAAGCATTTTCTAGGATAGATTCTAGTTTGTGCTTTTTTCAGCATGACCAAATTTATTTTCTTGAATAATTCCTGGTGGATTACTTTTCCCTCTCTGTCATGTCTATTCTTGTATTCCTATTGTTTAGCTTTGTTGCATTTGCGCATCATTTGATCAACTGTTTCATCTGTATTGCCACATAATTTAAACTATTGCAAATTATCAGTTTTTGTTCTCATGGCAATATTTTAAGCTGTTATTAAGAGATTCGGTGTCTCTCTTCAAGTTTCCCCTTTTTACCTATGTCCAGATCATTTCATGCGTAAATTATTTAGTTTAACGCTAAATTATCTATATAATTATTATCATTTCGCTCTCAGCGAGTTTTTTGCACCAGCGTCCCCCGGTGGTCTTTCCCTGAAGTCTTAGTGACAGTAAGTCTCTTGAGGTCTCCAGGACTCTTCTTAGTATTCTAGCCAAACACAACAACGCTTTGATCTGGCTTGTTTCAATTCTTCCTCTGATTTCAAATTCTGCCAGTCTTTTTTCTAAACCCTGGGTGACTGTTCCAAGTGGGCTAATTATTATTGGCATCACCGTCACCTTCATGTTTGACAGCTTTTTCTGCTTTAGTCCGGTTGGCTGTGATCGTAGAATACGCAGACTGCATATTTGCAAAGGAGTATAATCAGCGAAAAGTGTCCTAGATGTGATACTAAATTGCATCTGATTGTGAAGCTCTAGTATGAGAGCTTTAAGAAATGTGGAGCCCTTCCCTTTCATTGCCATTACTCCCAGGTTCACTATGACTCCTATTTATTGTAACAGTTAGAGTCCCATCGATGGATCAAATAGAACTAGTGCCTGGAGTGTAACACTAAACTTTATCTGATTGTAAGGCTCCAGTTCTGGAGCTTTAGGGAATATTGAGTACTGTTTCATTGTCATTGTTTTCGGTCAACTTTGACCTAGACTGGTAAAATCAAACAAACCTGTTTAAACTTTTAACTCTATGCAAACGAATCACTGATGTTAAACTAAATTGTTAGTATTTCATAGGAATACTTGAAAAACCAGTTAATTATGAACACAAAAAATATGACTTACATATCAATAATTGAAACTATCTAACTGCATGAAAATAAATGAGTTCAGGCTTGTTTAAACGTTACTTATAAACTTGTGACCATATACCCGCTCGCTGGTCCCCATAGTTTCAACCTCCAAAACCAGTTCATAGCCATCGAATCGTCTTGTTGTTTATCTCATCTCCGGCCAGCGGCATTTCACATTGCTTTACAAACACCCAATACACAACATACACAACCGAGAGAGTAGAAGAAAAGAAGAACAGACAAGCACGGACTTGGGTTAGTTCCAAGTGAACGAAGGGAGAAGCTTGGACACTTTTCCTACATTCTGTGCTTCTGTGACTGTCGCGAGCGTGTACTCGAAAATCCCACACAGCTACCAGGAACACTGACTTATCATCTCGCGCTCGCCGACCCAGCCTCTGGGTCCATAGGTTCTAGCTCCTCGCTTAGCAGCCGCCTTTCACTAACCGTCACTTTCTGTTGACTGCTTTCTTCTGTTTACTGCCCTGAGACCTTCCTTCTTTCGTCTTCTATCGGTCTCGCAGGAAATCTCGCATGCAAGCTCTTTCTGTGAATTTCGCGCCAAAACTGATAATGGGATCCTCTGACTGGCACTCACCCACACCCACAGAAACGAATGCCACCTGTCGTACCACAAATAAACAAGAAATTTTACATAACATAAAACCCAACCAAACAAACAAAATTGTCAGCCCTTTGGCTAGATCCAAATATTTGCCTATCTTTTCACCTTTTATTTTTTCTTGGTGATCCGCGTAGTCGGGAAAATCCACGAAATGACAAGTCTTTTGTTTCTTGTTAATTAGCCCTATGTCTTGCCTTCTGAATGGGGTTGAATGATCTGTTTGTATCTCAAATTCCCAGAAGATTGTATGTGTCTAATTTCAAAGGAAATATTCTCGTTTGAGTGTATACCATTTGTTAGTATGGTCAAGTTTAAATCTCTGGCACGATTCCCAATTCAATCACCTTTCCCTCCCAGTCATGCCAAGTCTTGTATTCTTTCGTACTAGTTTGCTGATTTTACTTATAATGTAAGAAAGGTCGGTGACCGTAGTCGAGGGAGACCAGAAGGCTCCCTTTTCAATAACTACCACACTGAGATGTAGGGGAGAGCGCTACTCCTTTCCCTGAGTTGCTCCACTTTACCCTTGATACGTACCTTATGTTGCTGAGGTATAAGCAAGGAGGTATCATTACCATTTTAAAAGTCTTTGGTATGATTCGACCGGGGATTGAACCCAGGTCTGCAAGACCATTGGTGAACACCGAACATGAGCATTGTACCGGACATTGCCATAATGGTAGGAGTGTTCGCCAATGGCCCGGGAGACCTTAACATTATAAGGTAAGGATTAAAGCTAAAGAGAAGCAATCCAGAGAAAGGAGTAGCGCCCTCCTCTACACGTTGGTGTAGTAGCCATCGAAAAAGGAGCCTTCAGGTCACCCACGACTACGGTCGTTAAGCTTACTTACTTTTACTTATAATGTGACTGTTTGGGCTCTATCTGTACATAATCTGCACTTACTAAACTGTTGCGTATTATCATCTTCATATCATGTCATGCTGCTTGCACAGATTTCCCTGAACCTCTCTCACCATTCGTCTCTATCACCCATTGCTTCTGGCACGTCTTCTAGACGATATCTAGTGTCCGTACAAAGCTATTGGTGATAAGTTCTTGTTGGTCGTCCAACACTTGCTCGTCCGTGTGAAGGATTCCGTTGAAGAACGTCACTAAGGAGTTCGTCCTAACTCCCCCAGAAGTGTCCCACAAGTTTTGTTCGTCTTATTTAATCGGTTTTAGAGATGGGGGGTAGGTGGCCGTACAGCAGCTGTTTTGTAGAATGTTGCTTTCAGGATTTGTTCAATATAGCTAGTAGCATTCTTGTGCAATTCCCATCCAGCCTTTTCTCTATACGCTTAGTCAGCGTCCATGTGGTGCATCCAAACAGTAGAATTGCCATGACTGCTGCTTAGAAAAAATGCAGTTTTATTTTATCGGATAAGTCTGACTTCCATATGATCGATAACCTTTCAATAGCAGTCGATGCCTTCGCTCGTCGAATTTTAATGATATTTCTTGTAGATGAGTCGCTGCTTCCGACGGACATGAACTTCTCCACAAGTTTTAGAGAACCACTATTTAGTGTGGAGATGCCACCTCTTTTTTTTTTTTATTGAAACACATGTACTCCATTTTATCTGCATTCACATGGAGGCAAATTCCACTTAATGCTTGCTCCAAACTATGGAGCAGGGATGCGGCTTTGTCAGATGTTCACTGTCATCTGCACAGCCTGCGTCTCTAATATTTGGTGTGGAGTAGCATCAGCTTTTTATTTTTTTTGGTTTGTTTTTTTTTGTGTAAAATCATTTTTTCTAGTAGATCTATTGAAATTCGAAGTACATAGTCTAGGCAGATTATGAACAGATATGGTAGCGATGTAGAACACCAGTAACAATGTCAAAGAAGTCAGTGTCTCCATCCGTTTAGCCAACTTTTACTTTCGTGTTTTTTCAGAACATAATTATGGCTGTGACATTTTCTTTGGTGCCTTTTCTCCATCTTTACTTTGTGTATGGAGTCAAATTACTTGAAGAAATCTACAAATAACAGTGTCGCCTCAAGGTTTTTTGCGATAACTCCTAAAATTCGGTGGATTTTTAGAATCTATGATGTTGTGGTTTGGTTTGGTTTCTTCGATTAATGGTATATCAACCTTCGTGGGTTATCAAATGCCAAAGCCATACTTTTAGAAGAACAGCAGTGATGCTATTTAACCCATAGCTGGGAGGATAAGAGGATTCTTACCTTTCCCGATGGTATTTATCCGAAAGTGGACGTAATAGCATGACTGGTGTTCGAACTCGCTTACTACAATTTCGCAGTCGATCACTTTAACAATTACACCATGAGGACACTCACTGTGATATTGTGGATCGGTTTCTCCGAAAACTATTGTGAGTCTTCCAAAGAATTTCTCAATTTCTCATTCGATGCAGTTGCGTAGTTCTTGGTGACCGTAGTCGATGGCGATCCGATGGCGCCTTTTTTCATTAGCTTCTACACCGAGGTGTAGGAGAGGGCGCTAATCTATTCCCTAGATTGTTCCACTTACCTTAATCAGCACCTTATAATGCTGAGTTTTAAGCAAGGAGACATCAATTACCATTTTTTAAGTCTTTGGTATAACTAAACCTATGATTGAACTCCGATCTCCCAGGTCACTGGTGAACAGCTCCTAGGTTACCTTTTTTGGGGAAAAGAAGGATGCAGCCTTTTGTCCATCTCTCTATCGTGTTCTGGTTGTATATCACGTTGCAGTATCGGAGCAATAGATTGTCGAATTTCCTTCTCTTCTATACTTTTGGTGGTATTTCATCAAGACTGGCAGCTTTTCCGTTTTTAATTTCACTGGGTACTACGCCGAGTTCTTCTTGAGTAAATTGTCCTAGTTTGATGTCTACTTGATTATCAGTACGAGAAGATACTTGAAAGGTTCTTTGTATTTGTTCTTCTTAGCTGGCAGGTTTTAGTTTAAATCTGGAGGTTCTCTTCCTTTTACTCGCTTCATTTACTGTCTGACACACTATTCAAGATTTTCTATCTTCAACCAAATTTATATTTTTATTGATCCATATTTACCCAACCCCTCCGCAAGGTCAATTTTTAAGCGGAGTTTAGCAGGTTTGAATTCACAGTTTTCCTTCTCCTAGACTAGTTGCCTCACCAAGGCTGAAGAACCTAGTCTGCCCTACTATTTATCCATAGCTGGAGGGAGAATAATTGGATCCATACCTTTCCCAAGGGTATTAGAGCTATGTGAAATGCAAACAGTCTTGTCCAAGAATTAAACTCGGATCACCGTGTCCATATCCGGTGACGATAACCATTACACCACGGGCACCTCCTCCAGGGGAGTTTCAATATTTTTATTGATCTGGTCTTGAATGTATTCCATTTTTTCTATTCGGTATGTGTTATTTTTATGGTCAAGGGGAGTTTCAAATGATAATACGACTTGGAAATGAGTGATAAGAAATATATTGAAAGAAAATAGTACGTACACGAACGAAATCTCTCAATAGCTTAACACAATCATGAATATTACCGTTCTTGGTGACTACTTGCTGAGACTGTTCCGACCCTGCACAGAAGGGAGATTAGTCGGTATATGTCACATGAGGGCGAGTCCATCAGTATGGTAGGTACCCCAACAGTTATTTAGCTCACTTTGCGTCTTCTTTAGTTTCTGAGAGTTGGTATTAGATGGGTTCCTTTTACTACGTAGGAATATTGTTTTCTGGTTGTCTCGTTTATTCTTAACTGCTAATGTCTTCCATGGAACTCTATGTTTGAGTCTTAGTTTGGTTGGCATGCATAATGATGCTGCTTTTATGCGGGCATTGACGAAGTTCTCATATTCGTCAGTCGGAATATGTTTCGGATATCTCCTGAAGGACATCGAATTTGTTTCTTAGTATTATCGCATATTTATCGCAAACTTCTTAATTGTTAAGCATGAACAAGTCATAGTGTGTGATTTTGGTTGTTTGCGTCGAATTCCTGCGTTAGCTCAGACGTTTCTTGGCAGTGACAATTCTATGATCGGAAGACACACCTTCAAAAGAGCAATATGTCTGACAATTCCAAGCGCTATCAATCCATTTCTTATTCGTGTGGATGTAATCTATCTGTGCTTTAGCATTATTTCCACAAGAATAGGTTCATTGTTTTCCTTTCTTTTCTTGAATTTAGTATAAAAGCATGTTGTATATTTTCAAGTGAGAATTCTGTTAGATGTTCCCCATTTCTGTTGGACGAGTTGTCTAAGAAAATTTGTTTTCATCTTTCATGTCTCCTCCGATGATAAGACCTTTGTGTTTGGTGATGCTACGAACAAGGGGATTTAGCTCGTTATAGAAAGTGATGAGGTCTGTTTTATCACTATTATTGGTAGAATTGTAGCAGGAGATGAGCGTTGTGCTGGGGTTGCTGTTAAACGTTGCTACCATCATCCTCGGCAGTTTTTTTTTCTTAGTGCTATGAAGTGATTTTAAGGTGTGAGGACTGAGAAGCATTCCTACACCCTCCTTATGAAGGCATTGACCGAGTTTTTCCATGCAGATCCTGAGATACACGTCCATCCATTGTCAGTGTCCAGAAAAATTACCGTGATTTCTCTTTGACATAATAGGTTCTTATGGCATTATATTGTGCTGTTATTAAGAGATTAAGTTTATCTCTTAAAGTTCCCCAATCTTAACTATGTCTCCTTCATCTCAGCGGCAATCTTTTGTATTTGACGCTTGAAGTTACCATGCAGTTGTTTTTCTTTCGGTATTTTTTTGGGGGAAACCCCGTGACGTAGTGGCTAACGTGCTGGACAGTGACGTCGTAGTAAGCAAGTTCGAATTCTAGTCGTGTTTTTACGATTACTTTCAGACAAATCATCATAATCATCATCATGTCGTGCTGGTAGCACGGATATCCCTGACCCTCTCTCGCCACTTTTTCCTATCGTTCATCGCCCTAGGCAGGTCTTCAGGACAACATCCCGTATCCTCACATAGTCGCTGAATGTATGTTCGTGCTGGTCGTCCTGCTTTTGCACGGCCATGTGTGGGGGTCCATAAGAGTACATCACTTATGAGTTCGTCCCTGCTTCTCCAGCAGTGTCCTGCATGTCTGGTTCGTCTAACTTGAATAGTTTTCGTGATAGGAGGCAGGTGGCCGTACAGTTGGTGTCTTGTGGGGTGTTGCCGCCAGGACTTGTTCAAGATTGCTCGCAGCATTCTTGTGTAATTGCCGTCTAGCTTCTTCTCCAGTCGTTTTGTTAGAGTCCATGTAGTGCATCCTTATAGCAGTATCGATGCGACCACTGCCTGGAAGAAACTGTGTTTCATTTTATCGGTTAGGTCTGATTTCCATATAATCGATAGCCTATTGATAGCTGTCCATGCTTTCGTTAACCTCGTGTCGGTGTCCTTTTCGGTTGATGCGACGCTGCTTCCTAGGTAAGTGAATTTGTCTACTAGTTTAAGAGGGGTTCCGTCTAGAGTGGAGATGTCCCCCGTTTGATTATAGCACATATATTCCGTTTTGTGTGCATTGACATAGAGGCCTATGCCTGCGGCTGCTCGTTCCAAACTCTGAACACTCTTGACTCCACAGCAAAACCATCTTTTTTCTAGATTTGGTTGTTTTACTGATTATCATTTGACAAAAAAGTAAAAACCACATTGCTGTTTCTGGTTGTAATTATACTTCCTTTGTTTTTTTTTGGGGGGGGGGATTCCTCGAGTCCTCGAATTGTTGCTCTATGTTACCTGGTATTCTTACTCTTTTTCTTGGCACATATATTCTATGTCATTCCTCGGGTGTAAAACCTTATGTATCGTCATCAGTTTCCTTGTTGTTTTTTTCCATTTGTTTGAATCCCTCACATGTCTATTGTACGATAGGGGAACTTCCCAAGGGTTTATGGCTATGATGAAATTTCTCCGGAGATCTTGGTTTTGTGAAGTTTTCTTGTTCTTCTGGAATTCGTTCCATGCCTTTTTTTCATTTCTGTTTGATTCCAATATTCCCAAATACTTGTAATTTTCTTTTTCTCCGTGTTTCTTATACAATCCTTATTTCATCTTTTATTTCTCCCGTTTTAACTTTTCCTATTTTTCATTACCAGTATGAAACATTTTTAATGCCAAATTCTAATCCAATATATACTGACTATATTTTCTTATCGTTTGTATAAAAACTTTTTGTTCCTTTTCAATTTTAGGAAATATATTTATTATTATTATTACTTTCTCATTAGAGTTTTTCACATCAGCGTTAGTTGATGGTTTTTCACTGGAGTCTGAGTGACAGCAAGTCTCCTCAAGTCTCCAGGACTCTTCTCGGTATTCTGGCCGTTCTCAATAATGTAGTAATTTGGATGGTCTCCACTCGTCCGCCAACTTCCAATACCTCCAGTCCCTTTAGTAATCCTTTAGTTACTGTTCCAAACGCATCAATTACAATTGGTATAATTGACACCTGCATGTTCCATAGTTTTTTCAATCTCTTCGCAAGGTCGAAGTACTTATCCTTCTTTTCACATTTTTTCAGTTTCATTCTGTGGCCAGCCAGGACAGCCAAGTTGACAATTTTGCGAGTTCTCTTTTTTTGTTGTTGATTATTAGGTCTTGTCTTCTAGCCGAGATCAGGTGATGCGTCTGTATGTCAATGTCCACGGGAGTTTTTGGGTGTTATTTTCTTGGACAGGTGCTGGGTTGTGCATGTACCATTTGTTTTTATGGTCAAATTTAAATTTCTGGCACATCTCCCAGTGGATCATCTTGCTGACCCAGTCGTGTCTAGTCTTATATTTATTCTGCGCTAATTTGCTGCATTCGCTTATTATATGTTTGATGGTTTCATCTCTGTCACCGTATAGCTTACATTTGCTATTTTGTTGCGTCTTATCTATTCTTGCTTTGATATGATTGGTTCTTACAGCGTTGTTTAGTGCTGCTATTAGGAGAGATTCTATTTCTCTCTTGAAGTTTCCTTTTCTTAGCCATGTCCAGGTTTTGTCGCGCGAGATGTTGTTTATTAGTCGTTTAAAACGCCCATAAAGTTGCTTTCCTTCCAATTTTTTCCCCTAGTTATTGTCATTCTGTTGTCCATCGTGTTACCAGTAACGTTTCAGATGGCTGTAATGAGTCCGTCATCGCGTTTTTGTATATAGTCTTCAATTCGTTGTATGGATGCGTCAACGCATCCTCCCTCTTTTCTTGAAGCATATATTCTGTCAATGTCGTCTCTGGGATGTAATGCCTTATGCATTGTCATTATATTATTATTATTATTATTATTATTATTGTGAGATGTTTTACGCTAGCGTGGGCTGGTATTATTTTTCAAGAGTTTGAGTGACAGCAAATTTTCCTCAGGTCTCCAGGATTCTTCTGAGTATTAAAGACTATCTCAACAATACTGTAATCTGGTAAGTTTCTTTTCCCCGAGCGTTTTGATTTTTTCTAGTTTGGTAGTTCTATTCTTTCTTTCATGTGTTCTTTTTCTGCTTTTCATTATTAGCAGAGAGCATATTCTGTACTGAATTCCATCCCTATATCTTCACCGTATATTCTCACCGCCTTAATTAGGATTCCAAATTCCTTTTAATTTTTGAAAAACAGTTTGATGTTGTCCATGTACATTTAGTGGTTGATTTAAGAAGTTTGTATCCTCCTGTACATTTCCTTGAATATTGTATCTTCCTACATTTACCAGCCAGATTTCCTAACATTTGTTTGTCTACACAAACCTTTTTGTTGTAGCTTTAGTCAGTCTTTTCACGGCTTGCAGAAGCGATTTTATGTCCACTCTTTTTAGGTCCTGTTATCATTTTGATGGTTGTCCTCTGGGTTTTCTGTTGGTAAAACCTTTCTCCTATTGATGTGTGACTTAAATCGCATTGACTTTACTTACTACCTAACCAAAGAACTTTAAGCCATTCTTGATAATATGAGAGATTTCATTTAATATCACAAGATCACTCCTTATATTGTACATTTTGGAAATTCCCAATATTGTCATCTTTCCGAATCCAAGTTTCTCCCTCTCATTTAACTGTTGGACCTTTTATACATAGCATCGACTACGTCTTCTAAAACGTATTCCTTGAATCAACTCTTTTAACCAGATTGACTTTCTATTCCTTCCAAATTAATCTCAGTCTCGTCAACTGGGGCAGTAGAATAAACCGACACTTCGGAGGGGTATGTCCACATAACGAGAATCTTAGATAAGACACTGCATCTGGTGGTGAGGCTCTGGTCCTAGAGCTTCGGGGAATATAGAGTACCCACTTATGGCCATTACTCCTGTGAGTCGAATAGAACTATTTAATGATTTATCATACTTGAAAAAATTTAACTGTGCAATCAATTGAGATCAGGGTCGTTTAAAATGTTACATAAAAACTATTCACTTCAAAGATCAAATATAAACAGGATTTGACACTGAATAGACTTCGTGAGTTAATATGCTATGAAACCAAAACACTCACCTAACCCAAATAAATCAATTGAATATAGTTGAGATTTTTCTTATTAGATACTATGTTGAGGAGATATGCTTTTTTTAAAAATGATTTTGGCTTTAAGATTTAATTTTTTACAAAATACAGAAAAGTTTTTGAATATGAAATATTGCATCATATGCTAACACCCATACCAACAAATTCCTCGCAATACTAAAACTGACTTTAAGATCTGAAACTCTTCGGTCGGATTGGGATAGTTCATCACAAACAATTTGATTTTAACTTCATTCATTAAAAATCTGTTTTCCGTGGATAAGAATTAAAATATCAGGCATAGTATTCTAATTTTAGTTTTTTAATTAACTTTACTTATTAAACCTATATATCTACTATATCTGTTGAATTATTTTCTTTTTACAATTTCTAAAGACATTTCGTAACCTATTATAAAAAGTATATTTTAGAATTCAGTACATTCATGAAATAATTTGTTTAAAATATAATTATCTTTAAAATTTTTCTTTCGTGAAAATAGGATCATATCAATTGTTAGCGACGCCAAAAATGTCTGGATCTTTTCGGTTAGATCCAGATCGTTCATTCATTTCAAGGATTCGTATGTTTTAAATGGATCGTATGTAAAGGACGAATTACTGGTGGCCATCAAAACCAATGTGACATTCTGCTCGGTATAAGATGTCTGTCAACTAGTCTACATGATCCAGTGGTTTCTGTTCACCTGTTATAAAGTGATTTATTGATGGAAACGAGTAAACTAGACTCCTATTTTTTATACATCCTGC
Organism: Sepioteuthis lessoniana; assembly: GCA_963585895.1. NCBI lineage: Eukaryota > Metazoa > Mollusca > Cephalopoda > Myopsida > Loliginidae > Sepioteuthis > Sepioteuthis lessoniana. The sequence continues at coordinate 103,478,141 of OY757910.1, forward strand.
CATAAATTTTTATTCATCCCCAGACAAGCCCTGTCCTCATAAAACTATTTGGTGGATTTTAGAAGATAAACTAACAACTCCGATTTATCAACACAGATGATGCCTTATGCTAACTCGATGTTTTCCTTCAACACGGAGCTTAAAAGCATCATTAGCCGAAAATGGTTGACGCTTATACAAAAATATAGATTTTAGTTATTTAGTTAGCTTTGCTTAGTATGGCACAGGATACTTATATTATCTGGTCTTACTGTGATATACTGAATAGCCTGTTTACCCGTATATCTTTTGCCCAGTCAGCTGGGGCTGTAGAATGCATTGACTGCACCTCTGCAGAGGGGTAAGACCCCAACCACCACTGAGTGTCCTGGATATGACACAAAACAATCTGATGGTGAGGTTCCAGTGATGCTGGGGTTTTGGGCAATGCGAAGTACCCCCTTCATTTCCATTGCTCCCAGGTCCTCTCTGGCTCGGAATAGAAACACCTGATAGGGCCCTATCTATAGGTTAAATAGAACTAACGTCATACTTATGCTAAACTGAATTGTTTGACTAAACTGAATAGCTTAAAATAGAAATGTTTTTGACAATTAAACCGTACTTACATTTAAACTGAGTACTTATCCTAAACTAAATTGTTTGAAATTGAACTGTTTTTGACACTGAAACTAAACTGAATTGTTTAATATAGAGCTGTTTTGACATTTAATTGTGTGTAAAGAAAATCTGTATTTATACTAAACTGAATTAGCTGAATTAGAACTGTTTGACAAAGTCTAATAGCTTGAAATAGAAATGTTTTTGGCAATTAAACTGTGTACTAATGCTAAACTGAATAGCTTGAAATAGAACAGACTATTTGCATAAAAATGTATTTGGCATTAAATAACCTACAAAGTTTGATATGCCATAAAACCCAAATTACCAAACCAAACCAACCGCATACTTTTATTCATCAAGTCAAAATTTCATTCTCTCCCAGGTATCTCTATGGAACAATTTGCGTAACGGTTATCATCTTAGTAAATGAGATGGCTAATCTGAGTTCAATTCCTGAACAGGATGTTTATATTTCACAAATATTTACACAAATACTCTTTGGAAAATTGGTCTAGTCGGCTGGAGTTGTATAATACACCGACTGTGTCTCTGCATAGGGGTAAGGCCCCCGCCAACGAGTGTCTAAGATATGACATTAAATAATCTGATGGAGAGGCACCTGTAATGCTGGAACTTTGGGGAATGTGGAGTACGCCTTTAAGGACATCATCCTCGGGACCACTCTTTTCTAGAGGTAGCACCTGATAGGGTCCTATCTATGGGTAAAATAGAACTAAACTGAGAGCTTATGCCAAACTGAGTTGTTTGAAATAGGACTGTTTTGTTATTTTACTGTGTTAACAAAAATGTACTTAGCTAAACTGAATTGTTTGAAAGAGAACTGTTTTTATATTCAAACTGTGTACTTATACTAAGCTTAATTGTTTGAAATAGAACTGTTTTTTACATTTAAACTGTGTACTTATGCTAAACTAAATTGTTTGAAATAGAATTGTTTATATGTATAAAAATGGATTTGACTTTAAATAACCTACAATAGTTGATGTACCATGAAACCAAACCAAATCATACCAATTTTTGGAAAAGCATGAACCTATCTGTTCTTCCCCAAGTTATGAGTAAATAGTAGGTCAGACTAGTTCTTTACTACTAGTAACGCAATTAGTTTAGGAGAAAGAAACCTCTTAATTCAAGACTAGCTGTACTCCGCTTAAAAAATTGACCTTCCTTTACTTCCTACCCGTGGTAGAGTAAATACAAGGATCATTCAATGAATGAGCGGATTTATTTTTTGAATAAAATATTTTTTTTCTTCAGAATTTTTTCCATAAAAGTAAATTCTGCATTGTTTGGAATTGATTTATGACAAATATAATTTGAATCCCCACCCAAATTATTTCAAAGCTACTCAAAAAAGGGCCAAATCAAAGTACTACTAGCTTCAACTGAGGTTTATAATAATTTTAGTGGGTAGGAGAGCAAACTATTTGAAAATTACAGAAGAATATATACGGAAAGTCATGTGTTAGTCAAAAAAATTACAAATGGGCCAAACTAAACGAGCCTGAGTTAAATCGACAGTCAATGGAGTGGAAACACTCTAATTCTCTTGTAAAGAAAAAGTTCAGCGCCCAGAGGTCAGTAAAGATGATCTTGCTGATAGTGTTCTGGGACATGAAAGGATCCCTCAGTATTGATTCCGTTGAAAAAGGTGCGATTTTAAACGAGGCTTCCTATAGCCAACTCCATCGGCAACATTCAACTTATTTATTGTATTATCCTCGTATATATATATATATATATATATATATATATAAGCATGTTTTAATTAAATAGTAAAGACACATTTTCTCTGTCTAATTTAACTAAGATCCTTCCGAGTTTCCTGATTAGTGTCTTGGTTTCAGGTTAGAATTAGTGAATGAATTGACCAAAATTGTCCCAAGCCCTTTCGGACCCTTCATAGGACATCATCAGGGGTTGCTTGCATCTGTAAAGAGTGTTGTTTTTTAAATGAGTTTTGAACGTTTTTTTGGTTTTTATTACATAGCAAAAATATGCAAACGCAGAGTTGGATAAAATTGAGTTGCTGATGAATTTAAAAAAAAACAGAACGCTATCAACGGAAATAGAATACTGTCAAGAAATACGTCTTATTAAACCGAAAATCAATAGAATTAATTTTGAAAATAGCGACAATGTTTTGAAATGCCTTTATTATTTTTTTTTTAAATATTCCGCAAGGGAATATAACATGCATTTAAGCTTTTGCCAGACGAATTTAAACGACTCAAAATGCAAGATGTTTCATCCGAGATTTGAACTCGGAACACCGATTCCATTTCAATCGACAATGACGGACGTCCACAGTCTTGGTTTAGTAATCAGTCTAAACGAAAGAAAAACTCTATATTTTAAACCTGAGGATTGTCGTTCGGAAGAATCTGTGATATTGAGGTCTACCATTGACAACATACTTAGAAAAAACCAAAATGGCTTCCGAAGAAATAGATCCACGACCTCACAAATATTAACCATCCGCAGAATCCTTGAAGGAGTACGGGCAAAGAACCTACAAGCGACATTAATATTTGTCGACTTTACCAAGGCTTTCGACTCCATTCACAGAGGAAAGATGGAACAAATCCTACTAGCGTACGGCATACCTAAAGAAACCGTAGCGGCAATAACGATTCTCTATAGAAACACTAAAGTAAAAGTACGATCACCAGATGGAGACACAGAATACTTCGACATTGTAGCAGGAGTACTACAAGGAGACACGCTGGCTCCGTATCTCTTTATCATTTGTCTAGACTACGTACTTAGAACATCGATTGACAAAATCAAAGAGAATGGCTTCGAACTGACGAAGAAAAGAAGCAGAAGATACCCAGCAACAACAATTACCGACGCCGACTACGCCGATGACATAGCGATACTGGCAAATACACCTGACCAAGCCGAAACACTTCTGCATAGTTTGGAACGAGCAGCAGCAAGCATAGGCCTCCATGTTAATGCACACAAAACGGAATATATGTACTATAACCAAACGGGGGACATCTCCACTCTAGAAGGAACCCCTCTTAAACTAGTAGACAAATTCACGTACCTAGGAAGCAGCGTCGAATCAACCGAAAAGGACATCGAAACGAGGTTAACGAAAGCATGGACAGCTATCAATAGGCTATCGACTATATGGAAATCAGACCTAACCGATAAAATGAAACGCAGTTTCTTCCAGGCAGCGGTCACATCGATACTGCTATATGGATGCACTACATGGACGCTAACAAAACGGCTGGAGAAGAAACTAGATGGCAATTACACAAGAATGCTGCGTGCAATCCTGAACAAGTCCTGGCAGCAACACCCCACAAGACACCAACTGTACGGCCACCTGCCCCCTATCACGAAAACTATTCAAGTTAGGCGAACCAGACATGCAGGACATTGCTGGAGAAGCAGAGATGAACTCATAAGAGATGTACTCTTATGGATCCCCACACACGGCCGCGCAAAAGCAGGACGACCAGCACGAACGTACATTCAGCAGCTATGTGAGGATACAGGTTGTTGTCCTGAAGACCTGCCAAGGGCGATGAACGATAGGGAGGAGTGGCGAGAGAGGGTCAGGGATATCCGTGCTGCCAGCACGATATGATGATGATGATGATTCTCCTGTTACCAGCTCATCCGAAGAAAATTATGGCTGATCCAACCCAGGCTTTAACCAATATAAACAAACTGTGTAATTATTCGAGCTGTTTATATATTGAAATTTTGACCATTTGTATGTCTTTTGCGAAAGGACAGCCTCATTTATCATTTTAAATTCATAGTATAATAATTTAATCTTTGTATGTTCATATGTGACTAGAACACAACAAAATTGACACAACATGTCCTTAATTTTTGAGTTAAGAAATTTTAATGCTAATTTGTAAAGTTACATGTAGTCGGTTCGGTTGGTTTGGTTTTCTGGCTATTCAACCCTAATAGATTATTTAATGGCAAATCCTGCTTATACATTTTTATATATCTATGGTTTGTAAACACATTTGGTTGATAGCATTTTTAAACGAGCCTAAGCATATTTTTTGCACACAGATAAATAGTTTCAAATATTTTTTTACCTAAAACGAATTATTCTATTTAAGATTATAATCATTTGTTTGCACACTGTTAGATGTCAAATTGTTCTATTTTTAACGATTCAATTTAAAGTAAGTCATCTGTTTGCACACAGTTTAAATATAAAACAGCTCAATTTGACCCCTATCAGGTGCTACCACTCCAAGTTAAAGTGGTTGGTTGCTAGTTGGTTGGTTGGTTGGATTTTATGGCAAATCAACTTTGTGTAGATTACTTAACACCAAATCCATTTTATACAAATAATAAGTTCTATTTCAAAGAATTCAGTTTAGCATGAGTACACTGTTTATTTGTCAAAAGCATTTCTATTTCAAGCTATTCAGTTTATTCAACCAATTCTAATTCAGCTAATTCAATTTAGTATAAGTACGGATTTTGTTTACACCGATAAATGTCTAAATACTTCTATATTAAACAAATCAGTTTAGTATAAGTACAGTGTCAATGTCTAAAACAGTTCCATTTCAAACAATTCAGTTTAGCAGAAACACGCAGTTTAGATATCATCATCATCCTGTCATGCTGGTAGCACGGATAGTTTAGATATAAGTACAGTTTAATTGTCAAAAACATTTCTATTTTAAGCTATTCAGTTTAGTCAAATAGTTCTAATTCAATTAATTCAGTTTAGCATAAGTATGCAGTTCCATTTAACCCATAGATAGGGCCCTATCAGGTGCAACCACACCATGCCAGAGTTGACCTGAGAGCAATGGCAATGAAGGGGTGCTCCACATTCCCCGAAGCCCCAGCATCACTGGAACCTCACCATCAGATTGTTTAGTGTTATATACAGGACATTCATTGGTGGGGTCTAACTCCTCTACAGAGGTGCAGTCGGTGTATTCTACAGCCCCAGCAGAATGGGCCCGTTACATTTGAAATTCAGACACGCACTCTATCCAAAAAATGGCAGCAACACCCCACAAGGCACCAACTATACAGCCACCTGCCTCCCATCACGAAAACTATCCAAGCTAGACGAACCAGACATGCAGGACACTGCTGGAGACGCAAGGCCGAGTTCATAAGTGATGTACTTCTATGGACCCCCGCATATGGCCAAGCAAAGGCAGGACGACCAGCTCGAACATACATACAGCAGCTATGTGAGGATACAGGATGTAGCCCTGAAGACCAGCCAGAGGCGATGAAAGATAGGGAGAAGTGGCGAGAGAGGGTCAGGGATATCCGTGCTAGAAGCACGACATGATGAAGATGATGATTATTTCAACATATGTCATTTTGGAGGGGAATCGGGGTGGTAGAGATTTTTTTTCCAAGGGTAAAAATACTTGAAAAAATAAGTTAATCATGATGAGGTGGTGAATGAGGTAAGTTTCACTCTTGAAGAGATAGAACTTTTCAAACTTTCTGTAACATACCCATGATACGGATGCGTGAAATGTCCATAGAATGTTCATAACTCATATATATAGATAACATAGGAATCCTGTAACACGAAAAACACTTACGACTTCTTAGTTCAGGTACGAAACTTTTTATTACCTTTGGGTTTAAAGGTTTTTCGTCATAAGGAAAGAGATACCATCTTTATATGCTGACTTTTCCATCAGCCTCAAAGTACGTGCGCACCCGCCGCAAGGCCTCGGCGAGCAAGCGAAAGTCCACTTTCTTTTTCCGACGCAGCAACTCAACTCTGACTCCTCTCAAATCTCAGCCCACGCTTCCGGTGCGTGATGTCACTCACTTCCCTGGTCACACCCTCTATCTGGGATTTTTATTGTGACATCCCCTTTAGGATGAACCTTTCTGTTTAATTTTCAGTTTATTATGATAGACGAAGGAGTTCCTCATGCTATTTTGGCTAACGTGCTGGACTGTGACTTGATAAAAAGAGAGTCCGAACTCCAGTCTAGCTATTATGTTCAATTTCGGATTAACAGACCTTCAAAAGGGGTGAGCCCCCAAATTTCCTGGCTGTAGGTTAAATAGTACTATACCGTTCTTCTAGAATGATGGCTTTGGCATGAAATAAGCTATGAAGACGAATATGCTATTAAGCAAACAAATAAAAAGACTCAACCTATATTTGTAGATGAACCGTCATTAAAGACTTAAGTAAAAATATCATAGATTAACATTTATTCTCGGAAAACCAATGAGATGGAAATATGATAGAACGGAACAGAGAAAAATAATCTTTCTTCTTATTTGCTTAGGGAAATGAGATACCTTCATTTAAAATACACAAGTGTCTATCAAATTAACTATAGATTCCAGTTGGTTTATATTAACATCAAATGATTCTTCACTCTCTCTCTCTCTATATATATATATATATATACTGAGAAAGAGAGAGAGAGAGAGAGAGAGAAAGAGAAAGAGAGAGAGTGAGGAAAACGTAAAGAGAGTAAGAGAGAGAGAAAGATAAGATTGGAAACCAGCTGAGTTGGTCTACTTTATACCGATGGAACGTTGACATTGAATATCTATCTATCTATATATATATATATAAATATATATATATAGCGGTAAAGTATACCAAATCAGCTGTTTTCCTATGTTTTTCTCTCACTTAGCTTCTGTTTGCCTCACTCTGTCTCTGTCTCTCTGTCTCTCAGTAGATATATATATATATATAGAGAGAGAGAGAGAAAGAGAGGGAGAGGAAGGCAAACAGTCATGTATATATATATATATATATATATATAGTTTCGTATATCTATGGATAAAGAGTGGTCGAAGTTAGGATTGGTAAGAAACCGGCCATTAACAATTTCTGTTGACTTGGAGTTCGTGTATCTATGTTTACATATAAAATATGAACATGAATGGCAGTAAGATAAGTAAAGTTGGCGACCTTAGTCGACGGTGACCCGAATTCTCCTTTTTCAATAGCTACTGCACTGTAGTGAAGGGAAAGACACTACACCATTCCCAGGATTGTTTCACTTTACCATTGGTCTGTACCTTATAATGCTGAGTGTTAAGGAAGCCCGCTCCAAGTACCGTTTTTTGAGTCTTTGGCATGACTCGACCTTGGATTGAACCTAGGTTTCCGGACCATTGTATATATATATATATATATATAGGCCTAAATATTTCAACAGACTGACACAGATAGATAGATAGATAGATAGATAGAAGTTTTTGATATAGACAAAATCAAAGCATTCAAGAACTTCAAAACTGAAAAAAATAATAACTGAATGAAATGTACGAAAAGATAAAATACAACACAGAAATGTGATTGGGAAAGAATCTCGTTGAGAATAAAACGAAAAATGAAAGAATAGGGAATAAAACTGAGTGTGTGAAGGAAGAAAAAAGAAAAGATAGAAATGAAACCCTACCACAGAGAGCAAAAAAAGATAAATTGCTTGTAAATTGTAAGAGGCAACGAAATCGAAAAACCACAAAAACCGTCGTAAATATGACTCTGTGTGTGTGTGTGTGTGTGTGAGAGAGAGAGAGAGAGAGAGAGAGAGAGAGAGAGAGATAGAGAGAGAAAGAGAGATAATATGAATGAATAGATAAATATATACGTGTGTGTGTCTAGTTGTGCATGTTTATGTATGTGGGGGAGAGAGAAAGAAAGATTATGACTGAATATATATATATATATATATATATATATATATATATATATAATCAGGTGTGTGATTGAGAATATGAACAAATATATGTTTGGATATGTTTGAATCAGAGACAGAGAGACAGTATATGAACTAATATCTATATACCTGTGAGTATGTAGGAGTGAACTTATATATATACATATATATATATTTAATATATCAATTACGCTGACAGAGTTGTTTCCTGACTTTCTCTCTCTCTCTCTCTCTCTCTCTCTCTCTCTCTCTCTCTCTCTCTCCGTCCCTATCATTCTTCGTTCATCCAGTGGCTGTATAGAGTTGATGTATATAATTGTTTGTTGGTCGGCTAACACAGGCGTATCCAAGTGCAGGTTCCCATTAGAGGTCAATTATGAGTTCGTCCTTACTTCTCCAGAAGATCCCTACACATCCTGTTTGTCTTACTTGGATAATTTGGGAGATGGGAGGTAAGTGGTCGTATAATAACTGTTTTGTGAAGTATTGGTTCCAGGATTGTTTCAAAATAGCACGAAACATTCTTGCGTTGTTCCTGCCAAGCTTTTTGTTCCATCCGTTTCGTTAACTTCATGGTCATGTATCCACACAGTAGTATTGACACAACCTCGGCTTGTAAAAAATCCAGTTTAATTTTGTCGAAGACATCAATTTTCAAGCGATCCATCACCTTTCAAAAGCATTCCACACCTTTTCTAGAGGTATGTTGATATCACTTTCAGTAGATGAGATATTGCTGGCGGCATACGTGCGCTTATCTATTAAAATGTATATGCATATGAGAATATTAACGAACACCCCCATATATATATATATATTCTTGAGAAAATGAACGAGTACAAATTACACAAACACACGCAAACCCATGAGAAAAATTATGAGTGAGGGAGAGAATATTGATTAATATATATATATAAACATACATGTAAACACACACATACACATATATATACATATATATATATATATATTTGTTCGTCAATATATATATATGTGTGTGTGTGTGTTTGTGTGTTGTGTGTTTGCTTAGACTCTCATTTATATATATATATATATGTAAGAATACAAATATATATATATATATATATATATATAGAGAGAGAGAGAGAGAGAAAGATTTATGTATATATTTGAATATGAACGAATACATAAATATATATATCCATGCATACATATATATATATATATATACATACATATATATATATATATATATATATATATATATATATATATATATATATATTGGAATATAATCGAATTTGTGTGTGTGTGTGTGTGTTAGAACATGAAGGAATATATATATATATATATATACTGAAGAGACATAAATGCCGAAGAAGTAGAAAAACGAAAGTGAATGTGTTTAGTTGACTCGAGAAAGGAAGTTGTTCGGGAGAGGGATGGGGGAATTCAAATCGGATTTGGCAGCATGAAAGTTAGAGGAAATATATCAGTCTTAGGTATTTGTTTTGGGGGAAAGCAGCACGAGGTCGTTGTGGAGGTTTGGACGAAAAACATTTGATTGATTATGTCTGTGCACGATTTTTGTCTGTGTAGAGTTATTGAAGACAACAAAAAATAGTACATAGACATATATAGACATATATATATATATATATATATATATATATATATATATATATATATATATATATATATATAATGTACATAATTGTATTTTATAAATTTCAGACTTTTCTGATCTGTTTGATGTCTCAAATCGCTTGTCAGACAAAAGGCGAATGACTTGCTTTCCCTGCTGAGAAGAAGCGAGTTTTTTTTTAAACAGATTGAGGTTTGGGTGGGGTCGGTCGATCAGAGTGATGGGGATGGTGGATGAAGCTTGAGAGACACAGAGCAACTATGACGTGAAAGTAGACATCAAAGTAAAAAAGGAAAAAAAAAGATAAAAATAAAAAAAAGTTTAAAAGGAAAGTCTTTATAAAAGAAATTAAGCCCTACTAAATAAAAAAAAAAAGAGGTGGGTGGCAAGAAAAGGGCCAAATAAGAGTTTTCTTGTACTTTTTGGTCTATAAATTTGTAGAAAAAAATATCCCAACACAGGATAAGTCATTTTTACGGAGGAATTTCAAAACAAATCTATTTATATATTAGTCGCAAACTTAGATTGTTGCATTTCTTTCTTTCTTTCTTTTGGACTAGTTAGATTGCTCAGTGGTCGATTTCACTCTCTTCTGATCTTTCTAGGTCTCTCTATCTCTCTCTCCCTCTCTCTCTCTCTCTCTCTCTCTCTCTCGCTCTTCATCTATCTATCTATCAATGCATGTATATATATATATATATATATATATATATTTATGTGTATGTGTGTGTGTGTGTGTGTGTGTGCCTGTATTTGTATAAAAGCGTGCCTGAATATATATATATATATATATATATATATATATATATGGGGGTCTGTCTGTCGGCCTCTGTGTATGTGTGTGAGCTATTCCACACGCGCATCTATATAAAAGTCATTTTTATGGAGGAATTTAAAAACATCTATTTAATTAGCCAAAAACCTAGATTGTTGCCTTTCCTTCTTACTCGTTGCATTGTTCAGTTGTCTATTTCAATGTTTCATTCTTACAAGTTAGCCAACTAAGTTATGACAAATCTATCAATCTGTCTGCCAGTTTGCCTTCTCTCTCTCTCTCTCTCTCTATATATATATATATATATATATAGAGAGAGAGAGAGCGAGCGAGAGAAATATATATAGATACGAAAATGTGGAAATTTACAAAGCTTTTTACTTAGATGTGGCTCAAGGGTGTGTAAATAAAGCACCCAATTAGGCTCGAACTCTCTCGTGAAGGTTTGCTACACAGGCTTGCTAACCATTACACCACCTGAGCACACCATAGATATGTATATCTTCATATATATCTATGTGTGTGTGTGTGTGTGTGTGTGTGTGTGTGGTAGTGATCATATCTACCAATCAATCTTCCCAAGCACACGTATATATAGAAGTCATTTCCATGAAGAAATTTTTTTAAATTACATATTTATATATTAATTGCTGCGTTTTTTCTTTCTTTCTTTCTGACAAGTTAAATTGTTCAATGATCTATTTTACTTTTTTCCAATCTCTCTCTCTCTCTCTCTCTCTATATATATATATATATATATATATATCTGCTTGTCTTTCTGCCACTAACTTTACCTCTCTCTCTCTGTCTCTTTCTGTCTCTCTCTGTGATCTTATCTGTTTATCTACCCGCATACACACAAGCCCCTATACACCCGTATATATATATATATATATATATATATATATATATATATATATATATATATATATACATGCACACAGAGGCATATATATATATACACATATATATATAAACACGCAGAGGCATATATATATATATATATATATACAGAGGCATATATATATATATATATATATACACACAGATGCATATATGTACACATATATATACACAACACAGAGGCTGTGACGGCAAATTGAACTAAAATCCCAAAATGGGACTTTATTTTTCGCACGTGTGAAGACGGGGCAGGTTGGCACTTGATCCCCTACAGAAATAAGTCCTGTTCAGAGTTCTTTTCTCAGGCAGATAAGAACTGGCATATTGCGTGAGGGAATAATTTAGGGCTAGACTGGCCACCGCTGGCAGAGGGGTCCAAAATTTCACACTATCACACACCCACCAGGCCACTAAACTTCTTTCCCTCAGATAATTGAAGAATACGGGCCTATAGGTCTTAGTTGTAATAATATTGATATTGCTACCGTCGGCAACTCCGGTTTCCCGTGTGATACTTTAGGAATTAAGAGGACAGTTCTAAGCAAGATAATATAAGGCGAATAGAAGCTGAAAGGAAAGCATGGAATAATAACATAGACCACATGGTAAAATTAAAATACATAAGTTCTTTACTACGGTTATATACATATATATGTTCAAAGTGTCAAAAATACATAATAGGATAGTCCATGAATATAAATGTCTTTTCTTGGCTTTTATCCTTTTTCAAATTGAGAGAGAGTGGTAAACAAAGTTTGGGTGTAAAGGGAAAATGTCCCAAAGTTACTTATCTTATTTTTTTGACGGGGTTCCGCTGGAGAATTTCTCTTCTTTCACGGGCTAATAGGCTTGGTACTGTTTTTAATGCTGGCTTGAGAGACTCAGGTCTCTCATGTCTCAGTCTTTTGTCTTTAGCCCGGAGTGAAATGGCTATCGTCCGTCTGCCACGAGACTTGTCCAAAAACTAACTTTTTTTTGTATTTCCTCCCGTTGAGGGGAAGGGAACCCCACTTCCGTTTGGGGTCCCCCCACCAATCATTTGGCTTCATTTTCTCCTTCCCCTTCCGATGTCCGGCGACCCAAGGTCACTTAGGTGCAAACATGTGTGACCCATAATCATTTCTAACGGTCACTTTTTGACTGCTAGATAATTTTAGTTCAACGGGGAGAGAGTATCCTTCCCACCTCCTCAATTCTGTGAGCCATCACGTGACACCTCCCCGCTTAAGAGAAGAAAGGGAGATGAATAGAAATACCATAAAAAAAAAAAGGCAATTCAATTCACTGTTCTTTCTCCTTTTCCTTCACTTTTTTTTTTTTCACTTTACTTTTCTTTCATACCCTTTCTTCTTCACGCTTTGACGAATTCTTTCCTTTTCCTTTTTTCGTCCTTCCTAATTTTCACTATAGGGGAAAACAATTTCTCTTCTCTTTCTTTCTCTCTCTCTCTCCCTTTTCCTTTTCTTTAATCTCGTTTTCCTTTCTTTCTTCTTCTCTCTCGGCTTTTGGCCGTATCATATTTCAAACCTTGAGGAGGTAAGCCCTTCTTTCTTTCTTCGTCACTTTTGACGACTTTATAATTTTAATTGTCAAGCTTTGGGGAGAAAACTTCCTTTTCTTTTCTCTCTTTCCCCTATTCGTCACTTGTTGACGAACCACTTTCTCGTCCATCTCATATTTCAGCATTGGGGACGAGAATTCCTCATTTCCTGTAGTTTCTCTCTCTCTCTCTTTCTTTCTCTCAACAACTATGAAAGAATCTTCTGCTACTACATTTTTGTGGGGCGTTAGGGAAATAAACTTGGGTACTTTTTATTTAATTTTTCTAAGCCCTCTCTCTCTGAAACAGACAATTGGCCTAATTTTTCCTCGAATTTATTCGGCATTGCTGAGTTCTCAATTTTTCGAGGTTGGCCTTCTTGACGGACATACCTCTTCAATTTGTTTGTGTGACACACTTGTGTCTTCTTCTTTCCTTCGTTGGTATCAATTCTGTATGTCCTCTTGTCTATTCTCTGTGATATCACGTAGGGACCTACATATTGTCCATCACAGTGTAGTCCTTTATTTGATGACAGTAGCAGGACTTCGTCGCCCTTCTTAAATTCTTTCTTAGCCCTGTGTGAGGGTCCTCTTATTTTTCTCTTATCCTCCAGATAAGTATTAGGGAATTTATCCCCATTATTCGTTGGACCTTCATCTTTCTTCTGACGACTGGTCCTTTTATCTTCTTGTTTATTGAGGGGTGGAAGGTTCACTTCTTTTCTTTCCACCTTCTCACTTTGCGAGCGACTGTGTCGTTTGTGCCGCCCACGTGGCTCAGCCGCCATCTTGTCTCCATGCTGGGCGTTCGTTCTCGCCATCTTTCTTTCTTCATTTTTGGCGCTCATTTTCGCCAACTTGCTTTCTCCATTTTTGGCGTTCATCTTCGCCATCTTTCCGTCTTCATTTATGGCGCTTATTTTCGCCATCTTTTCCGGGTGACACTTTTTAGTTTTTACTTCATTTCCCAGTATAAGGGAAATTCCTTTCATGGGTAGTTTATCTACCACCCCAACTCGAATTGGTCCGTTTTTCCACTGGGACTTAAGTGTTATTTTACACAGCGGTATTTTTACCCTCTTTCCGCCGATACCCTCTATCATCACAGTCTCACGTGTTGCTTCTATTACCCTTTTAGGTAATTTACTTCGCAGAAGTAACGACTGAGATGCTCCGGTATCTCGTAAAATTGAGACTTCCACTGGTCCTCCGTGTGGGCCTCTTATCATCCCTTTTTTCGTCCAGGGTCGATAGGACTGGTTTCCTCTAGGTGTTGTTACAGCTCCTTGAGGTTTTCTCGGCTGGGTCTGGTTTCTTTCAGGACCTTTTCCAAGCTGACACCTTATGGCTATGTGACCAGCCTTTCCGCATTTGTAGCAGACCACTGTTCTGCTGCTACTTTGGAAGGTCCTTCTATTTTCTTCCTTAGGTCTTCCTTCAGGACTTAATTCAGCTTTGAATTTCACTCTGTTTCCCGTGAACGTTTTTTCCTTCGTCTTTCGGTGTGTGAGGATGTATTCATCTGCTAGTGCAGCCATTTCATAAGTCACGTCGGTTTTCCTTTCACTTAGGTGGACCCTGACTTCTTCTGGCACACAGTTTAAAAATTCTTCAGCTAATATTAGCTGCCGGAGTTTCTCAGCATCTCCGTCTATCCTCTTAGAGTCACACCACTTATCCAGTGCATTCTCTTTTTCTCGCAGAAATTCCACATAAGACTGGTTTTCAGTTTTTCTCTGTGTTCTGAATTTCTGTCTATAAGCTTCTGGAACCAACTCGAAGCTTTTAAGAACCGCTGCTTTCACCAAATCATAGTCGGCGCAATTTTCTGTCGGCAGAGTTGCATATGCTCTCTGTGCTTTTCCTGTCAGCACAGTTTGGAGTAGCATCGACCAGCATTCTTTCGGCCATCCAAGATTTAGCGCGGTTCGCTCAAAATGTGCGAAGTATCCGTCCACGTTGGCTTCTTCAAATTTTGGGACTAGCCTCGCTTGCTTCGTTACTTCGAAACTGTCATGGCTTTCTTTGCGTCCTCTTATTGCCAAGTCGACTTCTCGCAGCCTTGTTTCTTGCTGAATTTTTATTTTCTCCAGTTCCATTTTATTTCTCTGTAGTTCCATTTGTGCTTGTATTTTAATTTTCTCCAGTTCAATTTCTTCTGGAGTCATTCTTATCATTTCCGTTGGTAGCTCTTCTAATACTGCTTCCTCGAAAACATTTTCGTCCACCATGTGACTTGCTATCTCTCTCACGAGTTCATGCTTTCTCATAGAATTCTGAACATTTAACTCAAGCTTCTCGCCAATTTTTATTATCTCGCTTTTTCTCAGCCTCTCCAACTTTTCCATGGAGGGTTCTTTTAAAAAGTTCTCTATTTTGTCCATTTTTTTTTTTTTTTTAAATTTTTCCAAACAGTGATATCAACAAGTAATTTGACTGTTTCAGCAATATTCCTTTTTTTCTTTCACGGTCTCCCAGGGTAGATTTAAACGGCAGGAATTGTCACACGACTACTAGCAATAAATATTATTAATAATAATCATTCCGGAAACGAGCCCCCATTTTAGGTCTGTGACGGCAAATTGAACTAAAATCCCAAAATGGGACTTTATTTTTCGCACGTGTGAAGACGGGGCAGGTTGGCACTTGATCCCCTACAGAAATAAGTCCTGTTCAGAGTTCTTTTCTCAGGCAGATAAGAACTGGCATATTGCGTGAGGGAATAATTTAGGGCTAGACTGGCCACCGCTGGCAGAGGGGTCCAAAATTTCACACTATCACACACCCACCAGGCCACTAAACTTCTTTCCCTCAGATAATTGAAGAATACGGGCCTATAGGTCTTAGTTGTAATAATATTGATATTGCTACCGTCGGCAACTCCGGTTTCCCGTGTGATACTTTAGGAATTAAGAGGACAGTTCTAAGCAAGATAATATAAGGCGAATAGAAGCTGAAAGGAAAGCATGGAATAATAACATAGACCACATGGTAAAATTAAAATACATAAGTTCTTTACTACGGTTATATACATATATATGTTCAAAGTGTCAAAAATACATAATAGGATAGTCCATGAATATAAATGTCTTTTCTTGGCTTTTATCCTTTTTCAAATTGAGAGAGAGTGGTAAACAAAGTTTGGGTGTAAAGGGAAAATGTCCCAAAGTTACTTATCTTATTTTTTTGACGGGGTTCCGCTGGAGAATTTCTCTTCTTTCACGGGCTAATAGGCTTGGTACTGTTTTTAATGCTGGCTTGAGAGACTCAGGTCTCTCATGTCTCAGTCTTTTGTCTTTAGCCCGGAGTGAAATGGCTATCGTCCGTCTGCCACGAGACTTGTCCAAAAACTAACTTTTTTTTGTATTTCCTCCCGTTGAGGGGAAGGGAACCCCACTTCCGTTTGGGGTCCCCCCACCAATCATTTGGCTTCATTTTCTCCTTCCCCTTCCGATGTCCGGCGACCCAAGGTCACTTAGGTGCAAACATCTGTGTGACCCATAATCATTTCTAACGGTCACTTTTTGACTGCTAGATAATTTTAGTTCAACGGGGAGAGAGTATCCTTCCCACCTCCTCAATTCTGTGAGCCATCACGTGACAGAGGCATATATATATATATATATAGAGAGAGAGAGAGAGAGAGAGAGGCATATATATATATATATATATATATATATATATAGAGAGAGAGAGAGAGAGAGGCATATATATATATATATATATATATATAGAGAGAGAGAGAGAGGCATATATATATATATATATATATATATATACAAAGAAGATGACCCGGGAATAATTCTATTTGAGAGTATATAAGAGGATTCTATTAAATGTCCAGTAGTGCTCAGTATATGATAATTAAGATATAAATTTCTTACCGTGCAAATTTCCATATCATTGAAAAAACTCAACAAACCCACTTCTTCAGCGAACCATGGAGAGAACAACTGTTTTTTCCATGGACTCTAACTCATTTAAAAAAAAGTCGGGGGCAAAAAGACATCGGTTAGAATTTAGAGTCAAAACCGGATATTCTGTTATTGTCTGATGTCATGCATCCTTAAGTATCTAATTTCTTTTCTTTTTTTCTTTTTTTTTTTTTTTACGCAACTCACAAAATACTCAGCAACTAGAATCTTCTCTATAAATTAATATATTTCATTTCCGAAAAAATATCTCTTTATTTATTCATTTTTTTTTTAATCATTTAGGAAAGCGTGGCGATAAATACTCTTCCTAATATCAAACTTTTTTTTGTTTAGTTAAAAAAATATATAATTTCATTTAATTTCCATCTAAAATTAAAATTTAGTCCTCATTTAATTTCTTGATATTTATGTATATATTTTGATTATGAAATCTACCATTCTAATTTCCATTACTCTCATTAATATTTTTACAAAAAATGTCAATGATTAATAATCTTATTATTCATAATTTAAAGTAACTATTATTACATTTTTGGCTAATTCATTATTATTTACTCTTTTTGGGGTTTTTGACACCAACATATATTTTGAGTGAAAGCAAGTCTCCTCAAGTCTCCAGGACGATTCTCAGTATTCTGACCGTTCTCAATAATGTAGAAGTTTGGATGGTTTCCACGACTCCGCCAACTTTCAAGTTCTCGAGTCCCTTTAGTAATCTTTATTATTTATTACTGATTTGAGTTTTTCTCATCACCGTTAGCTGATGGTCTTTCACTGGAGTTTGAGTGACAGCAAGTCTCCTCAAGTCTCCAGGACTCTTCTCAGAATTCTGGCCGTTTTCAATAATGCTGTTGTTTGGATGGTCTCCACTCAGTCACCAATTTCTAAATCTTCCAGGCCCTTTAATAATCCTTTAGATACCGTGCCAAAGGCACCAATCACAATTGGTATAATTGTCACCTTCATGTTTCATAGTTTTTTTCAATTCTCTAGCAAGGTCAAGGTACTTATCTCTCTTTTCACATTCTTTCAGTTTTATTCTGTGGTCTGCCGGGACAGCAAATCGACAATTTTGCAGATTTTCTTTTTTTTTTTTTTTTTTTTTTTTGTTGATTATTATAAAATCTAGTCTTCGGGCCGAGATTAGGTGATCCGTTTGTATATCAAAGTCCCACATTATTACATTACCATTAATTTTAATAGTAATACTGCTACCATTAATCTTATCCTACTACTGTTATCACAGTCAATTCTTCTAATATTAACATTTTTTCATATGAATTTAAATCTATTTTTATGACTGCATTTAGATGAGAATATTGCTTAAATTTAATATTTGTCTATTATTTGCATCTAATGATGCTTATTTTTTCCTCAAAACAAAGGTTACATCAACTATTGAAGCTTCCAGGAATTGAAGATATCTTAATAGATCTTCACTTAAATTGTGAAGTTAGACCCCTATCTCTTGAAAACCAAAACCACCTTGATAGGGTTATTTGGTTCCTGGGAAAAAAGTGTCTATGTTGGTAGAACCTCTGTTTTCAATTTCCTGCTAAGATTCCATAATAAACTTTCTTTTCCTTCATATTTTACACTGCGAAAATAGTTGCTTAGTAGAGACTTTCTCGGAATAACACATTTCTCCCATGCAACAATCTTTTTTTTAAATTTCTACTACTATAAAGAAACGTATTTGTTCGCTAATAGGTAACATGACAAATAGGTAACGTAACAAATAGGTAACATAACAAATTGGTAACAAAACAAATAGGTAACATAAAAAATTCTTGTTATGATCATAAAAAAATTATATACAAAAATTGCCGCATAAATAACAGTTTTGGTTTCAATAAAGTCGTCATCAGATGATGACCCTGTGTTCAGACATGGTTTCGGGGCCGAAGCATCATGACCACTAACCCAGTGCGCCCCAGCAGTATCTCACAATACAACCAGACTTTATTGGATGGTGTTTGATCAGTACGAATGCCATATCCGCTCAGATGCAGTTACAGGCTTGTTTTGGATCTTTTTTATATATTCCCTCTACTCTACTGATATATTATTCGTGCAAGAGAAACTAATTTTTTAGTGTGTTCCTCTTTAAGATTTTATTCAATTGATTGTGCTTGCAGAAACATCTATCTATTAAATTAAGGAATTACTTGTCTATGTTAATTTCTGAAAGTTTACAGAAAGGAGGGGGTTCGACCAGGTTACCTTTCTTTTCCTATGCTTAGTTTTTTTTAAATATTATTTGAATAAATATTATTGTCACTATGTTCAAGCCTATAATTATTACTGTTGTTTTGGCCAGTTGGCTGGTTCTGTAGAATACACCGACTGCACCTTTGCAGAGGGGTAAGACCTCGCCCCCCAATGAGTGTCCTGATATGACACAAAACAAACTGTTGGTGAGGTTCCAGTGATGCTTGAGCTTTGGGGAATGCGAAACACCCCTTCATTGTCATTGCTCCTAGGTCCACTCTAGCTGGAATGGTAGCACCTGATAGAGCCCTATCTATGGGTTAGATAGAACTAAAAGGCTTACTTATGCTAAACTTAAGCATTTATTTTATTTGAATTGTTTGACTAAACTGAATAGCTTGAAATAGAAATGTTTTTGACAATTAATCTGTACTTACATTTAAACTGCGTACTAATGCTAAACTGAATTGTTTGAAATGGAACTGTTTTTGACTTTGAAACTGTACTTACACTAAACTGAATTGTTTGATATAGAACTGTTTTGACATTTAACCGTGTGTAAACAAAATTTTTACTTATACTTAACTGATTTAGCTGAATTAGAACTGTTTGAATAGACTGAATAGCTTGAAATAGAAAGGTTTTTGACAATCAAAATGTGTATTTATGCTAAACTGAATTGCTTGAAAAAGAACAGATTATTCGTATAAAAGTTGATTCGGCGTTAAATAACCCACAAAGGTTGATATGCCATAAAACCCAACCAACCAACCAAACAAACAAACAACTAACTACTGTTGTTATTGATGGCACTGCTATTGTTTATGTTGCAGTGTTCAGTAACTTTATTGCTTATTTAATCGTTCCTGGTATTCTAACCTCTATTGGAACCACTTTTTTTCTTGGGCTGCATTATAGATCTATTATTTTCATCTAAATTGTTTTGTTTGAAGATTATCTATTAATCCTTATTAAACGACATTCGGTATATGTTTTATTATTGATCTGTGGTGGTTGGAGTTACATTAATGTAATTAGGTGTTTGGTTATCTTAGTTAAATGGTTAAAAATTATTGTAATAACTATTTTAAGTTTAGATGCTAATTTAATTGTAAACCCTTGTAACTTGTCGGCACTTATATTTTTTAATGTATTTTTGAAGTTTTGGGGCCATTACTATCTGAGTTGAAGATGAGGCCGCCATATCTATATAACGCTACTTGTGTGTACTTTTCTATTATCCAACGTCGACTGTTAAATATATAAATACCTATCAAGTTCGTTAGTTGTGTAAAATCGTACGCACCGATGTGAATGCCATAGTTATCCGTGCAATTTTTTTCTAAGTTAACTTATTATCAGTAAGAATAGATTCTATAAGTTAAAAATAATTTTTATTTGCTCTTCGGTGATGTCTATAAAGCTCTTAGTATAGTATATCATTTTAAAACAATAAGCCTTGAGAAATAAGAAGTATTCAATAATATCAAATTGAATAAATGTGGTTCTACTTTTACACTTAATATTTCAAAAAGATTCAATTGTATCAAACGGGTTTTTCCAAAGGATGTACCCAGAGTCCTGCTGTATATTAAAGATGGTGTTTTTGAGCAAAACTTTTGAAACTTCGCTTCAATCAGTCTTCGATGGGTTTAGTAATTTAGGCTCTTGTTTGTTATGGAAATTGAGCTTATAGTATTTGAATAAAATATAAGCACTTTATATATATATATATATATATATATATATATATATATATATATATATATATATGAATATATATATATATATGAATATATATATATATATGAATATATATATATATATGAATATATATATATATATGAATATATATATATATATATGAATATATATATATATATATATATATGAATATATATATATGAATATATATATATATATATGAATATATATATATATATATATGAATATATATATATATATGAACATATATATATATATATATGAATATATATATATATATATATATATATGAATATATATATATATGAATATATATATATATATTCATATATATATATATATATGTATGAATATATATATATATATATATGTGTGTGTGTGTGTGTGTGTGTGTGTGGGTGTGTGTGTGTGGGTGTGTGTGAAAGGGTAGACTGGCAAATCTAACAAGATGGTGAAAATATGTAAAAAGGTGGATAAATCAGTAGTGATATTTCATTCTTTATTCAAAGATTGAGTTTGAAGAAATTCCTTTGATAAAGAATGAAATACTACAACTAAACCCTTTGTAAGTATCTGATTTATCAACCTTGCCACTTATTTTCATCATATATATATATATATATATATATATATATATATATATATATATATATATACATAACATGATGCTTGATATAGGCATAAGCGCTATTGTGGTGTACATTCTACGTCATATTGTAGTATGCAGTTTTCTGCGTGCTTTCTATTGTAATACACAGTCAACCACATTCTTTATAATCTAATACGTGGTCTACCGCATTGTTTCTTTTTTTGTAGGATACGAACTTTCATTGTAGGATACGAACTACCACAGCATTCTAGTATGTGGTCTCCGAAATCATTTTCTAGCACAGTGAGTGATCTACCACTTTTTTTGTATTGTATTTGATTTGTTACATGCCTTCTAATGCAGTGTTTATTGTTTCTTTCTAAATCATTTTAAGGAGTTTTATTTTTGCGCAAAGTAAAACTTTATTACAGATTCCCTGTACCAATGAAAAACAATTATTATAACTCTAAAATTAGTTAAAAGCAAATAGAATTTTAAGGCTTCTGACCAATTTATTCATCTTGTAAAAAGTTTATAAACAAATCGGCTTAATTTTTTTTTTCTCTTCATTTTTCATCAAAAATAACAAAGCGAGATTATATTTAAAACGGCAGTTTCCAGTTTGTGTTTTTTTTGTTTGATTGTTTTTTCTATTTTCAAAATTTTTTATGGTGAGACACCATATATATATATATATATATATATATATATATATATATATATATATATATACTGAGACACCCTGTCTCTCTCTCTCTCTCTCTCTCTCTCTCTCTCTCTATATATATATATATATATATATATATATATATATATATATATATTCTTCCACATAAGCAGGATGCGACACTGGTCCATTATAAAGCAAAGTTCAACAGGTTTGAATTGAGAGTTTTATTTTTTCCAATTCTGATCACCGTAATAAGTTTAAAGAAGCCACTCTGTCAAACGATTTAAGTTTTTCAATATACTCTTTCCTGCCTAAACATATCTATTTCTATACCTATATGTTTATACTTGAGTGGCTATATATATATATATATATATATATAATCATGCTATGCTGCTCGCATGGATTTCCCTCACTCTGTCTCATCATTCGTTTCTATCACTCATCGCTTCAGTCAGGTCTTCTAGACGACAGGCTGTGTCCGTACGGAGTCGTGGTCGATAAGTTCTAGTTGGTTGTCCAACACTTGCATGTGCGTGTGAAGAGGTACGTTGGAGAACGTTACTTATGAGTTCGTCCTTACATCTCTAGCAGTGTCCTGCATGATTTGTCCGACTTATTTGGATGGTTTTAGAGATGGAAGGTACGTAGTGGTACAGCTGGTGTTTTGTGGGATGTTGCTTCCATCTGAAGAAGTCCGGTTAGTTTTTTTTTTATCGAAACCCATAAAAGG
>OY757910.1:103501329-103538829 GCA_963585895.1 Sepioteuthis lessoniana
CATGGAAAAGAGTAGCACCCTCCACTATACTTCGGTGTATTAGCTATTGAAAAGGGAGTCATCCTCGACTAAGGTCGACGACTAATGAATAAACCAGATTGTTCAGTCTTGGTTAAACAATTACTAAAAGAGAATAAAAATTCTGAATTAAACCAACTCCCCTTAAAAATTGACCTTATGTCATACCTGCCGATAACGGTGGGTTTGGGAAATATAAAAATATACAAGTAGTAATAATGTTAATAATATATTCATTGATTTATTTCAAACCTTATTGAAGCAATGGAAATGTGGTTGTTTGTTTTTTTTTTAATTTCCTAATGATCAAACTTAAGATATAAATAAAAGATAAAAGAAACAGGATACTGATTTGCTTAATTAGGAGGATCAAAAGAATATATTGCCATCCGAGCAAAAGAATGTATTCTCTTAATAAAAAATAAATATTTTCAATAGTGCTTAAATCTTGAAGTACATTTATATAAAACAAAAAACAACTGATTAACTTTTCTTTATTTTTGGTTTCTTGAATCTTTTGTTTCGAAGCGGAGATTCAAGAGACTTTTGAAATGTACAGAGAGAGAAAAAAAAAAATTAAAACACTTCTATATCGCATTTGGAACAGAATAAAAAGTCTGGGCAGGATTAATTAGTGAAATAAAAGTATTGATAACGGCAAAGAATAAAGAAAAATACAGTTTTTAAATATTAAGCAAGTTTTAAATGAAATCTTGAAAGGATAAGAGATAGATAGATAGATAGATAGATAGATAGATAGATAGATCTCTCTTCTTATCTAGCTATTTAACAAGTAATCTGTCTGTTTCCCTTAATTCTTATCTCGGACAGTTTTGAAACAAAATTTTAAATAAGTTTCCATCTTTTCATCATATTGAAATAGATTATTTAAAATAAAAATGATCGCAAATTAAAAAGGTTTTGAAAAATTAATTAAGAATTTTAAAGAATATGAAATTAATAATTAATCAATACTAAAACTTACAAAACATTTAGAGAGGACTTATCGTTATTTTTTATTCGTGATGTTTGTAAAAGGATATAAAGTTGTAAGTGCTGGAGTCATTAAAGTTTTCAAAGAATATCAAATCATTAAATGGCGATTTTTGAAAATTAAAAACATTGTGAGAGATTGGCGCAACGTTTACGATGATATATTTATTCATAAGGAAATTTGTAATGATATCAATCTCTTCAAGCTCTAGACATAGAAATAAGTTATATAATTAAGGAATCATTTTTTTTATATTAATCATTTTTCGTTAATCATATTCTATCATTTAGTTTGGTTATGCTTTGAACTATTCGGGTCTTAGTTCAGGTACACAGTCGTTGGTTACAGTTTGACGCTCGTGCGCAAAGGATATGACAGTCACCATTGTCATAATAAACCCCAGATAGGAAATGTGGCTGGAGTGTGAATGACGTCATGCCCGGAAGGGAAGGTCCTGAGAAACTGAGGATTTTGAAAAACAGTCAGTTGAAGCTGAAATTGGACCATGCCGGCAGACAACTGAATTTCTGCCATAGGGGCAGAAAATTGTGTTCTCTGCCATGGAGTCGAGTAGTTGGGATTTCGACCGTTAGAGGCATACGGATGAATTTTTCGGATTTCTACCACAGAGATCTTAAACACCACGAGATGAGCCGAACGTTGGGGTCAGGTTGTATAGAGTTTGCAGTGTGTGATTACGAAAGACTTTTAAGAATTGTGTCTCTCTCCTAGTGTCCGAAGAACCGAACTCAGAAGTTTATAAATGCGTTCTTACTTGAACAACAGAGTCCGCTGTTTCTGCATAAGTGTTTTGAAATTTGCATTTGTATATTTACTGTTGTGATTGATTATGATTAAGGCTATACAACAAATATTTAATCTGGAAAGATATCAAATTAATTAATTGAAATTTACAAAATATGTTTTATAAATTAGATTATTAGATGGATATAGTTAAATAAAATGTAACTTTTACTCGACATAAAAGAGACTTTTCTTTGACTTTTTTCCTCTTAGTTTTTTTTTTTCTTTTCGGTCACCTTTTGATTAAAGCTGACATTCCCCTATATGTGTGCTTGAATTGGAATTATTCCCAATCGACAACATATCCTGTGTGTTTCAAATTAGAAGCAACCCGTTAATATAAAATTGATTTATTACTGAGACAAACGCAAGGGTGGTCATTTGGAACACGTCCTCTAAAAATGCATCCTTGAGCAGTGTCCCGAATGTCTTGTACGTCTTACTTGAATGGTTTGTGAGACTGGAGGTAAGTGGCATACAGAGGCCGTTTTGTTGGAACTTGCCGCGAGATTTTTTTTCAAATCATACTTAGCAGTTTTGTGTATTTCCCATCAATCATTTCCTCTATGTGAGCATACACACACACACACACACACACACACACACACATAGTATATATATATATATATATATATATATATATATTTACGAATAGATATATACAAATACACAGGCACAACCACCGACAGACAGACAGACAGACACACACACACACACACACATATATATATATATATATATAATATATATATATTTATGTGAGATGAGAGCGAGAGATTTACATAATATATATATATATATATATATATATATTTGTGTGTGTGTGTGTGTTGGCAAATGTATATATGAGTGTTATTCAATAGATTGACTAAATTTTACCTTAGAAGATAGGAATAGGAAACACTGTTAACCAATGATGTGTCGTTTCATGTTGCAGAAGACTGACAACGTGCTCTTCTTTACTGACTGCTGCGCCTGGAACTATTTCTTTAAGCAAAAATTCAGTGTCTTTCCATTTTATGAACTGTTTTTTGTGCTCAAACTTGCACTAGAAATTTTCTTTATTCAATTTGTAAACTGGTTTTTCACTGAAATACATCTCTCCGTGATTACTTACATAAAAATGGATTTGGCGTTGAATAACCTACAAAGGTTGATATGCCATAAAACCAGACCAAACCTACCAACATCTCTCCGTAGATGTCAGACATTGATTTTTCTTTAAATTTCATATGGTTTGCACTTCTAAGCCGAGCAAAATTTTGATGACATACCTCTATTCAAGCCTGAAGCACACTCGGATTTGCAATCATTTTGAATAGGTTCATAAGAAATATTTCTGCGAAATAAAAATAATTTTTGCAAAAAAAAACAATTCCAAACAATACAGAGCTTACATGAATAGAAAAAATTCTGAAAACAAAAAAACAATCATTTTCTTTTTTCTATTTTTTTTTTCAAAATATTCTCTTCATTTATTGACAAGCAAGATCAAACTCTGTAGCGACGTATAAAATCTGTACTTACACTAAATTGAATTAGCTGAATTAGAAATGTTTTTGATAATTAAACTGTGTACTCATGATAAACTGAATTGTTTGAAACAGAACAGATTATTTATATAAAAATAGTTTTGGCGTTAAATAACATACAAAGGTTGATATGCCATAAAATCCAACCATCAAAATAGCTCTTTTTTAAGCAATTTAGTTTATCATAAGTACACAGTTTAGTTCTATTTGACCCTTTGATAGGAAGCTCCAGCATTACGGGAGCCTCACCATCAGATTGTTTAATGTAATAATCAGTGCACTCGTCGGGGAGGGGGTCTTTCCCCTCTGCAGAGGTGCAGTCGACGTATTCTCAAGCCCCAGCCGAAAATGTATACTTTTTTATGTACATATATTTGTTACAAGAGGAAATTTTCCTTGAATTGCACACTGATTGCTTGAATTTAAACTATCGTAAACATTTTGAGATAATATA
Source organism: Sepioteuthis lessoniana (assembly GCA_963585895.1). Classification (NCBI taxonomy): domain Eukaryota; kingdom Metazoa; phylum Mollusca; class Cephalopoda; order Myopsida; family Loliginidae; genus Sepioteuthis; species Sepioteuthis lessoniana. The sequence goes on from OY757910.1 coordinate 103,505,132, forward strand.
ATGTCAATTATTTTTTCTATCAGCTGATTTAGTGAATATTTCACACCCTAAAAAATGTAATATGAAAGAAATCTTTACTTAAAGTAGCAATAAATTAATAGTTTGAATGCAAAAATTGAACATAATGTCTTGTAGAGTAGAAAATTCACACTTGTCGTTAATATGATAGTTGTTTAAAAAGTTCTTGGTGAGGTTCCAGTAATGCTAGAGCTTTGGGGAATGCGGCGTACTCATTCATTGCCACCGCTCTCTGGTCTGGAGTGGTAGCATCTGATAAAATCCTATTTATGGGTCAGATAGAATTGTTAGACGTTTAAACTGCTATACTGAATTGTTTAAAATAGAAATGTTTTTACATATAACTTTGTGTAAACAAATGACTCATGTTTTAATTAAATTGCTAGAGATACATAGTAATACTTGAAAAAAAAAATTTTTGAGCAAAAAAATGATTAATACTAAATAGAATTAGTTTTATCAGATAGAAATAAGTGAAACTATTTGACTGTATGAACAAAAATGACCTCGGGCTCGTTTATAAACCTTATCTACCAAATGCGTGTTTAAATCATATATTTGATATATGTGTATAAAAAGGATTTGGGATTGAATAACCTGCAGTGGTTGATATGCCATAAAACCAGAAAGAAGAGTATGGTTAAACATTTTTGTTGTGGCATCAGACAAGCATTTTTATGGGGTACCCGTGGTGTAATGGTTATCGTCGTAGGAAATAGACACGGTGACATGAGTTCAAATCCTGGACAGATATTGACACTTGGGAAAAGTATGAATCCAATTATTCTCCCTCCAGCTCTGGGTAAATAGTAGGGCAGACTGTGTTCTTCTGCCTTAGTGAGGCAAGTAGTCCAGGGGAAGGAAAACCGAATTCAAACTTGCTAAACTCCGCTTAAAAATTAGTCTTGTATCCTATCCTGCCCGAACGGAGGGGGTTGGTAAATATGAAAACACAAGCAATTCTTACAAAACTGGAAATACTAATTCAGGTTTTTCTGTTTCTTTAATATATATATATATGTGTGTGTGTGTGTGTGTGTGTGTGTATGTGTGTGAGAGAGAGTGTTTTAAGATTGCAACAAAGTAAAACAAAGCTTTTGGCAAACAAAATATCAAAGTCTAATTAAGGAAAAGAAACACATCCATAAAAACACACAGACCACACTTTTTGAAAAAGAAAGAAAGAAAGAAAGAACCAATACATGCAGAAAACCTATCAAAGAGGGGACAGTAGCCACTATATTAACTAAAAACGCCAGCCAAATCATTAACACTCTCTGAAGACAGCAAGTCTTACAGACTGGACGTGTGGGTTGCGTGCAAGGTAAAGAAAATTGAATCGGTGGTCTTTGTAGACGAGCCTGGCTTAAGATAAGCAACACCGGTTAAATGAAGGATCAGTGTCTGCTTGTCATTCAACCAAATTGCAGTCACACATGATTCACGAAGACAGAAGCTAGAAACATGTCAGAGTATAGTAAAATAAATAATTATAAAAATATAAATCTTGTGGATGTATTCATTTTAATACATATATATATATATATATATATATGTATGTGTGTGTGTGTGTGTGTGTGTGTGTGTGAAGAGGACAATATATATGCTCCCTTACCACTGAGGGGGTGAGCTCTCAAGCGAAGGAAGTAATGGTTGCCATTAGCGTAAAGCAAGGCAAATGAATTCAAATGAATTGAGCTCTCGGTAGTCATTAAGCGGATATATGTAAACAAAAACAAATGTGATATATAAGCGTTTAAATTTCCTTCGCTTGCGCAGGTTTCCTCGTGGCTGAGTGGTAGAATCGTGGATTGGCGTTTGAGTCAGCCGGGTTTGATCCCAGCTTCGGGAATTTAGCCTGTCTAGTCACACTAAATACTAGTGATATTAGTATGTATAACCCTACGATATATTAGTATGTATTACACTACGATGTATTAGTATGTATTACTGTGTAGTACGCTACGATGTATGAGTGTCTATTATGCTACGATGTATTAGTATGTATTATACTATGTTGTATTAGTATGTATTACACTATGATATATTAGTATGTATTAGTATGCATTACACTACGATGTGTATTTTGTCTGTTCTCGATTGAAGATAGATATTCTAGGATAGCATGGCAAACGATAAACAAAGTGAGCAGAAGAAAGAGCACTGCCAGAGCTAAACTGAAAGCTACCAGCCAACAAGAACAAATACACCTGTGGAAACAGCATTTCGAGAATTCACTCGGGAACCCTCCGGAAGCCAGTCAGGAACCAATCACGAGAATTATTGGCAGGCAATTAGACATCAAACTAGCACCGTTTACTCAAGAGGAACTCGACTCGGTACTGAGATAAAATTAAAAATAGAAAAGCAGCAGGGCTCGATGAAATACCCCAGAAGTATGGAAGACCAGAACATTCGACGACATACTACTCCGACACTGTAATGCCGTATATAATCAAAATCCTATAGACAGATGGATGAAGGGATGCATCCTCCCCTTCCCTAAAAAGGGCGACCACGGAGTAGCTAAGAACTACCGAGGTATAACACTCACGTTCATAGCGGCCAAGATATACAATGCCCACTTACACAACCACGTAGAACCCAAAATTGAGAACATACTTAAGAAGAACCAAAATGGCTTCCGGAGAAATAGATCCACGACCTCACAAATTTTGCCTATCTGTCGAATTCTTGAACGTGTACCCTCAAAAAACCTACAGGCAACAATATTTTATTGTTGGCTTTACCAAGGCCTTTGTCTCCATTCACAGAGGTAAGATGGAGCAAATTCTTCTCGCCTACTGCCCCCCAAAAGAAACCGTCGCAGCCATAATGATGCTCTATAGATACACCAAAGTAAAAGTCTATTCTCCAGAGGGAGTCACAGACTATTTCGGCATAGTAACACGAATACTACAAGGAAATACAGTAGCCCCATAGCTATTTATCATCTGTCTAGACTAAGTACTTAGAATATCTATTGATAAAATCAAAGAAAATGGTTTCAAGCTAACAAAAGAAAGAAGCAGAAGGTACCCTGCAAAAACAATTACTGATGCCGACTACGCTGATGATATAGCGCTTCTGGCAAATGCACCTGCCCCAGCCGAAATCCTGCTAGATAGTCTGGAACGAGCCGCTGCAGGCATCGGCCTCTATGTCAAAGCACACAAGACGGAATATATGTGCTCTAATCAAACCGGCAACATCTCCACACTAAACGGTAGCACTCTGAAACTAGTCGACAAGTTCATCTATCTAGGGAGCAGTGTCTCATCAACCAAGACAGACATTGACACGCGACTAGCAAAGGCATGGACAGCTATCGACGATAGGCTATCGGTCATATGGAAGTTAGACCTGACCGATAAAATGAAGCGCAGTTTCTTCCAAGCAACGATTGTGTCGATACTGCTATATGGATGCACCACGTGAACGCTAACTAAACGGTCTGAGAAATAGCTTGACGGCAATTAAACAAGAATACTGCGAACAATATTGAACAAGTCCTGGAGGCAGCACTCCACAAAGCAGCAGCTGTACGGCCACCTACCAATCAACACGAAAATTATCAAAATTAGACGAACCAGACACACGGGACTCTGCTGAAGAAGTAGGGACGAGCTCATAATATGTGGACCCTTCACATTGAGGAGCAAAGGCATGACGTCCAACTTGAACCTACATACAGCAGCTCTGTGCAGATACGGTGTGTAACCCTGAGGATCTGCCGAAAGCAATGGACGATAGGGAGGTGTGGCGAGAGAGAGTCAGGAATATCCGTGCTGATAGCATGACATGATGATGATGACACTACGATGTATTAGTATGTATTAGTATGAATTACACTACATTGTATTAGTATGTATTATACTACGATGTCTTAGTAAGTATTAGTATGAATTACACTACATTGTATTACTATGTATTACACTACAATGTATTATTATGTATTAGTATTGCCTGTCACACATCGAGATAGATATCTTTTAAGTGTAGAAACCATCAGGTCTTGTCATTTTCTATCACGCCTACTTTAGTTTTCTCATTAGAAACCCACGAATTTAAACTGATCACCAACTTATATTGAACGGAAAACTGACTCAATCCCTGTTTAACTTTAGAACTTAAATGACAGTTAACAGTTGTTTTACACAACATTATTTTCAGCCTATATTTTAAATAAAAACTATGTTTTTTGAAAATAAGTTAAGTAATCGGTAAATTAACTAAGTGTCTTGGGATCTTTTCTATAGTTTACTTCTATTTTTCGAATTTTTTCAGAATTATTTCCTGCCTGTGATTATCAACCGTGGTGTAATCGAAATGACTTTAGGATGACAAAAATTGTCTTGGCTGTTTTAAACATATTTAAATATGCAATAGGAATTTTTATTTTATTTTATTATTTTATTTTTTTTTTCGTGACTGAATTCATGCCATATTCTTGCAATTAAAACTAAAATCCAAACTTCAAAGGTAATATTTGAGTCATCGGCGTAAATTTGAAATAAAAAAATAAAAAATAATAATGTCTTCATCAAAGAACATTTACTTTTTCTGCCATCCGATAAGACAGAACCACACACACACACACACACACACATACACGAGCAGATATTCCCCCGTGGGTTGAGCAATCGCGTGGGAAATTTGAAGTCTGCCACATAGCCTGAAATGCAATAGCTCTTTTAATTAACTGAGTACTCCGGTAGCCAATAACGTCTATGTAAAAGATATACGTAAAAATCCCTTCACTTACGCATAGAATGATGACGCCTCTGGGGTAAGATATCCGATTGACATAAAAGTCAGCAGGGTTTCGATCTCAGTTTGAAGCGTCTCTTGAGTCTAACCACTCTGAAGAGTTGCGATACAAATAAACACTTTGTCTGTGGGAGAGTATATATATATATATATAATTGGAAGAAAAACTCAACAAACTGTCATTTGACTATCATAAATTTATTTCAGCTTGTCACTTGTTATGAGCAACCAACTTTTTTGATAGCCATCACATAATGGAGAAAAAAATTATAACAACATTCTTTCAATTGATTCTTACAAGTTTAATTTAAAAAAAGAACGGGGGAGGAATAGAAATATATTAATGAATCAAAAGTTGGGGGCGGGTAACAAAAGGATATGAGTGAGAAGTTGGTGTCAAAACCGTCTGTAATGTCAATGTCAGGTGTCATGTGTCCTTACGTATCAACAGTTTTTTTTTTCAAACGAGATTCACAGAACCTTCAGCTGCTTAAATCCTTTCAATTAGTTAACCTATGTTATTTTTCGAAAAAAAATCTATTAATCTAATTATTTCTAACGAGTTTCACAGAACCTTCAGCAGCTGAACACAGTTAATCAGTGTGAATTCAGTGTTTTCCTTTTCCTAGATACGTTTTCACACCAAGTTAATAGAGCCCAGTCTGCTTTATTTATTTACTCACATTTGGAGGGGTACTGGTTAACTGCATCCTTTCCCAAGGATTTAGCCCTTTATGAAATGTCAACAACCTTGTCTAGGATTTGAACTCAGGTCCTCCGGTTCACTTTATTACAACGATAACCTTTACACTACCACCGATTACAATTTATTCTTAGTATAAAAAGCTAAATAAATATTTATCTGGCTTTTTAGCTTGGTCGACTGGCATTTGTGCCGGACTGGGTATCTCACATCAACGATAGACTCGAGACCGAAAAACTCCCAGCTTTGGCAAGGCCAATCTCCGGGTGGGCGAGCTGCATCATTGTTAACCATTGAATAGCACTGGATCCTTGGTCCTGTTTAAGTTATAATTTGGCATCTGGGCCTGGACTCATGTTGTCTGAGTTCACGTCCAGCTTGGTTCACAGGCTCACATTGCTGTAAGTGAGCCGGTGTCAAGCATAGTTCAGCAGGGTTCGAGCCTCGGCTCTTACTCGACCTTGCCCTCCCCTAATCCCCACTGTAAGCCATCTTTTGGGTCACTGATCTTGTGTCAAATTCTGTCTGGTGGGAGGCCGTGAGAAATACTATAAAAAGGAAAATCAACAGTTAGAATACAGAAGACAACGGAGAAGGCGAAGTAAATTCTGCTCTTTGATTCACTCTCCGAATTTGTTTGTAATTCCTGTGGAAAAGTCAGAGTAACTAAATCGCTCCTCACGCAATTTTTCACCCAACTGATTTTGGCCAGCCAAGTTGTTACCATTGTCTAATATTTTCTTTCAACAGTGTCAGAGATCCATTCCCTCTTTCGGTGCCTCCTTGCACGAGTGGATTTCAAACTCCAATCTGTCTTTCTGACTTCCTTATTAAGCATTATCTTCGTTTACAGTTTAAGAAATTCCTTGAACTGTTCAACACGAAGTTTAATAAACCATTAAGCAAAGAAACAAAAACAAAACCTGTTCAAGTCCATCAGAGACATATAGACGTTTTCAACTCCCTCACGTCAACAATTCTAAACCGACTGACTTTGCAGATTGTTTGTATCATAAAGAACATAAATATCCTTTGGTTTACAATTTTTTTTTTACTAGACTTCGACATTAAATCGGGGATGTATTAGATGATGGATTGTGTAGCTGCAGTAAACCAGGACTAAAATAAAGGAGAATGTTGAAAAATGTTGGTACCTGTGTTGTATATCCATAATACATATACAAATATATGCTGAACATAATCAAACAATAATGACGACTTCAATGAACGAACGAATGTTATGTTTTGACCTTCGACCCGGCCTAAAAAATGCTATTCCAAGGTGATGCACCGGAAGGAAGTGACACATTCCAATGGCCAGTAATCGAAAGAGATCGCGTGGGCGGATTAAGGCTTATAATATGGGACAAGGTGAAGGTCCCACTGTGCCAATACAGACTGATGCACCGGAAGAGAGTGACCTCTGAACTGCATGACAGTTATTTCCGCTTGATGACGATTAAACATTCGATTTCAAAGATCCAGTGGGCGATCGTGTGGGCGTTGAATTATTATTTTACTCAGTTGAGTTCGAGTTCAAGAAGCAGTTGCCAGTAGAATTCCAGACAGCTAGAGACCAGATGTGGTAGGGAAAGCCACACCCGACCGAGGGGGCCCTCGGGAACCCCGATGGAGTGGACCCCAGCATCCGGAGAACAAGAAAGACACAACGTGACGGTCATAACAGTGGGGTCAAAATATTGCAGTTATGTTCGATCTCCAGCTCCCTCTCACATGCAACCCTTGAACAACCCTTTCGAACCCTTGCAATAAAGTGAGAGCTTGAATTTTGTTAAAGAAGTCTTCCTGTGCCTTCCTTCCTTCCTTCCTGCGTCTTCATTCATGCGTCGTTTCTTCCTGCGTCTTTGTCCTTGCGTCTGTTTAATTATTGTGTCGTTATTATACGGCATATGACAATATAACAAAACTCCTTCTTTAAAAAATATACCTCTCACACTTTATTCTCGAAAGGGTTGATGTTGGTTGTGTGTGAGAGGTGAGTGGGAGACGGGGACAGACTCCTACGTATTGACCCAAAGTTCTTCTGACCATAGCAGCACTTCTTTCGCATTCTGGCCGGGCTGCTCAGCCGTGGGTCACTGAGGGCCCAAAGCCCTCCGTCTGCCGCTGGCTCTCCATTCGGCAACTTGTCCCCAACTGACTCCAACTGCAACTGGAACTCGAACTGACTGACCCAAGCCGTCTGTGGCACCTGGTTATATAATTGTCTCTCGTCAACCTGCTTCCTGTGGGCGTACGCATCTGCCACCAAATTAAACCACGTCCTCAGGTCAAGGTGATATTCCGATATCTTCAACCGGATGCACCTGTTTCGCTGTTCTTCCGCTTATTTACACAGGTGCATCTCTTGATTGACGGTTCGGTCGAGGGTCAATATGTTACACCTGACCAAAGTACGAAAAAAATCAGAATTTATAACAATGGTTGCACTAAGCATTATAAGTGATCTTGGAACAGTTTAAAAGAACTTACATATCGAGTGAAAAAAATACGAAGAAAATTTAAAACAATCTAGATGAGAGCATTACTTAAATAAACAGGAATAATGAACAAAATGCCGTGGTATGGAGGAAACTTGCTGTCGCTTGATCTTGAGCTAAAACCAATACGCGGCAACTTAACAGGAACGCTGAATAAGAGATTGGAATGCTGTGGATATTTGCAGTCACTTTGAGCTTCAGCTAAAATCACCAAAGACTATTGGTACTCAATTCCAAGCTTTAACGCACAAGAAATATTAAGGAGAGGGCTTGTTCAGTCGGCTAGTGGGGACTGTAAAATACACCAACTGCACCTATGTAGAGGGTTAAGACCCCTCCCTCTCGTGTCCTGTATATGACACTAAACAATCTGATGGTGAGGCAGAAAGCATTCATTGGCTTCACTCCCAGGTCCACTCAAGCCCAAAAGGGTAGCACCTGATAGGGCCCTATCTGTGGGTCAAATAGAACTAGACTGCGTACTTATGAAACAGTTTTTATGTGCTAAAATGACATTTTTTAAATAAAGCTGCTTATTAAATTGAAAATCTATTTACGCTAAACTGAATTGTTTGAAATCGAACTGTTTTGACATTTAACTGTGTGTAAACAAAAACTATACTTATACTAAACTAAATTGTTTGAATTAGAACTGTTTGACTGAACTGAATAGCTTGAAATAGAAATCTTTTGAGTATTACACTGTGTATTTATGCTAAACTGAATTGTTTGAAATAGAACTGTTTATTTGTATTAAAATGGATTCGGCATTAAAAAATGTACAAAGGTTGATATGCCATAAAACCCTGAAAAACAAAGAAACATTGTGTATATGGGGTGCCGAAAGAAAAATATGTGGGTGTCCAGAAAATATATAATGACGGAAGTATTCGACCCCTGGGTCGGTCGGAGTTGGCAGTCAGTAGAGAGGACACGTCATGCCGTTTTAGGCGCTAACTGGGGGCGGCGGTACCTGCGTTGAGAAGCCGACTCTGTATCAGCCTCCCACGAAAGAAAAACGAAGAAGCTAGGCTCTGAATATATCTATCTCTGAATATGTCTATCTCCACATGGTGTTAATCAGTGCAGTCCCCCACCTCTCTCTCTCACTCTCTCTCTCTCTCTCTCTCTCTCACACACACACACACACACACACACACACACGCACCCTAGCAACAGTTTCAAACCGTTCGTAAATTAAAAGAGAGTTCATATTTTCATACATAAGTGTTGTTGCCCCAATATACAACAGATGAATCTTTGTAGAAAAAGAAGAATAGGCCCTTGAAAATTGACCTTCTAAGCCCGATTAAAGTACATCGATGACTGAATAAGATTGACAAATCAAAATCTCATCATCTATGCAAGGTCAAGGGAAAACTTGACTCGCGTATAACGAGGCTTCGTTTAGTTCCTATCGATTTTTCTACTTCTAATCGATTCACAAGTTCATTTGAATAAACTCATCAAATCAGCAGGACTCCAAAAGATTACAAATTAGCAAAATCGAAACCTGGGTCCTTATCGATGATAATACATCTTAATATTAGGCTTTAAAAACTTCGATCGTAAGTTAAAAGCTTTATGTTCGCTTTGAAAATGTTCGCATAAATATTCATACAATTTGGGTTGAATTCAGACATTTATGGAATTTCACGTTAGATTGTCAATGAATAAATATTCCATTTCTAATGAGATTTAATTAGAATGAAAAAAGAAAAACATTGTGTTCTGCTGTTTCCTCGGATTGTTCATGACTGATTATGATTAAGCGATTCAACATCATGTCAATCCGTCTCGGGTTATTTTATGCCTAGACCTTAGGAAAAGGATTTGAGCCCCTTTGATGGAGAGGGAATAACATAAGCTCGTGGCTCAATAAATAAAACTGTGTATTAGTCATTCCCAAAAGGTGACTAAAAATCACGTGACATTTGCAGACCAGAGAGTACTGCCCTTGAATAATCAAAGAATAAATCGAGAAAGTTATTAAGCTCCACTTGATGTATTTCCACTCTTAGGTGTTTTTTTACAAATTTATTGCTTCTATTTTTATTTTATTTATTGGGTTGTGATGATGGTTCCAGTCACTGCTACTAGTTGTAACCAAAAATGGCCGAAATAAGCTGTCTAAATTAAAACATTACTCCAACGCTTTAAAGTCCTCTATTATACCTAGTAAATTCCCTACATACAGCCCCCGACAATGCTATTCAGTTAATTACTTTGTTTTTATCCCTATATCCTTTAATAATCCAAAGTTTGATATTCTTGGGAGTACAAATTTTTATTAAAGCAATAAACATACCCAAAGTTTTAAAATGGAACTAAAAGCATAAAAAAAAAACAAAAAAAAAAAAAACAAAAAACAAAACAAGAAAAAAAAAAAAAAAGTGACAAGCTAGCTGACTGGTTTCGTCATTGCTGAATAGAGCTATATCGAAGAAAATATCGTGTAGAATAATTTAAGGGAAATTTTTATTATGGAATGAGTCTTTCTGCACATTGTCCTTTTTTTGATAAAACACGATTTTGCCGTTACGTTGCACTTATTCATGAACATAGCCTTAAATAATTTTGTGATCAAACAATGAATCTTTTAAAAAGCTCAGATCGGTTTGGCACAAAGCTAGAAGTATCCAAAACTGTCTAGCCAAACTCGTCAACTAATGCACTACGCGTGACACGCTATGTAAATCAGAGAAATGAACAATTACGCTGAAGAAATACGTTAGTAAACTTTTTCTTGAGTCTTAAGAAATCAGAAGTAGCAGTTTTGCTGTTGTGTAAAGGATACAGCAGTACTAGTTTCGATATAATTATTTTTAATAAAAAGGTTGTAGGAGTTTCTCATTGGAGCTAACACCCGACTGGAGTCTTGAGTTGAATTTATCGCAGTTACCTTCCCGAGCAAGTGTGATAATCATTGCATAAACTGGATAAAGTTTCCTCAAACAAAAATGATATAATAATATAATGTAAAAGCCATGTTGGTGACCTTGGTTGAGGGTGACCCGAAGGCTCCCATTTCAACTGCAACGACACCGGGGAGGGTGCTATTCCATTCCCTGGATAGCTCCACTTCATCTTTGATCCGTACCTTATCCTATTTACCCTATTTACCAACCCCCCGCTCGGGCAGGATATGACACAAGGTCAATTTTTAAGCGGAGTTTAACAGGTTTGAATTCAGAGTTTTCCTTCTCCAAGACTAGTTGCCTCACTAAGGCTGAAGAACCCAGTCCGTCCTACTATTTACCCATAGCTGGAGGGAGAATTACCGGATTCATACCTTTCCCAAGGGTATTAGTGCTATGTGAAATGCAATCATTCTCGTCTAGGATTTGAACTTGAGTCGCCGTGTTCATTTCCTACGACGATAACCATTTCACCACGGGCACCGTACCTTATAATGCTGAGTGTTAAGCAAGGAAGTATCAAATGCCATTTTTTAAGCATTCGGTATGATTTGAATTGGGATTGAACCCCGATCTCCCAGGCTATTGGTGAACACTATGAAAGTTTCATTACAGGAATTATTAAAATAATATGCATTTACCGAACTCTCCACATGGGTAGGATGTGACACAGGGTCAATTCTTAATCGGAGCCAAACAAATTTGAATTCAGAGCTTTCCTTCTCCTTGACTGGTTGCTTAACCAAGGCTAACCCCAGTTTGAACTACGTATTATCTATAGCTGGAAGGAGAATTCTTAGAGTCATACTTTTTGCAAGAGTATTGGTGCTAAATGAAATGTAAATAGCCTCGTCCAGGATTTGAACTCGTTTCACCGAGTCCATTTCCTGTGCCTATAATCATTATACAACGGCACATCCACAATAAGAGTATATTACTCGTGAAAGTAAACATTACCCATCCTCATCATAATCATCCAAGTGTGCTGCAAACACGGATTCCTTTGACTCTCTCTCTCTCTCGCCATCATTCCCTGTCTTTTGGCAAGTCTTCTAGACGGCATCTATTATCAACACATAACCGATGATTGTACATTTCTGCTGGTCCACCAAAGCTGGTGTGTCCAAGTGTAGGAGACTATGCGAGAACGTTACTCAGTATGACTTGCTCGCTTTGCTTGGATGATTTGTCTGATGGGTGGTAAGTGACAGTAGAGTGGCTGTTTTTTTAAAGGGTTCTATATCTAGAATTCGTCCAAAACAGCACGCACCAGTCATGTGTAATTTCTATCTAGTTTTTTTTTTTCTCCAGACGTTTACTTAGATTCCGAAGAGTGCAAGCATACAGTAGTACTATCTGACTCTTCTACTTATGATTAAAGTGTCACTTTTTGTACTAGGATCAAACTGAAGCTTTGCTATATCCGGACGGGAATGCAATTTGATATCTTTTCCTCTGTCGTGTTCTTTAATTCGAGCTGGACGCAACATAAACAAGTGTCTTGGTCCAAGGAATCCGGAATCTAGAGAAGTATATGTCTATTGTTTTATGACTATGAAGGGTCAGAGTCGTTTGACACTTTATGTTGTGTCATAGAGACGAAACAATGTTAGTCCTCGTTCACACGCATCCCCATTTTCATTTCGTATGCCGGTAATAGTTACATTCTACCAAATTGTATATTAATGTGATTATACATTTTAAGAATTACAATACTTTATTTTATATCTAAACATTTTTTAATCAATTTATTATTTGAATTAACCAACATTTAAGGTCATGAGGAAATGTTTGCATTTAAGTCAAAGATTTTGCTATGACTTGGTACATTGTATTCTGCAGCACATTAATCATATGACTGAATCAATTCAACAGAGGAAAGTAATCGCTGTGTTTGGTAGTATAGTGGTTGTTGATGCGCTGACACCTTGTGCATTGCTTCACTTTGTATTTAATTTGAAAGCCGCACAGATGAACGTGAAACGCTGTCTAATTAGGTGACCGAGCAATATGGCCGCAGAAGCAACCAAAAACATTTGATGTGAGAAAGATGAAAGCGCAGTTGATTACAGTGGGAACCTGATAGTTTGGTTTGGTCTGGTTTTGTTTGATTTGGTTTTATGGCACATCAACCATTGAAGGCTATTTAATACCAAATCCATTTTTATACATGAAAGCAGTTCTATTTCAAACAATTCAGTTTAGCATAAGTACACAGTGTAAATCTCAAAAACATTTCTATTTCTAGCTATTCAGTTTAGTTAAGAGAGTTAAATGGTTCCAAGTATTGCTATGTATCAGTAACGATTCAATTAAAGATCAGTGATTTATTTACACAGAGTTAAATGTCAAAACAATTCTATTTCAAAGAATTCAATTTAACATAAGTATGCAGTTGAAATGTCAAAATAGTTTTTTTTCTAATAATTCAGTTTAGCATAAGCATACAGATTAGTTCTATTTGATCAATTATAGGACCCTGTCAGGTGCTCCAACTCCAAAAGAAAGTGAACCTGGGAGTGATTGCAATAAAGGTGTATTCTGCATTCCCAAAGCTCCAGCATTACTAAAACCTCCCCATCAGATCGCTTAGAGTCATATACCAGGACACTCGGAGGAGGAGTTTTACTCCACTGCAGAGAGGCAGTCGGTGCATTTTGCAGCCCCATCGACTGGTCTATGTAATTTCGAAAAAAATTTCAAGCAATTCAGTTTAGTACAGATATTTTTGTTTACACGCAGTTAAATGTCAAAACAGTTCTATTTCAAACAATTCAGTTTAGAATAAGAATGCAGTTTAAATTTCAAAACAGTTCTATTTCAAATTATTCATTTTAGCTTAAGTATGCAGTTTAAATGTCAAAAGAGTTCTATTACAAACAATTCAGTTTAGCATACGCATACAGTTTAGTTCTATTTGACCCATAGATAGGACACTATCAGGTGCTACTACTCCGGGTCAGAGTGGACCTGAGAGCGGTAGGATTAAACGGGTTCTCTGCATTCCCTAAAGCTCCAGCATTACTGTATCCTCACCGATAGATTGTTTAGAGCTAGATCCATGACACTCGTTGGGGGAGTCTTTCCCCTCAAGGACAGGTGGGGCTATAACCATGGATGCGGAGGCCTTGCTCTAAGTAATAGAGTAGCACTCGGTGAGTACTAGGTGAGCTTTACAGCTTACAGTCCAGTGTGGTTCGTGACGTTCATGACCTTCGCAAAACCATTCGAACCAGCCGAATTGTTCCCCACGTACTACCAAAATATTGCAAAAATTTTACTCACCTTAGTACTTTGCCCAGTCGGCTGAGGCTGTAGAATACACAGACTGCACCTCTGCACAGGGTTAAGACCCCCCTAACGAGTGTCCTGGATATGACACAAAACAATCTGATGGTGAGGTTCCAGCAATGCTGGAGCTTTGGGGAATGCGGAATACCCCTTCATTACCATCGCTCCCAGGTCCACTTTGGCCCGGAGTGGTAGCACCTGATAGGGCCCTATCTATGGGTTAAATAGAACTAACAGCATTCTTATGCTAAACTGAATTGTTTGAGTAAACTGAATAGCTTGAAATAGAAATGTTTTTGAGTATTACATTACAAAGCGTACTTACATTTAAACTGCGTGCTTATGTTTGACTGAATTATTTGAAATAGAACTGTTTTTTCGACATTAAAATTGTATTTACACTTAACTGAATTATTACATATAACTTCTTGAATAGTTTGAAATAGAAATGTTTTTGACAATTAAACTATGTACTTATGCTAAACTGAATTGTTTTTAAATAGAACAGATTATTTACATAAAAATTGATTTGGCGTTAAATAACCTACAAAGGTTGATATGCCATAAAACCTAACAAACCCAACCAATCACGTTAGTACTGAGTTTGTGTTTATGTCTTTTGTATTTTTGCGTTTCTGATGTAAGTGATGTAGTCCAGGTTAAAACATGGCCCAGTATGCTGGGGCTGCTGAATACACCGACCTCATCTCTGCAGAGGAGGGAGACTCGCAACACAAACGTGTGTCTCAGATATGATACTAAACAAGCTGAGGATGAGGCTTCAGTAATGCTGGAGCTTTGGGTAATCCCTTTACTGCTATTACTCCTAGGTTCACTCTATCCCGGAGTGGTAGCATCTGATAGGGTCCTCTCTGTGGATTGAATCAAACTGTTTGATATTCAAACTGTGTAGTTACGCTAAACTAAGTAGTTTAGGATATAACATTTTTTACATTAAACTGCGTGCAAACAAAAAAAAAAACTGTACTTATACTAAACTGAATTTTTTTTTTAAATAGAGCTGTTTGATCTTTTAACTGCGTAGCAATACTTAGAACCGTTTAACTTTGTTGACATGTTAAACTGATTTGTTTGAAATAGAACTGTTTGTTTATTCAGCTTGTGTAAACAAAAAGCTGCAAAGTGATGCATAATGATGCTAAACAAAATTACTTGAAATAGAACTGTTCATATTTAAACTATCCTTATTCTAAAACGAATTGTTTGAAATAGAATTGTTTTTTACATTTAACTGTGAATTTATATTAGATAGAAATAAGTGAAACCATTTGACTGTGTGAAAAAATTATGTTAGGGTTGTTTAAAGATATCAATCATATATTTAATGTATATGCATAAAAAGGATTTGGTATTAAATAACCCAAAATGGTTGATATGCCATAAAACCAAACCTTGCCAACCCAAGTTAAAACACCAGAATGGGTAACCCGAAGCTGAAATGTTCTCGTTTCCAACGATATCTAAAAAATATTGCCTAAATCTTTTAGCTTTAGTTTATCCATGTCGCACTTTCAGATTGGACGGATGCTTTGTGTAAATGGTTTGGTTTGGTTTGGTTTGGTTTTATGGCATATCAACCTGTGTAGGTTATTTAACGCCAAATCCATTTTTATGTAAATAATCAGTTTTATTTAAAACAATTCAGTTTAGCATGAGTACACATTCTAATAGTCAAAGACATTTCTATTTCAAACTATTCAGTTTCTTCAAGCAGTTATATATAACAATTCAGTTTAGTGTAAGTACAGTTTCAATGTCAAGAACAGTACAATTTAAATAATTCAGTTTAGTATGAGCATGCTGTTTAATTGTAAAAAAACAACATTTCTATTTCAAGCAATTCAATTTAATCAAACAATTCAGTTTAGCATAAGTACGCCGTTTGTTCGATTTAACCCATACATAGGGCCCTATCAGGTATTACCACGCTGGGCCAGAGCGGACCTGGGAGCAATGGCAATGAAGGGGTGCTCCGTATTCCCTAATGCCCCAGCATTACTTGGACCTCACCATCAGACTGTTTCATGTCATATCACGGACACTCATTAGGGGACTCTTACCCCTCTGCAGAGGAGCAGTCAGTATATTCAACAGTCCCAGCCGACTGGGCAATACACAGAGTTAAATGTCAAAAAAGTTTTATTTCAGATAATTTAGTTCAGCATAAATACACAATTTAGATGTCAAAACAGTTCTATTTTGAGCAATTCAGTTTAGCATGAGTACGCAGTTTTAATGTCAAAACAGTTCCATTTTAAACAATTCAGTTCAGCATAAATACACAGCTAAATGTATAAAAACAGTAAACGCCAACCACCGTTTAGTTCTATTTAACCCATAGACAGAACCCTTATCAGGTGCTACCACTCCGGGCGAGAGCGGACCTGGGAGCGATAGCAATAAAGGGGTACTCCGCATTCCCCAAAGCTCCAGCATTGCTGGAACCTCACCATCAGATTGTTTAGTGTCATATCTAGGAAACTCGTTGTGGGGGTCTTACCCTTCTGCAGACAAGCAGTCGGTGTATTCTACAGCCCCAACCGACTGGGCAATTGAGTAAATGGTAGTTTTGATTTGGTAAGAAAATCCTAAATATAATTAGAATAAACGAAGAAATACCCTGTGGTGTAGTGGCTAACGTGCTAGACTACGAGATTTAAGTAAGGAAGTTCAAACTCCAATTACTGTATCACGTTTTCTTTTGGACTTCTACCCGAGGGAAAGTTATGAATCACCTTATCCCCCAGCCATGGGTTATACTGTACCTCTACTTTTTCTGTTACAATGATTGTTTCGGTATTAAATAACCCACGAAGGTTGATATGCATCTAAATAAAGCGAGCGAACGAAATAAAGAAGTAAATTTTACTAAGTTCGAACCTGCACCCAACAGCCACTTAATCATTCTTTCATGGACATTGCTTTGACGCCTTTCCGAAACTTTTTGTAATTTTCTAATTGAAAATAGCGATAAGTTTTGAAAAGTTATCTGAATGATCATGTATTCGTCTATTTAGAAATTACCTTTTTTGAAACGAAACACTTGGTATCAAGTGATGTCTGTATTAATAAATTATAATTGAATGAAAGCTGTTAGCTAAGGGAGGTCTCTCGGTGATAAGGGTCTGATTTTTAAAATTAAATTAACAACTTCTATGCGAAATGTTAATTATTCACTATGATAACAACTGTTTCGTTTAAAGGTTGCGATAACATTTGCAGCAGGGAATAAAAAGCTAAAAAAGCAGCAAAATTCATCTCCTATTGGCTTGGTTAGAGTGTTCGTCAATGGCTCGGCAGAGCTAGGTTCAATCCCAGGTCGAGTCATACCAAAGACTCAAAAATGCTACTTGATGCCTTCTTGCTTAACACTCAGCAATATAATGTAAGGATCAAGGGTAAAGTGGAGCACTCTAGGAAATGGAGTAGCGCCCTCCCTTACACCTTCGTAAAGTAGTTATCGAAAAGGGAGCCTTCTGGTCACCCTCGACTAAGGTCGCCAATTTTATTTACAACATCCGACGCATTTGGGTCCAAATTAGTTGGTCTACAACGTCTCTTCTTTTGTGAACTACTATTTCTATCTATAAAACAAATAATATAAGGTTTGTTAGGAAAATGTGAAAGAGACTAAAGTATTTATTAGTAGGAAAATAATGATTCTTAATTTAAAAAAAAACAAAAAAAAATCGTTCCTCTGAAAGACCGCTAAAGGGAACTTTGATGAGAATAATTCATACTCCTGGGAGGAAGTAATCATGAAGTCACCTCTTTTAGTAGAACATAACGATCAGTAAGTAGTTCAATGAAAGAAATTTCGAAAACAAAATCAGCCCGGACGGCTGAGGTTAGAATCCGCTGACTGTACCCACTGCAGACATATATGACCCCACTTTAAAGAGGTGTCTTGGCTATGACACGAGGTTGCACCCGATGGCGAATCTAGTTTTGAGACTTGGAAGATGTGGAGAACCCCTTATTTGCCATTATAGTCAGAACCACTCTGCGTGATAGACCCCATTAGGGTCACATGTATGGGTCAAATAGATCAGTTTAAAAATTATCAAAATTAGACATGAATAACTGATGGCATATATCTGCAAATTACTTGAAGATATAATTGTTTACTAGCTATATTATTTTCAGTTACTTGAAACCATAACATTGTGTTGAAATTATTAGTATTAGATATTGATGTAAAAAATATTTAAGAAACAACTGCACAAACATAATTAACATATAATGAAACTTACAATGAAACCTATAATAATAAAATAAACCAAGACGGGTTGACAGGCCATTAAATCAATAGATAAATAAATGAATCTTTCCATCGAAATCGAAAATGTTTTCTACTGTTCTCATCATTCCCAGGTTCACTCTGGTCCGGAGTCGTACAACCTGATCGGGTCTTATCTATGGGTCGAATAGAACTAAACTGTGTACTTATGCTTAACTGAATTGTTTGAAATAGAGCTGTTTTGACTTTTAACTGTTTGTAAACAAAAACTATACTTACACAAAACCTAATTGTCTGAATTTTAATTCGGCGTTAATTGATCCAAAACAGATTGATACGCCGTAATATAAAACAATCAACCAACCAACCTTTACTGTTCCGCAATGCAATTAAGAAAAGAGTTAGCGACCTTTGTCGAGGACGACCACAAGGCTCCATTTTCAATAGCTACAACACCGAGATGTAGGGGAGGGCGCTACTCCTTTCCCTGGATTGGTCCACTTTACCCTTGATACATATCTTATATTGCTGAGTGTTAAGCAAGGAGGTACCAAGTACCATATTTAAAATCTTTGGTATGACGCGATCTGGGATTGAACCCATGTCTCCCGGACCATTGGCAAAAACTCTAGGTAATTTTATAAACATGCATTAAAGGAAAATTTTGCCAAAAGATTCCAAAGAAAAGAAAAGAAAAGAAAAGAAGGAAATTTTTTGCTTTTTGCTTTTATCATATTTAAATCCGTTGAATCGCTTAGAAGTTGCACATATTTAAAGATCCTGTGCCACTTATGGGATAGTTTTTTAAAAAAAGCTGATTGAATGATTGAACGGTCATATGATCTTTCTTTGTATATAAATTTTTCTTTTCCCCTATAATTTTATTTTATTAAAACATCTATCATTGTTCTAGCAACATTTCTTTCACCATTTTAAGGTCCAGATGAGGGTTTACTGAAACCGAAATGTTTTAGCATTGACTTTCCGTTATAATAAATTCATCACTTTTGGATTACTTTTTTTATTGTCTTCATCTTGCCCCATTCATTTCCATTAATTACTTCCATATATATATATATCTTCGACAGAAATTTGAGATTGTTTGAGTAAAGAAAAACTTATGAAAGACCTTTTTTGTATTTTTAATTTATGTTTTAAACAAGGGTTGTTTGTCCTGTTGGCTGGGGCTGTAGAATACACCAACGGCACTTCTGCAGAAGGGTAAGACCCCCCGCCACAATGAGTGTCCTGGATATGACTCTAAACAATCTAATGGTAAGGTTCCAGTGATACTGGAGCTTTGCGGAATGCAGAGCACCCTTTCATTGCTATTGCTTCCAGGTGCACTATGGCCCGGAATGGTAGCACCTGATAGGGTCCTATCTATGGGTTAAATAGAACTAACTGCATACCAATGCTAAAATGAATTGTTTGAATTAAAACTGTTTGACCAAACTGAATAGCTTGAAATACAAATGTATTTGACAATTTTATGCTAAACTGAATTGTTTGAAATATAACTGTTTTTGACATTGAAACTGTACTTATACTAAACTGATTTGTTTAATATAAAACTGTTTTGACTTTTAACTGTGTGTAAACAGAATCTAAACTTATACTAAACTGAATTAGAACTGTTTGAATAAACTGAACAACTTGAAATATAATTTTTTTTTACAATTATACAGTGTATTTATGCTAAACTGAATTGTTTGAAATAGAACTAACTATTTGCATAAAATGGATTTGGCGTTAAATGACCTACAAAGGTTGATATGCCATAAAACCCTACCAAACAACCAAACATCGGTTGTGAAATTTCCACAAAAATAAAATTCACGTTTTTTCGGTACCCATTCAGAAAAATAATGACAATTCAATTATACAGAGATGTTAATTGAAGTTGTATTTGTGACGGTATATATCAAGATCTAACATCATTGAGAGAGTGTCTCACGTTATAAGAGACGGCATATCGAATTACCCCCGAGCATATCTCATAGTGAAATGCTAAGTCAAACTAATATTCTAGATGTTCATTCACTGAGACAATTTATTGTATGAAACCACCGGCTTGGTTGTTTTAGTAATCGGTTTAAAAAAGAAAAAGGAACAAAAAACAGGCAAATATATCAACAGCAGAGTATCAGTGTATAACTAGAACAGAGAAATTTGAATAGGCTGCACGTCGCGACTAATAAATTTCTCTAAAAGATCAATAACAAAAGGCGGTTTCTTTTGATGTCATGAAAATCAGTCTATGAATCAATCAAATATTTTTTTATTTCATTATTTATGTATTTAGTTATTTATTTCCTTTTTTTACTGATTAGTTGAAAGCGAAATGATAATTTTGCACCACTTGGCGCCCGTTTGATATTGTTAGTAGGGTAGATGGGGAAAAATTGATTTGCATTGAATGGATGAATCGCTCAAAGACTTGTTTAGTGGCGCATTTCTTGTCGCTGTCATGAAAGCAGTTTCGAGGAAGTAACTAGCAGGAGCACCTTTAGTTACCCAGCCCCAAAAATCAACAAAGAAAATCTATACCATCCTCATCATGGATTCACGTTACTTTTTTCTTATCGCCCATCACAATTGATAAGTTCTTTAGACGGCAACAATTGTCTGCATACAACTGATGAAAGTAAGTTTTTACTGGTGTGTCCATGTATAGGAGTCCATAGGACAATGTTTCTTATGTATTTGTCCTTACTTCTGCAGCAGTGCTTAGTATATTTTGTATGCCTTTCTCGAGGGGTTTGTATGTAGGGAGATAAATGGCCGTACAGCTGCTGCTTTTTGAAGTGCTGCTTCATGAATTTGTTCAAAACAGCAAAGAGTATCCGTGTATAGTTTCAACCAAGTGGTTTCTTTAGTGTTCAAGCAGTGTCACCATACAGTAGTTATAACAGGGTAACAACTAGTAAGAATTTTAGTTTTATTGAAAGAATACCATATGGTCGATAATTTGTCAATAACAGTCTACGCTTTACGTATGCAGATGTTGATATAGTTTTCAGTAGATGAGATATTGCTTCTGCAATAGAGATAATTATCAATCTTAGATAATTGATATGTCTGTTAAGGCTTACATGAGGTGTCACATGACAGTCTAAAACCCCTTCTTCATCTCTTTTTGCCTCTGTTCTTTGAACATTTGAGACATTCGCTTTTAATCTGCTAGCAGATGTAAAAGTCACATGGTTATAATACCTGACCTCATCAAGTAAGTTTTTTTTTGTATTGCTTGCAGTTTATACTCTGTGACAGTACCGTTCCGGCAGAATCACCAAAACTAAGGATTGATGAGACTATTTAAATGGGTGAACACTAAGGAAAAGCAGCCATTCTTAATAAACAATGATCTAGGCTAAGCAAAGTTTAGTAAATAATAGCTTTAAATGGTCGATAGACAGGAAGAAAAAAGAAAAAATCATGAAAAGAAAAGAAGGAAGAATAAAGGAAAGAAGGGAGGTTTGCTATGGTTTGCTATGGTTTTATGGAATATCAGCCATTGTTGTTTTTTGACCATTTTTGGCTATTTAATGTCAAATCCTGTTTATATATATATATATATATATATATATATATATATATATATATATATGTGTGTGTGTGTGTGTGTGTGTGTGTGTGTATGTATTAAATGTATGATTTGTAAACACATTTTGTAGGTATACACAGTTAAATGATCAAACAGTTCTATTTCTAACAATTTAATTTAGCATAAATACGCAAAGTTAAAAGGTTCCAAGCATTGCTATGTATTACCAACATTTCAATGAAACATCAGTCATTTGTTTACACATGGTTAAATGACCACACAGTTCTATTTCTAACAATTCAATTTAGCATAAGTCATTTGATTGCACACAGTTTAGATGTCAAACAGTTTTATTTGACCCATTGATAGGCCCCTTTCAGGTGGTACCATTCCGGGTCAGAGTGAACCTGGAAGCGATAGTAATGAAGGAGTAATCTGCATTCCCTAAAGCGTTACTGGAGCCTCGCCATCAGATTTTTAATATCATATCAAGGACACGCGTCAGGGGTGGGTCTTACCTTTCTGCAGATATTCAGTCGGTGTATTTTACATCTCCAGTCTACTGGCTTGGAAAGAAGGAAGAGAAATCAAAAATTTAAAATAGATGTAAAAAAAGGAGTTCAAAAAAAGGGAAAATAAATCGGGAAATGTTAAATGAAAGAAAATAGAATTACTGTAAATAAGGGGAAAAATTATATTTAAAATGAAGGAAAGAAAGACGAAAGTGATGTTGGAAGGACAAAAAAAAAAAAGGACAGAAAGAAGAGATGGCGGGATAAGAATGAAGTGACGATGGATAAATAAACGTAGAAAGGTTTTATGATAAAAAAAATGAAAGAAAATATGGACAAAATAAAATGCCTAGAAATTGCGTTCATTGCGCGTGCAAGTAACAATAGCAGTTTTCTCATTTTTTTTTCTTTTCGTTGCGCAAAATGCAATCGAATAGGAATCATTTTTAAACACATTTATTGAAACCATAGATGGGACCCAAACAGATAAAACCACTCCAGGTCAGAGTGGAGCTGGGAATAATTTCAACGAAAGCGTGATTCCTACTTACCAGATTTTCAGAAGGAGAGCTTCAGCGTCAGATTCAGTTTAGTTTTATAACTACGATCCCCCTTTGTGTGGGAGGTTTATCTTACTCCCCAGTAGGGAATACAGTCAACGTATTTCAAGCCCTGCGGAAAAACGAGTAATTGAATAAGAAGAAACTAAAATGAGTAAAAAAAATAAAACTACTATAAATACTACATTAGAGAAAAATAATGCAATACAAGAAAAAAAAACAGATAACAATAAAAAAGAAGCATAAAATTCAAGAAGACTTTTTTTTTCAATGAAAGACTTGAGAAATATGAAAACATGACAAATAGAAAAAAAGAATAAATGTAATTCCGATAAACATGATAATGAGATTAGAATTTTTTTTTTTTTTTTTTTTAGTTTTCTGTTTGGTGATTGAATATTGATTGTCAATAAGCAATTTATTTCTACTGCTATTACGATTATTTTGTCGGGATTTAATAGAAAAGGAAATGAACGGAAGGGAAAACAATTGAGGTTGTAGATGAAAGAAAATATTGCTTGATAAAAACAAAAAGAAATTGAAACAAAAATAAATAGAAATAGAAAGAAAGAAAGAAAGAAAGAAAGAAATGCAAGTGAAGAGAAGAAAGAGAAGAGAAGAGAAGACAATAAAAAACATTAAAAAAAAGTAAAGAGAGAAAACGAAAACAATTCATGTTCTAAAAGAAAGACCCTTCTTTTAGGAGATGAATTCCTTTCATAGCCTAAAAGAAAGAAAGAAAGAAAGAAAGAAAGAAAGAAATGCAAGTGAAGAGAAGAAAGAGAAGAGAAGAAAAGACAATGAAAAACATTAAAAAATCAAAGAGAGAAAACGAAAACAATTCATGTTCTAAAAGAAAGACACTTCTTTTAGGAGATGAATTCCTTTCATGACATGAAAGAAAGAAAGAAAGAAAGAAAGAAAGAAAGAAGGAAATGAATGAAACATAAAAGAAAAAGGAATGGAAGAAAAAAAAAATTGACCGGATGAATCAATAAATAAATGTGCGAATGAAAGAAAATCAAAAAGAAAAAAAGAAAGAAAGAATAACATAGTAAAGCGAGAAATAAATAAACATTGAAGAAGAAAGAAAGAAAAAAAGAAAGAAAGAAAGAAAGAAAGAAATGGATGATCAACTGAGAGGAAGAAATATATAAAGAGATGTAAACTCTCGAAAGAAAGGAAAGAAGGTCTACAAGATTAAAAAGATGGAGGACACATTATAAGTTGGTGGCGGAGATAGGTTTGGGCGTGATGGCGAATTTATGCAAATGTACTTACACGGTCAAATAAGCACGTGAATATTAATTCGACAACTTAATTAATCAACGTGACACTATTTACTAAACATTGGTATTGATAGCTAAAATTTGTGGACACGAACACAAATCCTTATCAGATAGAAACATGCCGTGATATATATATATATATATATATATATATATATATATATATGCCTAGTCGGTTGCAACTGTAGAATACTCTGATTGCATCTCTGTGGAGGTGGATGGCCACTCTCTGGATATGACTCTAAATACTTTAATAGTGGGTCTCCAGACGTGAAGCTTTGGAGAATATGGAGAATCCTTTCATT
Source organism: Sepioteuthis lessoniana (assembly GCA_963585895.1). NCBI lineage: Eukaryota > Metazoa > Mollusca > Cephalopoda > Myopsida > Loliginidae > Sepioteuthis > Sepioteuthis lessoniana. Next base: position 103,529,807 of record OY757910.1, read on the forward strand.
GTCATTACCCACGGGGCTACTCTGACCCGAAGTGGTAGTACCTCTTAGGGTCACATCTCTGAGTCAAACAGAACTGTTGAATTCTTTATTATTCTTAAAATCATTTAAATCTATCCCAACAAATGAATAATATCAACTGTTTTATTAGTGTTAGATTGCTATGATTGAAATCATTTTACTGTGTAAAAAAAGATTTCAAGCTTTGGCTCGTTTAAAAATTTATTTTACCAACAAACTATTCACTTAAAAATCATGTGTATTAACCGGATTTAGTATTAAACAATTATCAAAAGTTGTGTTGTATAGTGGCTCGTACCACGTAACTTCCGGTATCGCGGAGGTATAAAAGCCGTCGTGTTTCTTAAGCACAGTGTTCTGCAAGATCTCGGGCACCTCGGGTAGTGTAATGGTTAGAAAGCTTGACTAGCAAGCCTGCAAGAGTGAATTTGAGTCTCATTGGGAGCCCCATTCAATCGGCCTTGTGCCACATCGAAGCAAAGAGCTTCGTAAATTACTGTTCTGCAAGATCTCGGTCAGTAGTAAGACCAACTTTAGACGTAACACACACAGCACGAGACAAATAATATTTGCTGGACTGTAACATTTCAGTTGATAAATAATTAACTCTATTTCACTGTGTATTTATTCCTTACCATGATACTACAAGTTGATATGTCAATAAACCAAAAAATAAGCAAAACCAAACCAAACTATATATATATATATATATATATATATATATATATATATATATATATATAAGTATTATTTGGTCCAGTTAAACCGGAGTTAAAAAATTAATTTACTATAATTCTAACCGACAATAAAATAAAAAACGGAAATGGGCTAAATGAAGAGATAACTCTTCACCCCTCTTCTATCCCCTCCCACCTTCTTTCCTGTGTCTATTCTGAATTATCTTATCCATAAGATCTGAAGAAGTCCTGTTAATTTTTTTTTTTCGTGTTTTTTGATTTTTCAAAAACACATAACAGGATGGAAATAAACTTATAATCCTAATGTGACCGGTTTGTGTTTTTTCTTAATGAAAGTATATATATATATATATATATGTGTGTGTGTGTGTGTGTGTGAGAATATATATGTATGTGAACAATCACATAATTATATATATATATATATATATATATATATATATATATATATATATATATATATTAAAATGAATAGATCTGCAAATAATTTCTGATTTGGTATTTTGTTTTTTATTATTTCATGCTTGTGCTCATTTGGTGTTTCGAGTTTTGCGCCTTTTTCGAGAGATTTGAAATGGCTAAGTTATGGTCTATGTGTTTTTCTTATAATAAAGATCATTTTAATAGGTTCTTGTGAGTTTGTAAAATTCCATATCTTATGTCTGTGAATATCCCATTTGTGTTAATAATTCGTAAAGACTACTGGACGATGTATTTTTTTGTATATATACCTTTACTCTGTGAGTGTGTGTATGTGAGTTTGTATATATAAACACATGTGTACATGTATGTACATTCATGTATACATACTATATTGCTTTTTGATAGGTTGTGACTTTTTTTTAATTCCAGATTTATACCTGTGAAAGTCCTATTGGGCTTAATTGTCCTTGAGGACCTCTGGTCGATATAGATGTTTTTATATATATGTAAGTATTCTGTGTGGATGTGTGTACACAGTTATTCATGCATGACCACATATTTATACATACACTTGTACACATATATTTTCAAGGGTGTTGAATTGAAATTTGTTTATTTTTCTTTCTTCCCCTCCCCTTTATCCCCACTTAAATCAGCCTTCGGGCTTTTGACCTTGTGTCAAGTCGTGTCTGGTGGGAGGCAGCGACAAATACCTACTCCTAGCTTGGATCTTAACAGTTACTAAAGTCTGGATCAGTGAATCTGGTTGTCAGGACAATGAAAGATATCTCTGCACTCCAGTGATCCACTACTCGAACCTTACCATCAGGTACAGTTTAATGTCATACATAAGACACTGTATTTGGTGGTATTCTGCCTCTCTGAAGGGATAGTCTCCCTCAACTCCCGGCGTAGAGGCTAACATAGTAGACTGCTCTATTGCAGCAGTTAAGTTCAAACTCCAGTCTCGCAATTGCGTTCCCTTTCGGAAGAACACCATCTGCTACCACAACTGAACTGTCTTTCTACAAAGATGACTTTGGCATTAAATAAACAATAAAGTATGATATCCCATTAAATAAAGAAAACAAACCAAATTTTAACCCTCTACAGGGTATAGTTGGCGTATTTTAACCGATATCGACAGGCCGTTTCGTTGGTTGGTTGGTTGGTTTTACAACGCGTCAACACTTCTCAGGTTACGCCGAAGTCTGTTTGATTAAAGTTTGCATGTTTAAAGATCTTCTGATCTTCAAATATGCATAAGTATAGTTTTTGTTGATACACATCTAAATGTCGAACCAGTTCTATTTCAAGAATTTAGTTTAGCATGAGTACGGAGTTTAAATGTCAAAACAGTTCTATTTCTAACAATTCAGTTTAATATAAGCACACAGTTTAGTTCTATTTAACATATAGATAGGATCTTATCAGGTGCTACCACTCTGTGCCAGAGATGACCAGAAAGCAATGGCAATAAAGGGGTACTCCGCATTCCCCAATCAGATTTAGTGTCGTATCTAGGTCACGTGTTGAGGGAGACTTACCGCAAAGCTGAGATGCAGCCAGTGTATTCTACAGCCCCACCCGACCGGCACAGAGGAGTTTAAAATAATATCAACCTAACAAATGGGATCAGAGGGTACTACATAGAAAGCAAGGAATATGAAACAGAACCAAATTTATAAAAGAATAGAAAAAAAAAACAAAAAAAAACTATAGATCAGTTAATGGAGATTTTACGAAATCGTAAAAAATTCATTAAAATCATTTATCATCAAATAATACCATGAAGCATTTAAATATCAACCAACCAGAGGCGATAAAGATGTTTCTGGTTATACTTACAAGATCGCACTATGAAACGGTAAAACTACGTGTGTAAAAATACACTTCTAAACCTAAATAAAAATTAACTATATTTCATTCAAAAAATCCCTTGAAAAACTACGCAGCGACAAAGACGTAGTTCCCACAAGTGGAAACAGTGCTGGAAGTCTTAAACTGGCACTGCTTGAAATTAGCTTGTCACAAACTGATGCATATTCTTAACAGTTTCCAAATGGTCGTCACAGGTTTGGATTTTGATTTATGGGAACAGGGAATAGTCAGAAGGGCTCTAATCAGGCAAGTTTCAGTGCTGTAATATTACAGGAATATTCTTTTGAGATAAAAACATGTTCACCGATAGTGTGTCTGAAAAGTAAAGAAACTGGTTTTGGGTGTATAGAAGTTAATGAGACTGTTTTATCTTTCAGGTTTACAACCCTGATTCAAAAACAGCAAGTCAGTGTTATTTCTTCTCAAATCATTCCCATGCACAAACACCAATATATAAAATTTTACAGGCTGTTTGCAGTCCTTAATACCTTGTTTCTGGAACAGAAATTTATTTCTATCTTTGGTTCTTAGCTTGTTAAGTGTTTTTTTTTTACTTCATTATCACGGAGTTTGACACGAAATCTAATCTTTTGTTCCAATTTCATGACACCGTTAACTAAAGGTTTGGTTTTGGTTTGGTTTGGTTTTATGGCATATGTTGGATATTTAATTCCAAATCGTGTTTTCGCAGCTAATATCTCCTCGTGGCTGAATGGTTAGAAGCTTTGGTTTGACGTTTGAGTCAACCGGGTTTCGATCCCAGCTACGGGAAGATACTGTCTAGCCACACTGATGAGTTCTGATAGAACGAAACAGATCTGTCTGTGGATGACTATCTATCTATCTATCTATATATATATATATATATATAAGCGCCCTTTATAAGCAATATACAGGGTGAATCTATTTGTTGTCTTGTGGGTGTTACCTTGAATACGCCGACAATAATTCTTGAAGAACTGATTGTTCTGGATATGACGTTAAACTGCATTTAGTAATAAATTTCCATTACTGGAGCGCTTAAAAATGTGGGTTCACCCCTCTGTTGCCCTTGCCCTCAGACTCACTCTTACACTGAGTGGTCGTATATGTTCATATCCTATCTGTATTTGTGAATTTATTTGAAAAGTGTGACATTTGATTGGAATACTTGAAATCATATAAATGAGCAAGCAAAAAAGAATACGAGTAAATCGGTATAGTTACTTAAAAAACGTATAATTCTATGCAACTTATTAGTATAAATTATATTTTTAAAAGCTGCAATTATTTACAAATTATCTTTGATTACAAGAAACCATTGCTTCTAAAAGAAGAGTAATTTCTGCATGAAGGTTTGGTTTATCTTCTTTGTTTTAATAGGATATCAATCTTCATGATTATTTTTAGTTTGGTTTGGTTTTATGGCATATTAACCATTGGAGGTTGTTAATGCCAAAAATCATTTTATACATATAAACAGTTCTATTTCAAACAATTCAGTTTAGCCAAAGTATACAATTCCATTGTCAAAAACAGTTCTACCTTAAACAATTCAGTTTAGCACAAATACACTTTTGAAATGTCAAAAAGAGTTCTCTTTCCATCAATTCAGTTTAACATAAGTACACAGTCACAATATCAAAAACAGTTGTATTTCAAACAATTAGGTTTAGCAAAAGTACACACATACTAAGTCAAAAACAGTTCTATTTCAAACAGTTCAGTTTATGATAAGCACACTGTTTAGTTCTATTTGACCTATAGATAGGATCCTATCAGTTGCTACCACTCCAGGCTAGAGTGGACCAGGGAGTGATGGCAATGAAGGGGTACTCCGCATTCCTTAAAGCTTCAGCATTACTGGAGCCTCGCCATCAGATTGTTTAGTGTCATAAGACACTTGTTGGGAGGGGGGTAAGATGCAGAGGTGCAGCCAATGTATACTACAACCCCAGCTAACTGGGCCACAGGACACTCTTTTTACCCCCCCCCCCCAGAACGATATAATTACGAAAAAACATTTAGAATACACCGACAAGATCTCTACAGAGGAGTAAGACTCCCCGCCTCCGAACATGTATTCTAGATATGACTAAAAACTCTGATGGTGATGCTCCGGCCAGGGGGATTTGTGGAATGTGGTATACCGCTTCATTGCAATCACCCCCAGGTCCACTCTGGCCTGGAGTGGTTGTACCTAATAGGGTCCTATTTATGGGTCAAATAAAACTGTTTGACCATTTTAAATGAGAGCAAACAAATTGATGTTTAATTGAATTGCTTCAGATACAGAGCAATAATTGGAACCATTTAACTTTGTTGACTGATGGTAAATTGAATTGTTAGGAATAGAAGTGTTTGATCATATAACTGTGTGTAAACAAATAACTGACGTTTAATTGAATTGTTAGTTTTACAAAGCATTTCTTGGAACATGTTAACTGCTTGCAAAAATAAGTTCAGACTCGTTCAAAAATTTTAGCGGCAAAATGTATTTACAAATCATACATATTTGATGTACATGTATAAACCAACAATGGTTGATATGCCATAAAGCCATTTTTTTTAAATTGACCTTGTGTCATATCCAGCCCGAGTGGAGGGGTTCGTAATTATGGATATGCCATAAAACCAAACCAAACCATATATATCTAATATATTTGCTTAAACCGGATTTGGCATTAAATAACCTACAGTGGTTGATATGCCATAAAATCAAACCAAACCAAACCAAATTCATACGTACACGCTATCTGTTATTCATTTATATACGAATCCGTCTTGCATATTAATATTTAGCTCTCTCTCTCTTTTTCCTTATATATATATATATATATATATATATATATATATATATATATGTGTGTGTGTGTGTGTGTGTGTGTGTGTGTGTGTGTGTGTGTGTGTGTGTGTGTGTGTGTGTGTGTGTGTGTGTGTGTGTCCAGTAAATACGCACAAGTGTGTTTCTGAAGTGCAAATTTTGAAGTATGCTAAAGAAACTTACCTTCCCACGTAGCAGGCGTGATTGTCCGATGTTTCTGCTGATGTCAAATTAAATTTCTCTCATCATTCTTTCATGCCGTTTAGACGTGGAGACTACACAGCACACATTTGCCAATCAAATGATCTGTCAACCGCAAACGCTTTGGCATTTATGCAAATTACTAAAACTGCGTGACTTTCAAAGAACGAATCGTGCGTTCATTTCATTTTTCTTTTCTTTTATATCCTCTAACGTCTTCCTCTTCTCTCTATCCCTCTCCCCTTTCCTTTTTCCTTTACACTACTGATCAAAAATACAACGCAGGCACTATCCATCATATTTATTTTAAATAAGGTTTGTCACATTGAATAAAGGCAAAATAAAAACGATATACAGGATATATACGGTGTGGTTGTATACATATTTGAAATTATTAATCTAATTGATTTTAACGACATGTCAACCAGCCTGGGATATTTTTATGAGTAGAGATTAATAAATAGTGTTCATTGAACGTATGTATTTCGTTGGTTGGTTGGATTCTATGTCATATCAACATTTGTAGGTTATTTTATGCCACCTCTTGTGTATATGTATATTTAGTACATATGATTTATAAATCATATTATTAATATCTTCTGAAGATATTTAGTATATATGATTTATAAACAAGTAGGCAACATTTTAAAAGAGCCAGAGCTGGTTTGTTTGCTTCGCTAAATAAGCTTTTCAGTTGAAGGTGAGATCTGTGGACCGATATATTTGATAGGAGGCCGATTTTCCACCGACAGTTGATCATGTTGGTAGAATCTGTTGATTCAAATAAGTTTTTCATGTTTGTGGTACTAGGGAAAGCTTTTCGGGAATAGGAGAGATTTTTGCATTATATCAATATGTTACACAGTGTTTGGCTTTCAGCATTTTGGTGGTGGTTCTTGTTTCAGAATGTTAGGAGTGAGTCAATTTAGAATGGCCTATACGTAGACGGTTTAGAGAGGTCTCTTCTCCTCAGGCCTTAGTAGAGTCTGGTTTCCTCTCTTTTAAGAGGGGTGGAAGTGATAGAGATTGTTGTTGGTATTTTCTTTCTTTAGCTTTTGCCATTTCTTGTTTAGTCGAAAATATTTGGTTTGGTTTGATTATTTTAATAGCACATCAACATTAGTGGGTTAGTTAGTGGATTGATCAGCTGGTTGATAGGTTGGTTGGTTGGTTGGTCCAGTACAACTTCCTAACCCTTGTAGGTTACTTAATGCCAAATCCTATATATATATATATATATATATATATATATATATATATATATATATATATATATATATATATATAGCAAAAATGAGATACACCGACGACTTAATATCCAGTTAAAACAATGCGCTGCGTTTGTACCTTCAAATATGCATACACTATATGCCACCCACACATACACACAATAATACGCAGGAGGTACCTGTGGTGTAATGGTTATCGTCGTAGGAAATGGACACGGCGACTCGAGTTCAAATCCTGGACGAGACTGATTGCATTTCACATAGCACTAATACCCTTGGGAAAGGTATGAATCCAAATATTCTCCCTCCAGCTATGGGTAAATAGAAGGACAGACTAGGTTATTCAGCCTTGGTTAGGCAACTAGGCTAGGAGAAGGAAAACTCTGAATTCAAACTCCGATTAAAAATTTAAACTCCACTTAAAAATTGACCTTGTGTCATATCCTGCCCGAGCGGAGGGGTTGGTAAATAAGATAATACGCAACTATAACCCACACAAAAACATGCATACGCCCACACATACCCACACACTCATACACTTTCAATCGCACGTAAAGATTCCTACAAAATCCCCACGGTTTTTGATTGTATTTTTTAGATTTTCGATTCATTTCATTTTGTTAACTGCCTGATCATTATTGTTTTGTAAAAAACTCCATAAAACCCAGAGGTCGCACTCTAAATTCCATGGAATTAAAATATATATATATATATATATATATATATATGATTTATGATTTGTAAGGGAATATTTCGGAGGTAACTTTATTGTCAAATGAGTTGTTACAGATCATTTGTTTGCTTAGAGTTTAATGGTGTAAAGAATTTAATATTAGTTATTTTACTTATCATGTATTACAACCTAACAAGGAAAAACTTCAAAGAACAGTATGATTTCAAATAAATAATTAGTAAATTATTCAAAAGTTCTAGCGCTCCAGGTTTGAGTGGACCTGGGAGTAATAGAAATGAAGGCGTACTCCACATTCCCCAACGATTCAAGACTGGAGATTCACAAAAAGATACAGTTTAGTGACATACGGAGGACTCCTGCCGGAGGGTCTTGTTCTTAGGCAGGGTTCAAGTTGGTGTATAAAACCGCTTTAGCTGACAGCACTTTCATGAATTATTCAGATTCAATGACATCCTTGTAGAAGTAGAGTAATGGTACTATTCAAGAATTCTTTGCTTAAGGGCATATCAATGTTTGTGGGTTATTTAATCCCTAAGCCTTCCTCGTAGAAGAACAGTACTGGCACAATTTAAGGATTCTTTGCTTAATGGCATATCGATCTTTGTGGGTTATTTAATGCCAAAACCTTAATCGTAGAAGAAAGTCGTTGTACTATTTAACCTATAACTGTTGGGATAAGGTTTGTTTGTTTTTATTTAATGAAATATCAAACTTCGAGACTTGTTTAATGTCAAAGCCACCCACTAGGAAAAATAGTAGTGAAAGTATTTAACATATACCTGGGGAGATCAGAGAGTTCATACGCTATAGGAGGCTGTGGTGTGAAACTGAATTTAGTGGCGCAACTATCAGTTGAACTCATTTACTCCGATATCACAGTCCTTCACGTTAACCATTTATATATATATATATATATATATATATATATATATATATATATAGGGGGTGAGTTCCCGCGGTGAAATGGTTATATATATATATATATATATATATATATATATATATATATATATATATATATATATATATACATATATATATATATGTATATTTATATATATATATATATATATATA